>CM076611.1:12371409-12747670 GCA_038502775.1 Hippodamia convergens | reverse complement strand
CAGCACTACTTTTAGTACTGTAATGAACTCATTACGATACTGAAATAGAGAAAATCATTTATTTATATGTAAGTGACTGTCTTTCTGCTGTCTAATATTAGGATGTGAAGAAACGGACTACAAAAAAAAACAGAGAGAAGTATCATTCAGGCATTTCCTCGTGGAACTAAAATAATGGGTAAATTAGCAGATAATCTATCCAGTAAGGACAATAAAAAAATTATAACAATAAATAAAATGAACAAACAGCTTTATTTTCATACAGGTGAAACCTAATTACATAAAAATTAACAAAAACCCTAAACTAATTAGACCAAAAAATAAAATGACATCCAACTTTGTTCTAGCCGACCATTCAATTATTTTGTACAACTCCATTTATTGCGGTGGCAACGAAACTTACAATAAACGGGCACTAGGATGCTTATTGTACCAAACTATTGGCAATGGCCTTATTCAGCTTGCTCAATCAAAAGCAAATTCACATCTGTTTAAAATATGAACTCTATGGAATAATAAACCAAGCTGAGGTTATGACCAAATACATGAAACCAACTATCTATAAGTGACACTCATTTCTGCATGTACTTCTTAAAATTGTAACTTTTGGAAATATCTTCAAGTAGCTGTAGCAATATTTACAAATAGAATATTTTCAAGTTTCAACCCTCATATTCAATGCTCAAACAGAATATCTTCTCCTCCGAACATGCTAATCACCTGAAAAAGTATTTGACTTGAAATTCAACTTATTGTGTATATTTTCTTCAACTAAATTATTATCTTTCAGTTTGTTAATACATGAAAATAATAAATACAAGATATGAGATTCCGTTGAATATTTGTTCAGCTCTACTACTGATATCCATTATCACACAATAACCAGCGATTTCCGAGTCTGTCTTGTTGTTCACAATATCCTGAAATCTTTATACAATGGATACTGTTGGTACAGTCAGGAACAGTTTATAATTTTCACCTTCCAAATCTGAATGATTAAACATTGCTGTATCATGAATTCATCCTGGTCACCAAGTCGAAACATTCAGAAGCATAAGTTAACACGATCTGAACATACGAAGATGATATGCTTTTTATATTTCTTGAATCTCCCAATGTGAAATGTCATATTTTCACTATTTCTGAAAATAAAAGTTCGTTAAAGCCTAAATACATGTTATTCAATTTTCAGAGTGAATACTTACTCGTTGACCGTATCAATATACGAGTTACACCATTATGTAGCCTGTAAGCCTATAAATATCAGCAATTTTGTGAAATTCTTGTTGGTAGAACCTTCTATTGAAACGTACTGCACACACAATTCCGCTACAGCTTTTTTTCCGTGATTCCTGAAAACTAAGAACGTGGATATTTCTAAACTGAATAGGTTCAAATAGTCTTACCTTGGAGATTTTACTTTTTCGAATATAAATGAAAACTTCATGCAACACACTCTAGTTCAATAAGAATTTACATGTCAACTCCTAATCATTCAAGTATTTTATGGACTTTTCGCGTAATCGTTTCTTTCCATTCCTCATCTTCATCCCATCATTTTATTGCAATAATTCCATATCGCGATTAAAGTACTTCATTAATACAATTCAATTTTGCTCAGGTATCCCAGAAAACAGCAATAAAATGTACTCTAACAAAATTCCCAACACTTATCCATAGTTCTTACTGCCCGAATTCCACCAGTAAACAAATAACGCTACCGAAGATTCTTTCAACTATCTTTGGTTAAGTTTAAAGTTCTTTGGAACGCCGGTAGGCTCATTTACTTCAGGGGGTGTATCTCAGTAGCTCTATCTGACCTCTTTAGGAAACCAACGATACACTTACCGATCGATAGAAATCCCAGTAGGCAGATAGAATATTGGAACAGAAGTAGGTACAAATGGATCGATTTCTCTAACGCAGGTAGACAAATATCGGCTATCCGGCTATCTTCGGTTGTTTATTGAAAACGGCCGTTAATGAACTTCTCCATCAGTATGTAGTTTCTAGTGTGTTCTTACTTTATCATAATAATGCATCTTTGCTTTAATTTCGATAACTTTTCCTAAACGTTTTTAATATTCATTTATTGGGTATAGGTGACACTTCCTCTGATTTTGGGGGCCGACAAAACCTGTTTGAAATTCACGGGAAGAGGAACTTATAAATATGATCACGATTTGATCCATAAGCTCAATCATACAATACCTAGAATGTCATTCCAAGTTGGAGATTTCCCTGTCACCCTATCAGCTGATTTTATCATAGCTGAACCGTTTCCGGTGTGGAATACCAAGGAGAAGTTGATATACATGAGGAATACTACTAAGGATAGAGTTATAGAATACACTTGGCAAAGGTAAGAAATACTTTCCCCTCTCCCGCATATAAAACTGACTTATACTGTTGAAGAAAGAGTGTGACAAAATCTTACGAGTGGTTTTATATCTTTCGAAAAAACCTTCATTTTTTTCATAGCCTAATTATGAAAGTCGGTTGTTTCTGCCGAACTTCAGGACAATAATATAATGGAGCATGGTATCGTCCGGATATCATAATACATAAATAAAATTGGTAATATGCATATAAAGTGATCAATATAAAATTGTTTAATGATATTCTCGACCCAGAGTCCCCCCCAAGTTTTTTGTCTTAGGTGTTTCAGTGTCAGGTGTACCTCAAATTTGTTTAAGTAGGGGTGTCACAAACACCGTACTATTTTTATTTGAAACAACATGCCACAAAGCTATATGCGCTCAAGCAAAATTTGTTAAATTCAGACGGATATTGAAATAGTTGAAAGGGGATTTTGTAGTTGTATTCATGTAGAATACAGTCGACTACTTTGAAAATCACAGATTTTCGTGTCATAAGTGATAAAAGAATCACAAGGAACAATTTTATCGAAACTTGAATACACCTAAATTAAAATAAGGAGGTGTTTCGAAATAATGAATAATTTATATTTTTTGAATTCATTTGCAGGAGTTTTTTAGAAGGAATAATTGATATAAATGCAGATGAAGCCACAGGAATATTACGGCCTGATGAAGTTGTGGCAGTATTGTTAAAGTTCAAATCTTTTGAGATTCCAGCAATTTCAACTATAAATATGTCATGTAAAATTGTAGATTCAACACAAAATGAAATACATGAAAAATCAATGGAGATGTACCAAAAAAGACAGGAAAAGATAGATGAATACTTCATGATAGATGAAAAAGGAACACATACATTGGTCTGTATCTTAAATCATAAATGAGAGATATAATTTATGAAAATTTTCATGAGCATTTTTTAAGCTACATTATGTTTATTTATGACAAGGTGCCTGCTTTCATTATATTCTATTAATTATTAAATATTTAGGAAGAGCGCTTCTGCAGCAATTACACTTGGCAACTTATTGCCTGTCAGTGCAAAAAAATCATGTCTAAATTAAAAAAAAAAATTTTTTTTAGGAAAATGATTATGTAATTGAGCCTCCTTCTGAAGAAAAATTTCTAACCATAGCCATAACATTTCATACTATAAGTAGTCTGGAGCTTTCACATTATTTAGATGTGGAACAATGTTTTGGTCAGAATCCTCCTGAATTTTTTGAACCAGAAACTGACAATTTTGAAATATCGGGTACTTCCACCGAAGAAAAAGAAAGAGATAAAGTGAATGGATTATGCAATAATGACCGATTTGTGTGTCAGATTTTAGAATGCTTCATAATGTAAGGAATAACTGATAATGTTTTCAAATTCGAAAATAGATTGCTGCCTGATTATTTGTAGGTATATAACTTAATTTTTTCAAATATTTCCAGGGATACTTTGAGGAGCCCTATTTCCCAAGAGTTAGTACATTGTCAGCAGAAAGCAATACCTCCATATTATATACAATTCAAGCAAAATGAAGAAAAGAATAAGGCTAGAGCAAAAAGAGCTAGAATAAGGGAAATGAAGAAGTATTTTGCAAAATCCCCAATCGTGGGTATATCTGATACATTCAAGTTTTTGATAAAAGATAGTGTACAACAAATTTTTTTGTGAAATACTTTAATTGAACTTATACTATGAATTATTGTCATAAGGGTCAGCTAACCTTCTAAAAACAGCTAGAAACTTATCTCCATTATTTCTTGTAACTTTTTGACCTTCCTCTGAAGAAGCATATAATTTTTCAATGATTGGATCAGAAATCTACAAATAAAAATAATAATTTCACACTCTTCATTGAAAAGCAATTCAAAAATCTTACCAACTCCCTTCAGTAACTCTTTCAAATAGAGGATGATCTACAAAATGTGTGACCATCCATTCATGTAATTCTTTGACATCTGTAATTGTATATACTATTCCATTCACACCCAATACATAAGCATACTCAGCCAATAAGCACTGATTAATGATTCTCCACTTGTGTTTCGCCTTTTTAAAATGTGGATCAGGATAGAGGAAGAATATTTTTTTCAACTGTAAAAAGTAAATCTCAAATACTGCAGAAAATGAATTATTACAGAATTACCTGTCCCTTTTTGAAAAAGTTTGGCAAATATTTCATTGCGTTTGTGCGTAGACATGCTATATTCTGATACTGTCCAGGATATTGTGATCTCAATGCTTTGATACGATCAATTACATAATCGGATACTTTGACGCGTATTTCCATTCCAATCATTAAATTTTCTGGAAACATTGGAGAAAGAGTCACTAATAAACCTCCATATCCGCAACCAATATCTGCAAACTCAACTTGTTTACCCAATGAAGCATTTTTGAGTATATCTGGATAATATGTAGTCCAATCCATATCATCCGGATGTTTAGGGCTGAAATAGAAAATGAAAGTTTCCTAAAACATTAAATTTTTCTAGCTTACTAATCGAAGCAGTGATCTGCTATAGGGTTTTGAATGTGCTCTTTGACGATAATGCCTCTTTTGGGGTAGAGGTAATACTTCTTTTGATTCTGTCATTTCGATTATTCATAAACCTAGTTATTTTATGAGTCATGTACAAAATTGTACTATGAAATGAAAAAATACTTTGAGTTTGAGTGAGAGTTTTTAACCTCAATAATTTGAAGGTTAGGTTAGCAAGGTTGAATAACCAACTGAACTACTTCTATGCTTATGTATAGAATCTACTTATGCATAGAATCTACTATTCGGTAGATAGTTCAATTGTTATATTTACTTTTTTCTAGTTATACCACCGAATGTCAAACTGTATCATTGAAATGAAAACCTTTATTGTGTTTTATTGTTTTACTTCTCAATTGTTCTTAATAATTTTATAATTTCGATATTATTTTAATAACTTATTGTAATTATTTCACTGAAACTGAAACATTCGAAATGCAACATGAAATTTACACCCTAATCTGGAAGTAAGTCAACTCGTCAGAAAAAATGTTTCATAAAACACAAGATGAAAAAGGTAGTTTCTTAGAACAAACTAAAGCTGCAAGAAAAGAAAGAGCTTTAGAAAAGCAGAAGGAAACAGCTTCTATAACAATTCAATCATATGCAAGAGGCTGGATAACAAGAGTAAAAGTTACTAGAAATATTATGTGAGATTCAAATCTAAAAGTTGAATATTTATATTTGATATCGTTTTTTGTAGAAATGAATTTGATGATGCCTTTCAAAATATATCAGTGGATAATACAAATACTGTACAGGTTTCGCTTCCTCCTTCTTTACATATGTATAGACAAATCACTAGACTTCTTTTCATTTGGAGAAAAGACAGAGATAAAGACAGATTTGTTCGAATCTGCCGTTACTTAGTTCGCAGCTTAGAGTCTGAAAATCCTAAGATTAGCTATGTTGGAATAGCACTCAATAAAGATCATGTAATGGAATGGATTAGTCATATGAACAATATTTTATGGAAGTGCTGTGTTTACTTGAAGGATCTCAAATTAGAATTAACTGTAGATAATCAAGAGGCGGTTTTATTCATTCATGTACTTGTTTCTTTCACAAGTACTAAAACATGGCGTATATTATATTACAAAAATATGGAATGTTCTTAAACGGAATGAATCAACTATGTTCAAATCTCATGGGCAAGTTGGTTCAAAAAGGTTTCTACACAACAATAAAAGTGAGTTATAATGAATTCCTTGTAACTAGTGAAGTAAAAAGATTTTTGTAGGATGTTTTGATTTCTGGCTTAGGAGAAATTAAAGTTACTCTGAGGAATGTATCGTTCATGGCTATCATAACTTTAACATTAAGACCATTGAAAGCAGCAGACTTTTCTGATAATCTAATGATTATGTTTTTGATTCATATTCTGTCAGTACCAGCATTAATATCCCATCTGAGTGATACAGCTCCTGAGTGTATAAACAGCTTATTGACTGATGCAATATTCAGTAGAAGCATGAAACTTCTGTCTGATGATACGTTGTTGCAAAGTGTACTTCTGTCATTGGAAGGAAATAATGCATTATATCTGTTAGCTAATTTGTTAGAATTAGCTCACATTGACAAGCAAATTGATATTCCTGATTTTGTGGTGAGTAAAAGATAAACTTGAATCTTGAACACAAATATTCAAATAAAGTTGAAAAAAATCATGTGAAAGACTTTGTCATTACTTTGAACACTTATTCAGACTGCAACAGAAGATATTTATTGAAACTGTAAAAGAAAACATATGGATGGTAGAAACTTTGATGGCACACTAATTTTGTATCAACATACATACATTTACGATTTTTGTTCTTTGGAGACATATTAAAAAAATTTTCTTCGTGTTAAAGTGCCTCGAGGCGTATATTTAAAGTAAGGTCTCCATTTATTTTTTTCACATTAAATAACATGTATTTACAAAGTTCAATACATTGCTGTAAAGCTTGAAATCTAAGCTATTTTTCTATATAATCGCCATTCACTTCGATGAGTTTCTTCATTAGTACAACAAACTTTTGTATCCCCTCCTCGAACCATGATCCCGCCGCCTCGCGCAGGAACGAAATGACCGCAAAAAAAATTCCACCTATAGAAATTCATCGTCAATTGGAAGAAGTGTATGGTGAGAAATGTATGGATGTGAAAAATGTTCGAAAATGGTGTAGAGAATTTTCTGCTGGCCGCCTAAACGTTCATGACAAGGAGCGCAGCAGCAGGCCGTCACACTCGGATGAAACAGTGCGGAAAGTTGAAGAGCTTGTGCTGAAAGATCGCAGGTTGACTCTCAATGAGATGGCCGAAAAACTTCAAGATGTGTGCAGTAGAGACTCTATTCATTCAATGATATTGAATGATGAAGAGGTGCATGAAGCGGTCATTTCGTTCCTGCGTGAGGCGGCGGATGATGGTTCGAGGAGGAGATACAAAAGTTTGTCGTACGAATGAAGAAACTCATTGAAGTGAATGGCGATTATATAGAAAAATAGCTTAGATTTCAAGCTTTACAGCAATGTATTGAACTTTGTAAATACATGTTATTTAATGTAAAAAAAATAAATGGCGACCTTACTTTAAATATACATCTCGTATAATCTAATTCAAAAACATTTAGCAACTTGTTTAAAGTTATGTGGAAGTTTTTTCTAGTTTGAGAACAAGTGCACAAAATGTCAAAATATCGCATCTCGATCATTCTTCCTGCTTTTTCAATTTCTGAATCTGAATTTTTTGTAAACAATATACTGGCTTTTAACTGACATGTGAACAGAAACATTACTTAAATTAAATTTTTCCTCAGATTAAATGAGTTCAAACTTCCTTTATTTTGAAAAATCTGTGATTTCATATGATGATGGTTATATTTTCAGAGTGTGGTAACTGGATTATTAGAGGGTTGTCAAAATCATGTTGCAAATAACCAATGTAAGGCCAGTGTTACCAAATGGCATCCAGTCCTTGGCTGGTCTTCTGAATCAATGGATCCTTCTTTATATTCAAGTATACCTCATGTAAAATCACAGTTACATATTTTGTGGGGCTCTGAAATCACACAACTTATATTTGGCAATTATCTGTCTGAACTAGTGAAAGATATAGAACCACCCCAACCTCCAAGTCCAGCTAAAAGTAGCCATTTCAGTGGTTCTTTCTTAAGAAAAGTTTTCGAAAACAAAAGCAACAGGACAAATATTCAGAAAAATTACCGTCAATCAAGCAGCTCTGAAGTAAAAAGGGTAGAATCAATATGTTCTATGTACCACACAGCCTTGAGAACATTAACTGAGTTGCATCTGGATATATTAACTGGCTTATGTTATCAGAATTCATTGTTACATAATTTGTGGTTGTTCCTGTGTTCCTTAGGACCCAATTGTGGGATGAAGACATTTTTGAGTAACCTCGCTGTGAATACCAAGTGTTCTGATCCTGAATTTCAGATGCTCCAATTATTTTGTGATTGTATGACCCATTATGTCACGTAAGTACCAAGAAGTACATAGAAAATAAGAAGTATTGTCTTTTATAGGTCATATAAAATACGTTATATAACTATCAATAATTAGGAATTCATGACAGTTTTTTTACAGGCTTTTAGATGATATGGAGATGTATGAACAACAGCACCCTTTCAAATTGAGTGATTTCATCATTTTATCGAATGTTTTGAATATATTTTTATACAAAATAATAGTAGGAAATCTGATAGGTAAAAAATTGGTCTTATGCTTTTCATAATATTGAACAACATCTCTTTCAGACATAAAAGCAATACAAAGTAACAAACTATTTCAGTCCTTGCACACACTCCTTATGCTCTTATATCGAAGAGACTCTCGAAGGAGTTATACCCCCCCTGGACATTGGTTGATCAAAGAAATCAAAGTGCCTTCCTTCTTAGCTGATTTGGATAAAGGTAGAAGAGTACCTCAACTTCTCCTTCAGACCATGCCGCATATCATTCCTCACGAAGATAGAGTTAGATTGTTTAGAAAATATATTGCAAATGAGAAGACTGTCTTGGGACTCACTGAATCAGCTTGTGCGTGTCCTCAGCCTACTATTATTACAGTACATAGGTAATGTATTTTATCAAATTTTTATTGTTGAAAAATTCATCTAGCTGTTTCAAATTAATTATTTTATGAATCCATAGGGATTTAAAGACACTTTTGCAATTAAATCAACCGTTTCTCTGGACATTTTTGTTTCAAATATTATATTTTGTAAATGATTGAACATTCTACCAGAAAACTAAGAACTTAAGAAAATATGGTTTCTGATATATAGCTGTTCACCATCCTTGTTGAATAACCCTTCAAAGTTCATTGTTGGTAGGCTTTTCATTTTTCTAGTGGAATTAGGGTCTCCTAAAAAATATCTTCTTGAGGACTTAGTTTTTCATTTCTTTCTTGGGGGAAATAACTGTGAATTGTTATTATTTGATTTTTATTTAATAATAAATAACCCACATATATTATGAACCAAAATAAATTTTCTAATATTGAATGTAACCTATTCTGCAGGAGCCGAATAGTAGAAGATGGTCATAGGCAGTTAGCTCCACTTCCACCTCAATCATTAAAAGGTGTAATAAGAGTAAGATTCATCAATGAACAAGGTCTGGATGAAGCTGGTGTAGATCAGGATGGAGTGTTCAAAGAGTTCCTTGAAGAAACAATAAAGAAGGTTATAGACCCTTCTTTGAATTTGTTCAAAACAACCAGTGAAGAGCGCCTTTACCCTTGTCCGACATCCTATTTACAAGATAACCACTTGGGGCTCTTTGAATTTGTTGGAAGAATGCTTGGAAAGGCTGTTTATGAAGGTAGTGTCATGAAAGATATCAATAAACTGTGCACCAAAAATCTCGAAGTCTAGAACACATTTTATTTATTGAATTTTCAGCTAATCAGAATTTCATTACTCCGAAATTTTTATATGTCATAACTTTATATACAATGAGTCTTCTGCAGAACAATTTGTTTATTTCAGGAATTGTGATTGACGTTCCGTTTGCTTCTTTTTTTTTGTCCCATGTATTGGGACAAACTTCACAAGCCAACTACAGTTATATAGACGAACTTCCATCCTTAGATGAGGAACTCTATCGCTCTTTGAGTTATATAAAACATTATGAGGGAGATGTGTCAGATTTAGATCTCACATTTAGTTTAGACGAGGATAATATGGGCAGAATAGAAACTCATGAGCTGATACCAGGAGGGAAAGCTATTCCAGTTACAAATGAGAATAAGTGAGTTTTTAAGGGTAGAATATTCAAATGCTTCAAAATGTGATTGAATTGATTAAATTATTGTGTTCTCTTTTGCAAATAAATTTGTTTGATTTGTGGCCAGAAAGGACCCAGCTGTCAAAAAAGAATAATCCTAAACTGTGTTTTTCAACAGAACGCTATATTCCAAATGCCAGCAAATTTTTAATTACTGTTTGAGATTTGGGCTGTTTTCTGCTTCGTTATTTCTTTATCAATTTTATGTTTCATGTAACTGCTATTGCAGAAGATAGTTTATTTCATACTTATGTGTTTGCTGGTTGAAAATATCTATCAATGATGGCTGGCCTGCGCAACTTCGTCTGCCCAAATCGGCTATTAAAATTATTGTTATTATTATTAGTCCAATATTATCTTCAAACACGAAAAATCTTGAAGAATCCTAGATCCTGATTGCCACACCGCCTACCAGATCCAATTGTATTTCCCTAACTTTTCGTATACATACGTCCTATACCTAAATAACTGAAATTATAACCGATTTCAAGCGAATAACCTGGTCCTCATTGGTAATTACCAACTAGGACCAACTGCATTCAAGCGACTTCGGTCATTGTAGGTTATAATCATTTTACAAGGAATATCTCTGAAGACTATAACCGTAGATAACCGCAGGCAGGACCGTAGATAACCGCGGTCATTACTGGTTATTCGCTTGAAATCGGTTAATATTCCTATAATCAAATAATCAGTCAACCCCCTCAATGCATGGGCCGTCCCGTGGCGCAGTTTCTTATGTCAAGTCTTCTTCTTCTCGGCATTGCAAATTGAAATTAACCAAGTTGACAAAAAAGTTCTCTCAAACTTTTAGGTAAACTGTATCTAACACAAAAGATCAACTGCAAAAAGAGGACGTAACTTGAAATGTCACTTTCAAAAATGATCACTGAAGCCGATAATGAGATAGATAACCAAACATGATACTCGATGTTTATCGAATTATTAATTAATTATTATTAATTGATAACATTGGTGTTTTATGCAAACTTTGAGTCGTCCTCACTTGAAGAAATTATTGGAATCGAGAAATACAGTAGAACCTCTATAACTCAAACTTGAAGGAAAAGCCAAAAAAGTTCTAGTTATAGAGAGTACAAGTTGAAGAAATATATCTAACTCATACTTGAGAAAAAGTTCATCATTACAAATAAACTAGAATACATTTTGAATTACATTAAATATGAACTGAAAACAATGATGCATTAAAAAAAAATCAGATTATATTAAAGTTTGCTTGAATGTTTAATTTTTTAGACGATGGAATTCAAATTTCTTGCTTATTTTGAATATGAGCGTAAAATCATCCTTAGTTGCAGCTTCATTTTGAAAACGCAAGCTGAATGGTTTCAATTGTTTTTGAAACTTCAGCCTCAGATGAACCATGGAGATAACCGATGTTTCATTTGTGGTATTTCACACTTACTTAGGGGAATTCCCTAAAAAAATGGTAACACTTGCATCGAATCAAGTCGCACTGTTTTTGAATGCTCGACTAAGACTAAAGAGATCTTTACTCTGACCGGACGCAGCAATGAGCTCGAGTTGAAGAGGTGTTCGAGTTATAGAAATTCGAGTTATAGAGGTCAGAATACAGGGAATTTTCGAAAATGTGAAGGGAACGCTGAGAAAGTTCGAGTTGAAGAGGGGTTCGATTTATAGAGGTTCGATTGCAAATGTAACGATGTCATAAATAATGCAAAATCAATTTTAAAACATTGATGTTTAATTGTCAAACATCAATGATCATCGAAAATCAATTATAATCGATCAACTCTTTTTTTAAGGAAAAACCATATTAAATACCTTGCATTTTTATATTTTCCCACCTTTTAAACCTTCCCTGGAATTCCACGAATTAGCCAAACTGGTCCAGCCGTTTTCGAGTTTTAGCGTACTTAATACCCAGCAATTCACTTTTATATATACAGATTTGAAATTTTTTAGAATCACCTACATTCATTTGATGGCCCATTTTCGAATGAGAGTTCAGATTAAACATCAAACTGCCGCATTCATAAAAGGATTCAAATCAATAATAAATCCTGATTGGCTTGCCCATTTTTCAACACCAGAGGTGAACTTCCCTGACAACAAATCTCTTAAATTTTTCAAAGTGTGTTTAAAATTCCAGCTACAAAGACTGATATCGGGAGATAATGTTCCTTTGGATTTGAAAGATTTGAGGAAACATACTCAATATTATGGAGGTTTTCATGATTCTCATAGAGTTGTCGGATGGTTGTGGGATATATTGGATAAGGATTTTACAGAAGAGGAGAAAGCAATGTTTCTTAAAGTATGATAAATCATAGTTAAGTATTGATTCCCATAAAGTGATTTTATTTCAGTTTGTTACCAGTTGTTCTAAGCCACCTTTGTTGGGATTTGCATATTTAGAACCGCCATTTTCCATAAGATGTGTCGAAGTGGGAGATGATGAGGATACCGGAGATACAATTGGTAATGCCATAAATTTTTAAAACTTTATTTACGATTAGTACGATAGAATCTTTTTGTGATTTCACTCCCACTCTCTGAAATGAAATTATATTGTTTTTAATCATTTTTATCTAAACCATTGTTTTGATGAATTGAAAGATGAACAGTAATGTAATCAACATTTTCAAAGATTGGATTGGTGTGATTTATTTGGATTAGATAATATCAGCAACTACTTTTTTTTTCACTGATGTGTTTTGTCATAGGAAGTGTAATAAGAGGCTTTTTCACAATCCGCAAGAAGGATCCTCAGAATAGACTACCTACGTCATCAACATGTTTCAATCTCCTCAAACTACCAAACTATCAGAAGAAAAGTACATTACGTGAAAAATTGCGGTATGCTGTTTCTTGCAGGACTGGTTTTGAACTATCATGAGTCTCAGAAGTGATTTATGTTGGTAATACCCATTTTTCTGAATGTTGTTTTAGTTTTTTTATATGACTAAGGAACAGTTTTTCATATCACTATCAGATTCTTTTCTATAAAAATATTTTATGAGGAACAACGAGATATGTTCAACCTTTATATCACAGATGAATATTGGGAGGAAATAAGTGACTATGATAGAAAACGGCTCTCATAAAGCAAAGGACGATATGATTGAAATAATCCAAGGTATGATCTAGAGAGGCAACAGTTGAGTTATATTCTGATGGCTTCATGGGTCATAAAATAAATGAGGTTAATTATGTGTTTTTTTTTTTTGAGAATGGCAAATAAAATGTTATTTTGGTTGGAAATGAGTGAATATCAGATATTCATAGTATATATTATGTGTATTGCATCATGATTTCAAAATAACTGATCAATAATTGTGAATTACATTCCACCTTATTATTTGAACCAGTATAAATATGATTTTGAATACATGTGTTCTAACAAATCACATAATATTATTTTCCCAATTTCAACTCTTGAAGGAAAACAAGAAAGAATGGATTATTTTAGAGTTTCGTACGACAATTAGACCAATGTTTGCATTGTTATTTGGACTTATCTCAATTAGTATTATGTATTTCTAGTCTACAATTTCTTTATGATTATCGTAACTAATGATAATAATGGGAACTATATATGTATATTGTATTTTAAATCTACAAATTTGTTATAATAAAGAGAAAAAAAAACAGATTTTTGTTCTTTCTCGTAGATTCGCATTTTGAAGAGAATTCAATTATCTACGCAGCATTTTTTAAATTTCGTTCATATTTCATGCCGTGACCAAAACTGGAGCTTTGATCATGGTACATGTGATTTGCGTTTTTATTTGGTAGAGAAAAAACCTTTATTGTGTGACCCTCAATGGGATTCGAGATTTTTTTAAATTTAACGGTATGAGTGAAACCACCAACAAAAATTGGTTCTAATAAAATCTTCACATACATACTTGGGTTTGCTGGATATTCTCGGAAATCTTTGTCGAATGGTTTTGTTACACCACGAAAAGCAAATCTGGATATGGTTCTTCGAAATAGTTTGAAAAGAGGAAAATGAAATTCGGGAAAGTCTTACAAAAATATTTTGTGATTTACATTCTCATCCATATAATCTTCGAAATAATGCAAAAATTTTCATTATTTTCGTACAGAAATATTTTCAGTCATTGTGATTGTTGTGTTGACAAAGTAAATATGGATCGAAAATAATT
Organism: Hippodamia convergens; assembly: GCA_038502775.1. Classification (NCBI taxonomy): domain Eukaryota; kingdom Metazoa; phylum Arthropoda; class Insecta; order Coleoptera; family Coccinellidae; genus Hippodamia; species Hippodamia convergens. The sequence goes on along the minus strand of CM076611.1, from coordinate 12,733,306 downwards.
TCCGGTACTTCGTTCTTCAACCTAAATTATTTTTGAATAAATTTTGATTATTTACTGTAGACATTAATTTAGTGAACTCTTTCTTCATTATGCCCCGTTCCATTGTAGAACCATAATTGGGTGAACAGAAAAACCCAAATAATCATGAAGTTTTGAGTCCAGCAATTTCTCTCAATATAAACTAGTTGTTATATTTTGTGAGCCAAATACAAAATCAAATTGAGAGTGTTAACGTCTGAAAATTAAATAAAATGAACGAAAATTATTGGCATGCTGTTCGGGAGGGTGCTTTTTCCAGAATTCAATATTTCGTCTGCATGCCAATAATTTTCTTTCATTATGTAATATTTTGGTTATAATAGAATAAATGGTTTGATTCGTGAGTCCATTCGAAGTGATAACGAAATAATTCGTTGATTATATAGTGTTATGAATAAAAAAATATATATAGCGATACTTATGTGATTTTTATTATCACGTTAATCCCGTATTAGTGTAATGTATAAATTGGTAAGGGGTATGACGGGGAGATGTTCAGTGAAAGGCTAGATTTTTTCTCTCCTCTCTCTGCGACTGCGGCCGAAACGTAGACGAAGAATAAAAAAAAGGAGAGAAAAAATTTAGCCTTTCACTGAACATCTCCCCGTCATGCCCCTTACGAATTTATACATTTTTATTATCATTTCCGAAACTTCTAATTGAGGTTTGTTAGAAAAATACAGGCTGTTCCCTGTCGGAAAATTGAATTCTAAGAAATAAATCATGCTTTCAAATTGCAATAATAAGCAAGGATAATTTTTTTTATCAGAAGTTTAAAAATTAAATCCAAGATTTTGTAGTCGTGGTGAAATATAATCAGGTCCTTTGCATGGCTAAGGTAAAAGGAAAATGTATCAGAGGTTTCATATAATAACACATGTTCTGTAGCTGATGCAGCTTAATGTTTCATCAAGATATTCATGAATTATAATTTTCTTGAAAATGAATGAAGTTTTTACTTTTGACACTTCGATTCGTTTTAAGAAATTCTACTAATTGAAAATATGAAAGAACAGTTTGTTGAATATCCAACACCATGAAAAAATTTTTATTTAATACGGAGATATAGCACTATTTAGTACTTTGTGAGTACTAGAAAGAAAAAAAAAAGTCTCGAGGCATAAGGACAAACCAAGACTGCACCTAAGCTACAGTGTAGAAACCACACGATTTCTTAACTGTCAGAACGCAACCTGCTCTCGCTGGCTCAAAAATATTTTCCTTGGTCCATATTGGTCTAGGAGAGCAGGGATGAAAATATTGTGAAAATTATCATAGCTTGATACTCAATGTAAAGGTAAAAAGGTACCAAATTTTTACAACAACTAAAAATTGACATCCCTTAATTAATACACAAAAAATCTGCAACTCTTCAGTGAATCAATTGAACGAAAAACCAAAAAATGAACTTTTCATTGAACGTTTAGTTTTTTTTTCAAATCGGAACGGTTTATAGAGTAGTCGGTAGTTTAAATTTTCCTTTGATGTTTGAAACTCCTTTCTATAATGAATCTATAATTATTAAGAATGACAATGACATCGATAACAAAGGATATTCCGGGTGTTTTTTTTTTAATTTAGTTCTGCGACCCCTTTGATTTTGCTCTGCCTGAATCTTGAACAGCATTTGTAAACATGTAAACCCGGTTTGTAATCAGCTGTTCATTCCACAGGCGTGCGCAGTTGCACCTCGTTTCGTTTAAAATCCGACGGCCATGTTGAAAAACGTCAGTTTACTTCGATCCGTGGGATTGGTTGTACGCGGGTTGTTTCTGCAACTTTAATTTTTATTTACAAGATTTCCTTCTTCCTTCTCGAATTTGTTTTCATTCATCTGTCACTACGGAATCCTGAAGGAACGATAATAGTTAAAAAGAGTGTGCCCCTTAGAGGAAGCTATATTTATAGAAATTAAAATATTAAAGTGTAACAAACTGTTTCAATGGACTGAGAAATATATGTTGCTTTTCGAATAGATACAAGGAATGAAAACACAATAAAGTTGTGGAAATTAATGGTTCGAAGTGACTGATATTTATTTGTGTTTCTTATTTGTGTGCAATCGTGACGTTGTTTTGGAAGTCTACATTTGGAAGATAAATCAGCGTGGAGCTGATTCTACATCAAATTTTTTGAAAAAAATCTAAGGAAAACATTGTATCCCAGCGGATTCTACAACCCGTGACATTTTCTTACGGTCCAGTGGCGTCGCAGAAAGACGCTCTTGAGCTTAATTTTTCACTTTTGATCTCGGCGAAGTTGTTCAAATTACGGACGTGTTTTCGTGTGATGGAATAAGAAAACCAGCGAGGTGGTTCAATATTTGATGGCTGTGGTCGGTCCCAGCCGCCACACAGGGGTGTCAATGTCCGTGTCTATGAGCTATATGCAGGGCGCGACAGGCCCTACCGCCGGGGGCCAACATGCTGCACAACCATACTACCATCCCCGACATGCCGCAGCCCCTGCCCATACCCAGGAACAGGTACAACCGGATCGTCCCATCGGATACGGTGCATTCGGAGTAGTATGGTAAGAATCACTTTATTGCTGATTCAAATGCATTCGTTAGTTTTGGAACGATAGCAATAATCTTTTTCTTGAAATTGCCAAAACCTGAGTGTTTTCTAAGTACCCGTCGTTTAAAAATCATTAAAACAAGGTAAATTTTACGTCATACTGTTCTCTTAGAACAGTTGAATTTTTGTGAAGAAGTGTAACCCAACTTGAGAATAATTTCTAATTAACTGGAAACGACATAGATAAGGATGACGATGGACTAACAGATGCAACAAATAAATAAGTAAATGAAGGTCGACGAAACACTCCAATCATGAGTAAATTTTAATTTACCGGCATCTGGACATTTCAAGAATCTAAATCTCAATAATGAAATGTCGGCGATGAAGGAAAAATATAAAGATTTTAGATTATAGACCTCTTTAGTTGTCCTGGGAACCTTAGTTCTTGGCTTTTGATGATTGTAGAGCTGCTCCAATTGAACACCATTATTTGGAGAAAAGAAAACGCTATGTTTATACGCACGAGTGGACATTGCGAATATCTCACGTGGCCTTTTGAATCAAGGTGTGATGAAAGATCTCATTTTGTTTTTCAAAATTAGTCAAAGCGTTATATCCGTAATTGACTTTTCCAGTATGGCGAGCCTTATCATCAACTTTATATTATCTTTATAAAATCGCTTGTTCTACTCGTTCTATTGATGACTAATTTTTATTATAATCCATTACCTATGATACCCACTGCTAACCGTCATCCAAGAAGTAGAGGAGACCCTACTAAACGAAGTTTCAAATTATTCCTATCTGGGGTTCTTATTTTCAAATATCTAGGTCATTTAATTTACATAATGTGCTTCGGTTCAACCTTTTTTTTGAAAATTTACGTTTCCCCACCAAAAATTATTTCGAAAGTTTTCTGAGATACAAAACATGATTATTATCGATATTCCATTCTTGATAAGCTTGATTTTAGTACATTGATTATGAACCGGTTTTTTTCAATGAGATGGCAACGTTGTTGACAATTTTGGCAAAATGATATTCTTGATTTGGGAATTGCTCTAGATGGGAAATCAATAGATAGATATTTTCGCCGAGATATCCGCATTGCACGAAAAGCTATAATTCTGCAATTTCAAAACCAAGAAACGAATCAACGTAATGATGAATAGTTTGTTCCACAATCTGTGTTTTTTTTTCACGGCATCGACTGCCTGGTCATTAGCCGTGACAATCTGTGTTATATCGGAGTTTTAATTCCTTTTATAAAGGTATTCACATTTTGGAAGAATTTTATCAAAAATTGTTGTGATTTCGAAATTGCATTTAGGTCCAGTTTGAGGAGAAGAAAGTTCCAAATCATTACGTAAATTTCAACAGGACCCTCCATCCAGCCAAGCCGAGACAGGAAATAGATAAGCTTCCATTCCACGTTCTTATCTGCGGAATACAGGCATTCTTTCTCGAACACTCAATATGAAAAAAGCTTCATTCGTGGAGCTCATTTCCTCAATCATTTTTGATAGGTATATAATGAGCACACTTCAATTGGCTTATCCGATTTACAACAATTTTTAGAATGTTCACACGGGGAATTAAAAATTCTTCTAGTCGAGGTTCTAGTTTCTTGATTTGAACTCAATAGTCTGGATTTTTTTGGTAAAATTTTCAACTACAAGATTTTGTCTTATGGTCAAGTGGGACGTAGTCTTTTAGTTCTTCTTTCTTTGAACAATTCGAATGTCTGCAACTTCAGCGATGATATTGGAGAATTCTTCAAAGAAGAAAACTTTTGGACAGAAATGCCAACAGGTGAATGGGAAATACCTTTGGTAATTCATATCAACCTAATACCATCAAATCGAAAGATCGTTACCAGTTGTTAGTTGAGCGGGTTTAGTATCTTGATGGGTATCCGCTCTGCCAATTAATTTGAAGTAGTATCCAAAATTATCGAAGTTTTTTTCAGTATTTCTAGTTGTGTGATTGGAATCTATGGTTTTTCATAGTGTAAAACCATCGGCAAATCCGTACTTTATTTTATTGAGTCTGCTATCTGAAATTATGATGAGATGAAGGCTACGCGTCCTCGCATTATTATTTCCTCGGTAATGCACACATGCATGTTCTAGACACATCTGTCGATGTTCGGGATTTTATTACATCAAGGAAACAAGGATGTTTTTGACCAAGCTCTGTTTATACCACCCACATCGCAAATTTACTGTGCGTGACGAAGCTATATTGACATCTCACGCTAGTTTCTGTAATCTAGGGTTCGGTCTCAACGCAAGTATTAAATTCCCAACTCCCACCCATCGGTGTGGCATCCTCGAAAAATGAAATTGGACTCTGGCATGGCACCCAAAAGTGGCGAACTCGTTACTTTAGAATTTTATCCAAAATTCAGTCCCAGAAAATTGTGATATGAAGTCAATTCCGCTTAGAATTAAAGGTCTGTGTGTCATCCCCAGTGGACAAGTCGGCTTCTATTCTATTCTTGTAATTTTCAACTCAAACTATTTGTAATATACTCCCCGTCAATAAATTCCGGACAGGCAAAATTTTTGTCAAATTCAACACCCTGTATCTTTTTTCGTGGTTCTCCGATTTTGTTGAAATTTTCACCAGGTATAGTATTGGGTCTTTTTATATTAACCTGAAATCAACTTTGCGAAAATACCTGTAGTTCGTCCGTTATACAGGATACAGGGCGAAACAAAACCTTGTTTTATACCCTTCATTTCTGAACATCCTGTGGTGAATTTGAGGCGGAAAATTTGATATCATTCAGTTTTAATTTGAAGTGTGACCCTTTCTCAACAAAATGTTTTTTGATTTACGTCAGTATCTGCTTTTAAAAAAAAGTAACACATTTCAAAGAAAGTGTTGCATTTTTTCAATTTTTCTAGCAATTTAAAACATTACAATACCTTATCGACTAGTAAACATAAACCGAGACATAAACAAACATCTGAAAATCAATAGCGTGTATTTCCACCTCGCTCTTTCATCATTTTTACCATACGACGTAGCATACTTTCAGTGCATTTACGAATTGCTTCTGGGGGAAGCAACAATTTCTGTTAATGCAGAACAATGCTAGGCCTCACGTTGCACGGGTTGTAACAGAATACTTTGAAGAGGCGAATATTCAACGATTCGTGTGGCCAGCCAGAAGGCCGGATTTAAATCCAATTGAACTTGTATGGGATATGCTAGGTAGACATGTTCGAAATCGGCAGCCCACCTTGGCCGATTTACGAACAGCCCTTCTTGAAGAACGGGAAAATATTTCCCCAGAAGCAATTCGGAAATGCATTGAATGTATGCCACGTCGTATGGTAGAAGTGATGAGAAAGCGAGGTGGAAATACACGTTATTAATTTTCTGATGTTTGTTTATGTTTACTAGTCGATAAGGTTTTGTAATGTTTTGAATTGTTATAAAAATTGAAAAAATGCAACACTTTCTTTGAAAATGTGTATCTTTTTTTTAAAAGCAGATACTGACGTGAATCAGAAAACATTTTGTTAGGAAAAGGTCACTCTTCAATTTAAAACTGAATGATATCAAGTTTTCCGACTCAAATTCACCACAGGGTGTTTAGAAATGAAGGGTATAGAACAAGGTTTTGTTTCACCCTGTATAACGGATGAACTACAGGTATTTTCGCAAAGTAAATTTCAGGTTTATATAACAAGACCCAATACTATACCTGGTGAAAATTTCAACAAAATCGGAGAACCACGAAAACAGATACAGGGTGTTGAATTTGACGAAAATATTCCTGTCCGGAATTTATTGACGGGGAGTGTAGTTTACATGAAAAATTTCACTGGATTCCTCTGTGAATTCTACATTTTCGGGCTATTTTGTTGAAAGCTTTGTGTTCCTTCTTTAGAGCGAGCAGCTTCTTCTACAAATATTACCTGATTTACCGGCGCAGATGATCTGAGTGAAACCCTTATTCTTCTCCTCTTCGTTAGTGTCAAAGCTTCATCCTGAACTTGGTCTATATTTTACCTGCAAATATAGAAATAACTTTAACGAACCGACCGAAGGAGCATCATGCGAGTGCCTCTACCACTGGAAGAACGGATACGGCATAGACGACAGAGCAACGAACAAAGCTTTTGGTGGGCAGAAGGTAATCCTGCAACGGTAGGTTGACGACCTAGACCCGTCTTGTCGTTATTTTTGGTACTTCTTTGTTAGTAGCATAATGCGGACTTGGCGTGTTCGGGACGGGTAGGAATTGCGGCTATATCTTTGGTATGGAAAGAGTGCATCATTGTCAACGTCTTATTGAAAGAAAATACTTCAGATTTTTGTATAGGGTGATTCGCTTATCTTGGTAACCCCACTTTTCTCGAAAACTTCCGAATATTTTTTCATTCTGTGAATGGCGTTTTGAACAGGCCCATGTCGACTTGAGATGCACATAAAAATCTGCGGAATAAATAAAGACGTCAGGCGTCGCGGCGCTTTCAAAAATTTTCTCTCCAGGGACATACCTTTTTCATCATGTCATTCGAAAGATAATTTCCTTCAGAATTTTTTTTCTCTCATACAATTTTCATCCATTTCTAACCGTCAGCGAACTGCAGCGTGTTTTATTTTTTTCCGCATTGTGGTAGTATGTCTTTATTTGGAGACATAGATATGATTTTGAGCCTTGAATTCAAGGAGGCTAGTTTTCTAGTAAATGTGCCTCTTCAAATAAGTTGAAATATGTGAGTACAGCAAGATAGGGCTCCATGTCACAATGCTGCCGTTGTGAAGGGATATTTAGATCAAGAATTCGAAAATAAATGGATAGGAACCAATGGACCCATCAGATATTGCCAGACCTAACTCTCATGGATTACTTTCTGAGGGGTACCCTGAAAAATATGGTATACCAAACTGATTATAATAACTTGGACCATTTGAAAATAAAGATAACAAACTCATGTGCCCAAGTAGATCTTTATATTTTGACCAAAGTAACTTATAATAAAATAGGTGAATGATATAACTTATGTATGAATCATAATGGCCGGTATATAGAACATATCATTCGAAATGTTTCGTTTGTTATTCAAAAAAATGTTTATTGTAATAAGATATAATATTTGATGAATATAATAATAGAGAAATCGTTCGTTACAAAGCCTCCATCATTTTACGAAACATAATCATGTCTAGGTCATCTAGACATTATGATCGATACATAAGTTATATCATTTCCCTATTTCATTATAAGTTACTTTGGTCAAAATATAAGGGTTCATTTATTTTCGAATTCTTGATCCAAATATTTTTTCACAATGGCAGAGTTGTGACATGGAGCCCCATCTTGCTATATCCACATATTGGATCTTATTTAAAGAGGCAGATTGTTTAGAAAACTAGCCTTCTTGAATTCAAGGCAAAAAAGCATATCTATGTCTCCAAATAAAGGCATACTACCACAATACAGAAAAAATAAGTGGAAAAGAATTAACATAACTCACGCTGCAGATCGCTGACGGTTAAAAATGGATGAAAATTGTATTCGAAAAGGAAATTTTGAATGAAATTATCTTTCGAACGACATGATAAAAAAGGTATGTCCCTGGAGAAGAAAATTTTGATAGCGCCGCGACGCCTACCGTCTTCATTTATTCCGAAGATTTTTATGCGCATCTCAAGTCGACATCGACTTTTTCAAAACGCCATTCACAGAATGGAAAAATATTCGGACCTTTTCGAGAAAATTGGGGTTACCAAGATAAGTGAATCACCCTGTACATACAGGAATTTCACACAAACATTCAATTTATTTTTCATGAAAATTGTACCGAATATCTCGGCTGGATACAATACAATTTGTTTCATTTGCTACATCCGAGAATGTCGAAAACCTGAAAAATTCTTGCTCAAGTGGCATGTGTTTCTTTCGTTTTAACAATCACATTTTCCTTGCAACGATTGAGTTGATTTTCTCATCGTGTTCTCTAAAAGTAACATATTCAAGATACATATCCTTAATTAATACAACACGAATTCTGTTGGCATCCTCGATTTGGTGAAGAATCCACGAAAATTTGGGACGTGGAACCGACTGTTATGAGAGCTCAATTCTCTTTACGTCCCGAAATTGTAACCTATCGTACGGAAGTCCGACTTGCTTGGCCGGTTTTCCTCTGCACGGTTATTGTTCCCCAACAATTCTTCTGTTGATATTATACGCGGTACGCACATTGAGCTGTTATCCATGACCGGACTTCTGGTTTATTCTCCTCTATTAAATATATCGAAATATGTTCATAAATAATACAGGGTTTAAAAAAAGGCGATTTCCTCTATAACCCTGAGTTGTAGTAACGTTCATTAAATTTAAAGCTGCCTTAATCCTACTTTAAACGGAGTATCCATGGCTACCGTCTATGGATACTCCGTTTGAAGGAGAATTAAGGGAGCATTAAGTTTAAATGGAAGTTGCTGAAACTCAGGGTAAGACAAATAGAAACCTGACAAATAATTGGGGTTTGTTTAGTAAAAGAAATTCATAGCGCCATCTGTATTCAAGATAAAGGGTGTTAAAGAAAAAAAATATGAACACATTTTTCACGATCATGACGAAACTACTGGCTAAATTGTAATGAAATTTTATAGGAATATGTATCGGAAGCTAAGACATGCAATGAATTTGTTTTTATGTTTCACCCCCATAGGGGGCGCTTGTTACAGGGTTCGTACCAAGTAGTATTGAACATGACTTTTTTTATATTAGATTTATTAAGCAAAATTTCAAGTGAACTTTAAACATAATTCAATTTTAGACCAAGAAGATACTCTTGATAAAACTCGATACTGCTTACCATTTTCGGAATATTTTGATTTGAAATTATAAAGCAATAATCAAAGCTTGCACTCTTGCTTAATAAATCTACTAGGAACGTTATTATCAATAATACTTGGTACGAACCGTGTTACTAGCGCCCTCTATGAGAGTCAGACATCAAAACACATTCATTAGAAGTATCAGTTTCCAAAACATATTCGCATAAAATTTCATTACAATGTTGCCACTAATTTCGGCAAAATCATGAAAAAAGGGTACATTTTTTTTTCTTTAATGCACTTTTCCTTGTATATGGATGGCGTTACGAAATTTTTTTACTGAACAAATCCCAATTATTTTTCAATTTTCTATCTATCCTAGATCACCTTTTTCGAAACACCCTGTAAATGCAGAATTTTGAAGCGTCCAAACTCCAAATGATTTTGTTAGTTAATCCCAGGAATCTCATACAGGGTGTACACCTTTTACTTTTCAAAAAATCGCTGCGCAGGAAAGATAGTCGAAAAGGGGTGCGGTTTTGTTGATCGAGGCGAAAAATATCAAGTTTTTAGTTGCTGCAAAATGTCTTCATCAAACATGTCCAATTCTATTTCACAATCCAGACTTTGATCGAAAAACGATTGCCTGTTTGTGCCTCAACTTCAGGAAGGCATCATAAGCTGTATGCTGCCATTTCGAATAGGACGAAACCTCAAAAACATCCCTAGAGTAGGGGAATCGATTGAGCAGTCTCTTGGGCGCTCTGCATGGAAACATGCGGCTGTTTGAAATTTGAAAAGAACTGTGAGATGAATTTCAGACTGCTACCTCAAGTTGCATGTAAGTAACTACTGATGAAATACTGTCGGTGAATATTTCTTCTGTACTGCACGGTGAATTCAGCAGATATGAGTTGCCGGCTTTGTGGAGCGGAAGAACAAACATCTGAACACATGATGTGCGAATATGGCTGTCTTAAGAATCATTTATATGAGAAAGTCAGTTCTGGATACCGACGAGGCAACAGCCAGCTCTGAAAGCTTCATTTGTAGAAAGAATAAGTAAGGTTAGGACGTAGGAAGGCTCTACCAAGCCGTAACGACACCACATTGAATAGTAACAATCAAGTAAATGACAGCTTGGGTCAAAAGTTCCCTCCAGCAGCCTGGGACTACGACCTGATTGTTTTAACGGGATTCTCGAGACGTTGCCTTTCACAATGGCGGGACAGACCACTACACAGAGAGCTGCTGGTTCCAGCAGGATGGGAATGCACTCCTTCGTTCGCGTGAGATTCGGCAGGACTTGTTTAGCTCCCACAGGGGTGCATTCCGTGTCCCCTTCGCTCACCGGATTCGAGACCCTTCTTCCTGTTTGGCAACTCAAAGGTTAGATCTTCAAACATGGGGATAAGACCCTTGAAGACTCACGAGGATGCAATTGAGTAGCAAATCGCCCACATTCATAACGGTATGTTGAGAGCCATGGGAAACTTCCGCGAAAGACTCGACACATGTGCGTCTGGCGTCACTTGCCAAGGACGTCGTTTGCACGAAATTATTTAGACTGAAAAAAACTGCATCAAATGAGTTTTCTAATTTTGTTTGGTTTTTTACCAGATTTTGAAGGTATTTTTTTTCGTTCTAACTTTGAGCAACTTTCAAACACTGAAATATAAAATTTTCTCACCACTTTTCTCCGCTCCATAAAGAGACGTGCCACACTTGATATATCCAAGAAAACTGCACCTACTAATTCTTCATTTACTCCCGTAATTTTTCCCGTAACGAACTCAAAAGTTGAAAAAATACTATGGAAATTTATCGTTCATCCAAATTTTCTTGAATGCAGACGTTCTTCAGCTTGAATAAAATTAAAACAAGACTCGAACAACTACGAGTGTGAGGGTCTGCATTATAAAAGTAAGTTGACCGAGGTTTGGAATTTAATCTCAGTTAGAAGGCCATTACCCCAGTTTAAAATTCTGGTTGAACTCTGGGCTGGTTTCATAAAAGTGCCAACCGAGGATTGGAATTCAACTTCCGCTTGAAGGATCGTTTGCATACAGAAACCGGTTTTCAAGCTGTGGTTGAATTTCAATTCTCGGTTGACACGTTTATGATACCGGCTGTTATATTATGAACGTGTTGACCAAGGATTGAAATTCAATCTCAGTTTTGGCATACAGAAACCGTCTTCAAACTGAGATTGAATTTCAATCCTCGGTAAACATGTTTTTAATACCGTCTCTTAGCCGACAATAATAGCATCCAACTTCTCAAAAACAAGTTTTTTCTTTTCCGTACTCTACTGTGCTTGGCAGTATTGTCTTCGCTCCAAATTTAACCGACAATGTACAAACGACCGAGCAACCGACAATGCAACAATCTCAATCTTCGCTTGCAGAACCGCAGTAGATATAATTCTTTATAGTGCGGACACTGGCGGATAGTTGAATCTCAACTCCAGTTTGCTGAACCGGATATTGAAATTCGGTTTAATACCGGCCCTCAATGATTAATTAGTGCAGATCTCTTCTGCCTAACAGGATCAAATCAGGATATTACCAAGGCTTTGTTTTTATGTCGACAGTTACTGCGTCTTCGGGTTAAATGCTAACAAAAAATGCGTAATAGAGGTGTGGAAACGAGCGCGGAAATGTCAGATAGAGGTAGACCGAATATGCACATCGATTCTAAAGAGTATAATCACCTCTCGAGGTCTCAATAGCGTGGGGATTACTCGCGAACAATGAATGTACATATTTCCTTGGCGACATTAGCGCCCAAGGTTATGATTCCCTCTAATTTGGGAATGGCTATTTTCGACGTTCCAACGGAGGAGCCCCTTTGAAGTTCGTACCATGGGCGTCGGCCGGTCTTTGACGTGCACCAGGTCAAGCCTACGTATCCGTCGATGGGTTTTTTTACCTGGCTCAATTCTTTGAACTCCGGCTATTTGATTCCGCCGATTCAACCTTGCCGGCATTCGCTCTCGTAGTAGACGAGGTTGAAATACGAACGATAATTAAATTTTTCAGTATTTTTGAAATCTTCGCAATAGCTGTTACTAGAAAAGAAATCTGGAACTTTATTATGATGGATCATAATATCAATGAAATTTGATTAGCTAAACAGCGAATGAAATAAGTTCAGCCACATCCAATATAAATATGTTTTGGTTTTAAATACACAGGGTTATTAACGAATATGGCTCTATAGAATATTTTTAGGAAAGATAAGATTCAGGATTGAAATTCTAAATGTGAGCTTCAAGTAAGAAGACGACTTCTCGTATATTTTTTGAAGATTCTAGTGACATCAACTTTCGTTTTTCAAATGGGATTTTTTATTGCATAAATAGATTCTCCATTGAATTCTGAGTCTTTCCCGAGAAAATCTCAAAATTGAACTCTGTTGAAATACAGACAACTTTGAGGTTTTTTCATTAAAAATTCTCATTTTTGAGAATTTCCGAGAAGAAAGGCTGATGCTTCTTTTCCGATAGCTGATTTTCAGAATATGATACAATAGGTCTCTTTCCCGAAAAAATTCTCTTTGAATGAGACTAAATATGACCTACTTGCTTGTGCAATTGCACCCCATACCATAACGCCTACTGTCCGGTGGTCATGACACTCAACATCAAAATGAGGTTCACGTCTTTCTCCCCGACGTCGCCTTACCCTTCTTTGGCCATCATATGCACCAGAAATCATCAGAAAAAACGACCTGATGCCATTCCACATTCCAATGTTGTTGTTCTCTGCATCACTGTATTCGTTGCCGGCGATGCTCAACCGAAAGAGGTATAATACTGCAATCCAAAAAACATACGTCGATAAACCGTTCGGACAGGACCACTCATCAGCCGAAGATCGAGTTGTCGCAAATCGGTCTCTAATGGCCATAAGTTTTAGAAGTCGATCTTGAACTTCATTTGTGCCCCTTCGACGTCTGGTAGAGAAGTAAGTACTGCTCTTCGATTTTGGGCATTATCAAACCACGCTTGACAACATCTCATGGATTTCTGTTCGTACGTTTAACGATTTCCCGAAATAACAACTTCGTCTCCTGTAGCCAATAAATAATTCGATCTCTTTCAAATTCACTCAGATGGTAATAAATTCCGCTCTAGGCATTTTAACAACAACTAAACATCGACTTCGAATCTCCTCGACCAGCTGGTTTGTTGAAGAATTTAAAAAAATATCAAAAAACTTTTACAATATTTAAGTAACAAAAAATTTTTACATGAAGAATCTTCATGATTTTTTCTCCAAATTTCAATGATTTACTCCTTGCTATACTTTCTTTGTTTTACCAAAGAAAAATTAAAATTCAAACAGCTCCTATTGGATGTTGCAGTTTCTTTATAGGTTAGTATATGTCTCGGTATATGTTTTGCAATTGATAATTCAAAATCTCCATTTAACTTCGAAGATCCGAGCACCGAAAATACCGAATTAGGGAACAAATAATATTCCGAGCCGTATTCATATATATTTTCCAGGAGTGTAAAGAGGAAGTTAATATATTCCGCCTCTTTCTCCCTATTTTTCATTCCTGTTCATTCCTTTCCGAATTATTCAGAACTGGATAGCTTCCACCACGTTGTGCCGAGGTTGTCGCTAAAAGCAAACATTATTCGAATGCTTGAAATTATTCAAATGAAGGTGAATCTTTCAACTCGATAAAAAGAATTCCGTACGTGATGGTATTTTTTAGTTTCACATCTTTGTTTCAGTTAATCGAAATACGGATCTTGACATCTTGTTCAAGAATATTTGAACCCATAAAAAAAGACTTTATCACCCCGTTTTATTGATATTTATTGTGCTCATGGTTTTGGAGTATAAGATCCAATTAAAGCGTCGTGAGGTATTAGAATGAGGGGTCTATCCGGGGTTTGAAGACCGAACAAAAAGTTTGCAATGAAATTTTCGTTTTTGAATGCTTTTTGCCAAATTTTTTCTGCACGATTTCTAGTCATTTCGCTCGTTCAACAACCGTTGTTTGTCTCAACGCGTTGTGAAAATCTTATCGGAGAGTAATTATGGTTTCTGCCCGATTTTTTCTCTCTATCCAGTGTTGAGTTTAACCATCTTTCGCATTGGGATTATTTGATGATTTCAATTTAATATTTTTATAGCCGCAGTATTAGATCTGGAAAACTGAAAAAGTTCGTGTTTTCACCATAAATACATGATGTTATGCGAATGAAGACAGTCTAATATACCTTGAACGCTGCAGCAAAGTCACTAGAAATCGAATCAACAAATAGATGATGGTATTTTGGATCAAAATTCGTGCGTTGTAAACCGGAAATCGAAGTGTTCAGACCCAATTGATTAAACGGATATGCGGATTAAATTCATGTAGTCGATTCTGGGTCCCTGCTTTGATCGGATACCCTTTGATAATAATTGAATTTAATCTTCGATATATGCATGGGATGGTTTTGGAATTTCAATACTGGTTGATCCTTGTGTAATGATCGTGAATTTTCAATATTGATTGATTAGTATGTCGACGATGAGCTGATTTGATTATGGAATAGATCGCCAAAGATGTTGATGACGCTTTGTTGTTCAGTGAAAAAGTTCTCACCAAACCATACCAAATGTTTTGCAATGGAAATAATGAACTAATAAGTGAGCGAAATCTGATGTTTGATGAATTCAGCCATGTGGCAAAAGTTCGAATTTGCCTTGTTCTTGGAATTTTAAAAGTTAAATTGGAATGCCGCATGTTTTTGAGTTTTTTCATCGAGTAACATTATTGTCCTTGGGAGTTATTATCACCATTGCTCTCGAAATAATTTCTACACGAAAGAGCACTCTCAGCCTCGCTCTCAGCTCACTGTGAAATTGTTTATGCCTTGTGCCATTCTTTTATTATCATCATCAAGCGCCTTAAAATGAATTTCGAACTGCAAAATTCACTTCATTATAAAAAAATTGTAATCGAAAAGTGTTTCGTTTTCAAGTCGTACTTACATGGAAGAAAAAAATGATCGATATATTGTCAAGATATGAATAAATTTTGAATGGAAATAATTTTTTTTTTGGCTTGGATGGTATCATTCCTCCTAGCGAAATCGAATTTGCCGTGCCGCAAGAAGCGCTTCTAAAGATACCGACGTGACATTTCGCGCATCCAACGGTAAGTTAAAAGAAAGGATTCGCCACGTTCTCGACGTCACTTATGACATACTAGTGAAATTAACCGACTAACCTACATTTTTGCCGTAATTATTGTAGCATTATCAGCACTTCGATAACCGAGCGGCATGGGAAGCTGGTTCAACTCATTCGCGAAGCAGTGACGTGCTTTAGATTTCTTTTCGCGGGGAAATCCTGAAAATGACACTTATTTACATCATACCACCTTCAAAATGAAATCTTGAAAATATCTTGTGTTGGAATTTCGTTCTTTCAGATCTCATAAATGATCCGTAGGAACATCGAAACACTAGAAAAAACTACAGTGCCTATATTCACTTAAGTCACTGTAGCAAAAACCAGGTGCTCATTGATTATATTATATATTTTTTATTTACGCTTGAAATTTAAATTATGTCTAGGAAATAACAAAAAAATTTAATTGTTTGCTGCGGGTATCTAAGGTTTATGATTTCGTCTCGGATTTTTTTCAGAACATCATTTTGAGAATATGAAAAGTAATGTAAATAAAGTCTATGCCAAATAGCAACGATTTTTGTATGAATAAAAGGGAAAAAAAGTAATAATTTCGAGGAAACTTCACCTACTTTCTAATCGAAATTATAAAAATCAATAAAAACTAACCTGGCGAATTACAAGTTTTATTAAAACAATTATTAATTCTTTTCAACAATGAACTGATTGGCCCAAAAAAAAGTTTAATTCCTAGTATTTTCGGCATCCATTTATTCCTGCACAATCTAAATTGATTGAGAGTATAATTCCGATTCGAATAGTCGTGTTTGCTGTAGGTACCTTAGTTGATTTGAGGGGTAGATTTTTTTTTACTATTCGGTCCTTCGTTAAAAATGAATAAACCAAAAATTCCATTCGAATAGTTCATTCTGCGATCCATTCATGGTGAAGTCCGAAATAATCTAGTTTCGTAAATCAGGTAGAATGTCTTAGTTCGCTGTTTTTCTCTATTTCGTTTACCTGGGAACAGGTAGGGCAGGTGATGCTCGGACCCATCTCATCTTAAAGACTCCCTCACAACTATTATTATTATCTGCACTTTTTTCGGTTCAATGTCTCTCCTATCCCGGATTGTTTCCTTCGAGCGAGATGGATACACATCGTACAATACCTTCAGAGTTGTTCTATTCCCTTACCTGTAATTCAACTTCCATTTTGAATTCCATGCGGTACAGCCAGAAATTTGCCGAATGAGTTCAGATACAACCTTCCAGTGGTGAGAGCTTTTGTCGAAAGACCTTGGGAACTATTTTATCTTTCGACCAAACTACACGCACTGAAGAGAACGGCATTGAAAATTGTTTCAGTACGAGTAATAGGAAATTTCATTTGGAGCTGTGTTTTCGTTGTTGCATATCCGATTGGAATCCCTATTGGGGGAGGCAGCAAACATTTTTTATGATTGCATTTGATTCGAAATAGGTATTTATTTAAATTCTAGTCTGTTGTATTCAATATTCTGAAACAGTTTTGGGTTTTCACACGCAGTTTTTCAAACAAACTCAATTAAAAATGTTAACTCAATGTATGGGTTTCGGAAAAGTTCGGAAAAGACAAACTTCATAATAATAATAATAATACTTTCCTGGCTAGCGAATTTGTCACTTCCTCACCTGTATTGCTATTACTATCACATTTTTTTTATACATGATGAGAATTAAGTAAGTTGTATTAATTATGGTTAAGTGAATATGCCCCACACCAGTTAATGTAAGTTTCGTACATATTTTCGTACCTCCATTGTTTTTTGTTGGAATAGGTTCTTCGAATACTTTTTCTACTCTTTGTGATTTAGAATGAAAGTGAATCGAAAACCTTTATGTTGGGTATCCACAAAGGGAGTGGTGTATTTGTATATTTGATAAAAATAACACAAAAGCTTAGAAGAAAAGTTCGTCTTTATTAAAATTCAGACAAGGTTTTGGAAAATTGAGTAGCAAAGATTATGTTGTTCAAATGTTAACCCTCTCTGTTGCCTAGTCAGCACAGATACAAATACATATTCCCTACCGTTTCTGGAAACACTACAGAATATATCATTCACGGTTCAGGCTAATGAAAAATAAGAAGGTATATAATAGTAAACAGGTCTAGTAACCATTTTTGAAATATAATCTACCAAACTTCGGACTTGGATATTTGAAGCAGTTCTCACAATAATCTAGGAAAGAATAGATTTGATCGATGAAAAGAAATCTACAGAAGTCAGATGAGATTATTCTTCAAAAATTCTGTTCTGCTATGAACCCAGAATCTTCCTTCAAAGCCTATAGACACTCATCTCGATCAAGATAAGAGATTATTCCGTTTATAGACCATAGGCTGCCGTGTATTATCACTTCTAAGCAGCAAATTCCAGAATGGGTCTGAGATTAAGAACGAAGAAGTCCATTGTTTCTTTGTGGCGAAAGAAGGATAAAAAAAGTATGGGATGTATTATACAGTTCACGGCCCATCAGAGTGTGCATGTAAGACCGGTAACTTGGTGAAGAATGTAGTTATAGCTTCCGTGAAATTGGTTCGAATACCACACGGTGTGGAATGATTTATTTCAGGTAACGAGATGGTAAATTGAGCATAAAATGAATCTTAATATTGACGGGCAGACGTATGGGACGAGCAGAATGGTTCATTTAACTTCATCCGCTTTTTTCCCATAACCTCCAAGGCATATAAGTCCATAAGCTCCATATGTGTGTCGTATTGCTTTCATAGTTGGAATACGTATCAGTCAATATGTCTGGGATGCTAAAAGGCGAGACTGAGTGAGCCGGTCAAATGAAACGTATATTACTCTTGATTATTTCAAGTAATATTTTTTTTTCGATCTCAGTTTCATAAATGATACTGGTCGAAATGTAAGCAAATGCGGTACATCTAATTTTTTTTTTCAAAATTTTCGGTCAAGATGCGATGTTTTTTTGACAATCATTTTCAGAACAATAAACTGGTGTCCATGGATTTTGAATTTGTATAAGATTTTTTTAAGAATCGTACTATGGAAATAAATAATTTTTTGTCGGATTCGGATTCTTCTCTTGCTAGCTCTTTCTTTTGCTCTCATTCATGATGACTCTGTCTCTGATTACTCGATTTCCTGTAGGTTTCAGCTTGATTCTTCATCTCATTTTCCAAATGAAAGTCAAAAATGAGGTGTTTCTCCATTTTATTCAATTATTGGTCAATTTCAAATCAGAAATTTTCCTACGCACACTATTCCTAAACTGCCTCGTAATGCTTAGATTCTAGACGATAGTCCTTATTAACGGTTTGAGCTGATAGCACCACACCATGATAAACAGAGGAAACAATAAACATGTCTTTGATTTTTGATCGACGTTGTACTCGAAGACCCACGTCTCACTGCCAGTGATAATGCGATAATTCATCGGAATAAGACGTGCTCTAGCAGCTAAATACTGTTTATCAACGTAACAAGAAGAAAATAACTGGATCCGTTGGCAGTAGTTCATTTGAACTACAAGAAATTTTAATTTATAATTTAGCAATTATGACGTATATCTCCGACTTCAATGTTAATTGGCAACAAGATAAAATATTGTCGTCCTGGAAACTTTTTTTACTGCTTTAATACAATATATCTACTATTCCTTCAAAATAAAATCGTCAGCATCATCCGTCTTTAAACGATTGTTGCACAATCTGGTAGCACGCTTGTAGGCATTTTCATTCTTTAAAATGTTGTTGCTCTGGTTTTTTCTCAATATAATAGCGGCATACTTACCCTGGAATAGCGAGAAAAAAGTTTCTGTCCCAAAAATGTTAATTCGCTTCCCATATGTTACTTCCTTATTTTCATTCCTTCCCCAGGCATTACCTCAAGATAACGAAATTATCAAAATTACGCCAATCATTTCTCCCAGTTAAATCCTGTAACTATACACGAGAAAAATGCCGTAATGTGCTCCCCATTTTCTAACCGATCCTCGAGTTCTGGCATAAAACCAGATCTTCGAGCTCAGTGCAGAAAAAAGAGGTCGGCTGTAGAGTCGGGCGCTTAGGGGCGTACGTCCCCTCTCACAGCTGTTGGACGTGCACGAAAAGACAGGTGGTTCCACATCTGCTCGGTTCCGAACCAGCCAGACCAGACTTGTGTCGAATGAGACCAAAAAAAATTACCTACGAGACCAAAAAAAATTACCTACTGCAGCTTCCGAAGTTTCACCGAATCACGTCGACTATGCATCCGAAAATAATGCCTAGTCCTAATTTGAATAAATCGCTCCGAATGTAGCTTCGCCAGTTGCGAATCCCATGACTTGGTGATTCAGGAATTTATCAATATAAATTGGTGCTTTCTGATGAGACCCATGGTGGGTCACGTTATTCGGATTGATGAATCAACAGGTTTGTCACAGGTTTTACCTCCGATAGCGGCCGGATTCAATAGATTTGTTTATATTCACTCAATCCGTATCATCCAGCTGTCAGTAGTCTACGTTTTGTTGCCATTTGCGCTGATAAGTCCAATTTGGGATGCCTGCGCGATTTCGCGGAGAGACAACAACTTTGAATTTTTGGAACAAATTTAATTCATTTCCCATACTCTGCTATATTCCAGATAATAAGGTTCCCTGATTGAAGTCGCGTAGTTGGTGTGAAATCTATGTGCAAAACCTCTCGGGTCCTCAAGAATTCAGGTCTACAGTTCAGTCTAATTTTGCTCATCAAGTACTCGCAATCTATGAAATTATTTATCACCTTGAAAATGAGCATAATGTCAAAGTTTTTCCTCCTCAATTCTAAGGACATTAGTCCGATTGTTTTCTGATTATAATTTTCAGATGTTGTTGGAAGTCTCAGTTTGAATGTGACCCACTTAAAAAATTTCCTTTGAACACGTTCCAGTGATTGTTTATGGCAAGAATATGATGGAGACCATATAACGGATGCATATTCAAGTATACTCCTCACATTTGCACAGTACACTGTTTTCATTGTTTCCACACTGTTAAAATGTTTCATCGATCTCTTAATGACTCCTAGCATTTTGAACGCTTTATTTGTTATGTTTCATGTTGTTTCATTTATAAATTTCAAGATGGTTTCGAGGCTATACATGAAGTAACGAATGCATTTCTTGAATGGGTGGGTATTTTGAGAATGAATTTATTATAAATAATTGTTTTTTTACTGCTTTTGTCTTTTTTCATGTCAGATTAAGAATTAGGGGTAGATTCGCGAATAATCTGTTTTTCTCTGTCCATAGAAGGATAACATGAAGATGTTCTCTCAGACGATGTTGATGTCCTTCAAGATCCTCCAATATTTTATATTTTTAGTACATAATTTCTATTCACGGGCGAGGTCAGGGTTTTTCCTTTTCCTCATTTGTCATACGCAGAACTGTATAGTATCCCGTTGCACTGACCTCAGCTAGGTCATTTTTTTCAATATGTATTGTATTATTTTAGCTCTCTCAATCAGAAGAGCACATACAGGTTGTGCCAACCATAACTTTCCACCCCGAATTTTAAGCTTTGGGATGGCATAACGAAAAAACGCTCGCACAAAACAATTTTTTTTGAAAGGGGAACAAATAAGTTTGATATCACTACCCCTCTATCTGCAACCCCTAACAGCACTCATTTTTGCATAGGCAGAAGGGGTCGAGCAGCACCAATTTCCTGCATGGGTGTATTTTTTTTCATCGCTTTATTATTATACAGAGTGACTCAGTATTCCATCACTAACTTTCACACGCCGAATTTGGATCTGTGAGATGGAAAAAACGATGGTTGGGTCAAAAAATGAATTTGATATCACTACCCCTCCCACACTGTTTAATACTTTTGATAGTCGAGCGATCGAAGAAAAAAATTTATAGGCTCATGCAGGTAATTGAATTACCTTTTCAACAAAGCTGCTCGACCTATTATCTCTATTCAAAAATAATTGCTGTGATAGCGGCTAGAGGGGTAGTGATATCAAATCCATTTTTTGACACGTCCGAGCTTTTTTTCCATCTCCAAAATCCAAATTCATCGTGTGAAAGTTATTGATGGAATACTGAGTGACTCTGTATAATAATAAAGCTAGGAAAAAAAAATACACTCATGCAGGAAATTGAATTGCCTTTTCAACAAGGTGCTGCTGGACCCCTTTTCCCTATTCAAGCTGTTAGGGGTTGTGGCTAAAGGGGTAGTGATATCAAACTCATTTGAACATCGTTATTTGTACTCCTTTCAACAAAATTTGACCTGTCTTTTCGTTATTCCATCCCAAAGCTCAAAATGCGGGGTAGAAAGTTATGGATGGCCCACCCTGTTTAAATGTATCATTCACACTTTTAGATTCATTATAACTCTTCGTTCAACCGGAATAACTCTTGATTCTATACTATACTGGAACTGCCTAATCCTTCCTCTATTTCTGCTTGATTGATGGTGTGATGTATTGACTTACACATATGTATTATAAAAAGTCTTGCCTTTCCTAGGTTTCTCAAGAAATAAACAATCTATGTTCTGGAAATTAATATTTTTTCTATTTCAACTGCAATATATTTGATAGAAAGTCTTTGTTACTCTTTGCTTTGTGCAATATGAGACAAATTTAGAAAAATGGGAAGAAATCTAAATTTATCGATTACTTATTTTTGATTAATTATAGTTATTCCACAACTGAATCCAAATTCAATAGAGCGTATTACCCGGTATTACATTACCATCTCTTTTTTCAATCATCTGCCCAATACGTCTAGGCATCCTACGAATCAAGTCATAAATTAAAAACATATCGTTCCAATCTGCCTGAAGAATTAAACGAATTGGATATTGCTCTCCCTTAATGACGACAAGAATTTATTTAAATTAGCGTGTTATCCAATTTTTCTGAATAGGAAGAAAATCAGAACAATCACAGTTTAATGAATTTTTGATAACATGTGGAAGAATATTTTCAGAATTCATATGGTTATATTAGGGAAGCTGACATAGCCTTACATTATTTATCTCAATCATCGGTACGTCGCCCTCGTCGAGTCAAAATTGTGGAATTAAATCAGGTGTGCCTATGTCGTATCGAAACAATAATTTTATTAATCATTTCTTATTACTGGTTGGTGCTTCGAAGAAACCATCGATTCTTTTTCCACCGCCGCATTGTTCGGTGGTTCATTGAATGTCGCAGACGACCCCTGGTGTAAAACGTAGACTGTCTGACCTAGGGACTCCTGGCAAAGTTCAAATTTTTGAACCTAGCCGAATGTTGACCTTGCCGCTCGGTTGTCGAACGATCTCTACCCATAACTCGAGGTGATTACTATGTTGCGGGCCTCGAAAATAATATCTGGATGAGTCAACGATTTGAATTCGTTTATTTTCAGACGATATTCGGTCGCTTTCTTGTGAGTTATTGGGAAAATGCTCGATTTGAGTGCGGAAACAGGTCGGAATGCAAAAGGGCTAATATTAGTGAACAAAAAACTTAAATGCGTCGCTCCTCACCGCACGAGGTCTTATTTAATTTTTTCAATACTTTTTAGCGGAAAAATTTAATTTTTAACATCAAGCATTACTGTTTTAATGAAAATACTCAGCCATGATTTGTTCGCGTTTAAAAGAAGTATGAATTTAGTGAAAAAATTGTTTTTGGACCAAAGGAATAAAAAGATCTTGTTTGCTGAAAAAAAAATCTTGTGTGATTTCAATTAAAGGAATTTTATTGGCGAAATAGTTCATTTCCACGAGAAGATGGCCCTATTTCTCATTAAATTTTTTTGTTCTGGAGACCGACAAGTTTCGAGAATATTTTTAGAAACTCGTTAAAAAAGATCCAAACGAAAATTTTCAAGTAAGTGGAAAAATGTGATAATTTGAATTGAAACGTGTAGAAATGTTATTCCCAAGGCGTGGTTAGAATGCTAGAAAACTACCAGAGAATAATTTCGGTATTTTCAGCCCTTGTTTGAATGTTGTTTCACCTAACGTTTCGTTAACAACATCGGTAGGTATCTTCAGATAAATCCCAGCCTTAGATTTTGTTTTACCGGATTTTTGCTTCGATTTGACAACTGATCACCTGCAATCCAGTGATTCGTCTGTCTTTCGTTGGCGCATTCCCCTCTTTTCCTATGGGTTCTTTTCCTGTTGATCGAAGGTAAACTAACTCCCCTCTGAAATTTATTTTTGTGTTTACAAATCTCAATGTCTTCTTCAGGTAGTAGTTTTTTATGTTCGGTTGAATGTTATGTGAGCCTATTTAAGCTATTCTTCGCCGGTCTGAAGACGCTTACAGCAGTTGTAGGCTTAAAGTTGCGGGAAAGGATACTTCCAGAAAAAACTCCTAGAAATTTGTTCAGATATTTGTAATTGGGAGTGGACTGCGCGACCCTTTAATATCTATAAAGAAATTTTAAAATGGAAATCAGAGAAAAGAAAAGAGACATCGCTGCAAAGTGGTTTCTTCCATGTTTTAGACAGATTAATAAACGCAGAACCTTTTGAACTTTCTAAAGAAGGGATCTAGAAATATTTTGACACCATCTAATTGAAGCTGAGTTAATCTGTATTTGAATATTATTGTTATAATTCTGGATGGCCACGTCAAAGGGTATTGCTTTACTCAAATTTTCTTACTATTCAGTCGAGTTTTCAATATTCGTTTAATATTCTTCGCATGAATTATTCTGTTATTTTTTTTCATCAGGCTGTGGTTAATGGATCGATCCTGTTCCACTTCCAGATATTTGGCCGTATTATATTATCAATATTGAGGTCAAGACTCTGGTGTAGATTGCTAATTGAGTTTGCTGAAAGGCAAAGTCCGCTCAAAAACACGAAAGTTATTAGATCGTGATGTACAGGGTATCCCAAATTGCTTGATTTTGGCTGGTTCTGCTACTTCTAGACTAGATAGGTAAACACGTTGAAAGGAGTCCTGGACTCGATTTTCGTGAAATCACCAGTAGTGAAAACCGTTTTGTTTTGAAGACATAACAAAATTTTGAAATTTTTTCGATTTAGAAGATGTGCCATAACTTTTTCATTTTCGAAAATATCTGAAAAAGATATAAAAACCTTCAGCAAGCACTTTTTCATCCGGAATAAAACATCATTTTAAATTTTCTTTGAATTTTTTCTATGATAAAAGTTGAAAAAAAAAATGCGTTAGTATTTGAAATAAAAAAAATGGTTTATTTCCACTAGAAAAAAATTGAATATAGTTCCTTATTTCCGGTGGAAAAGCGCTTCTAGAAAGTTCAAATCGACTTAAGATATTTTCGTAAATAAAAAAGTTATGGCACATTTTCCAAAATTAAAAAAAAAATTAAGATATCGTCAAACGGTTTTCACTAATGGTGAAAATCGAGCCCAGGACACCTGTCGAAGTTTTCACCTACCTGGTCCAGAAGTACCTACAACAGTCAAAATCAAGCAATTTGGTATACCCTGTACATATATATCATTTGTGATTGGATTTTTGTTGTTAAATATCATCTCGATGTCATCTTGATTGAATGATGAGCCAAACAGTGTTCGGTTGCACCAGTATCTAGTCCGCTCAAGCTATTATATTGAACAAGCGCACAAAAAGATTTAACGTCCATTCTCAATTTTTTTTATCCTACAATGCAATATTAGTTGTAACATAATTCTTTGAAATTCTGTCTCTAGATCTAAGAAAAGAACCATTTTTCCCGCTGTGTCAGGTAGTCGGAATTTATCGCTACTAATAGTATATTCTAAATTCTAAGACAAGTTTCAGAATAGGCTCCTATTCCAATGCGAATGGGAAATTCTAAAACGAGCGACGAATTAGCGAGTTTTCGAACTTATGAGTTCTGGAATTGATTTCTGCAAGGAGTATTAGACGATATTTTCTCTTTTGTGAAATACTTCCGAAATTCAATGAAAAATTAGATTATACATCCTAGTGACGTTTGTGTTGTATCTTGGCAGTTGGTGTGACTGTTACGAAAATTGACAGATTACGGAATTTGAATTAACGTGCATTAAAAATCGATAGAATCAGAAGTCAGAGTTTACAACCCAAACGAAAAATATAACAGAAAACAATTGGAATTTGCTTAGTTTTTTTCATTGAAAAGTCTGTCAAACTCATTTGGTGATCTAAGAATAACCAGATCTTTCTTCTCACTATGTCAGCGTCAAGAAGTCAGTATATCTCGCTAAGCAGTTGAAACCCAGAAGACGCATATATTTCAACACTGGGAACTTCATCCAGTGGTACTGATTCCATCCGTCTTATGGGCGTCTGGATGCAGGGATAGGAACCGGGAACATTCCGAACATTACTTCCCAACAGGGGGGGATTTCGGGACGTATTTATGGCTTTGCAGCGTCTCCATGACGTCACGTATACTGAGGGTGCGCTGGATCGATGCAGAGTTCAACGTTGCCGAATCTGCGACACGAAGGGTGAGCCCTGCCGAGATCCCGTGGTCGTTCGAGATGGGTGAACATGAATCTGGGGGGGTTGATTTGTCCATGTCTATGCTGTGTAGCGTCCTCTAATGGACCCGTCTAGAATGTTTCGAGGTCCTTGTATAATATTCGCACAAGGAGTTCTAACTGTAACTAGTGTGCAATTTAATGTAAATAAAGAATTTCATTTTATTTAATGTACATAACGAATATTTAACATTAAGACCAGACGATTCTGATATAGAGATAATATTCATATCAATACCCATCTATTTCTCATTTCATTGTGTAAAAGTTGACGACTTTCAAGTTTGAGGATATTCATGAATATTTTTAGAAAGTTACGGACATGGTTGAAGGTAGCCTTTGATCGAAGAAAAGTTATTTTATAAAAAAAAGTTATTTCTACTTTCGTTCTGTACAGGGTATCCCAAATTGCTTGATTTTGGCTGTTTCTGGTACTTCTAGACTAGATAGGTAAAAACGTTGAAAGGAGCTCGATTTCCGTGAAAACACCAATAGTGAAAACCGTTTCAGGATATTTGTTTTGAAGATATAACGCCATTTTGAAATTTTTTCGATTCAGAAGATGTGCCATAACTTTTTCATTTTCGAAAATAGCTGAAAAAGATAAAAACTTTCAACAAGCACTTTTTCACTGGAAATAAGACATTATTTTAAATTTTTTTATGAAATAAAATGCTTTCATATTTAATATAAAAAAAGTGGTTTTTCTCCACGAAAAAAAAATTGAATATGGTTTCTTATTTTCGGGAAAAAGCGCTTCTAGAAAGTTTTAATCGTTTTCAGATTTTTTCGTAAATGAAAAAGTTACGGCACATTTTCGAAATCAAAATTAAAAAAAATAAGATATCGTAAAACGGTTTTCACCAATGGTGTTTTCACCAAAATCGAGTCCAGGACACCTTACGAAGTTTTTACCTATCTAGTCCAGAAGTACCTAAAACAGTCAAAATCAAGCAATTTGGGATACCCTGTACAAGAGTATGGACCCATTCATGACGTATCCTAAAATCTGAAGAAAATTTGGTTAGGGTTGCTGCCAATAAATTTAAGGGAAATATTCCATTTCAAATAGGGAATTTAAAAATAAATTGATAGGTTCCAGCGTTTTTATTCTGGAAAAATGATTTTTTTTATTTCAGTATCGTTATGAGTTCATTACAGTACTAAAAGTAGTGCTGTAATGAAACTCATCACAGCATTGTTTTCAGTTATATTTTTTGTTTCGTAGTTGTCAGTACTGACCTCCGATCCTCTGAATTTTTAAATCGAATCAATTCAAATTCCGGGATCTGTCAAATTTCGTAAGTCACACCAACTGCCAAGATACAAATACAACAATACAAAAGTCACTAATCTGAATTTTTATTTGCATTTTGAGAGTATTTCACAAAACTTGACTGAAATAGAGAAAATATCGTCTAAAACTCGTGGCAGAAACCAATTCCAACACTCATGCTTTCGAAAACTCGCTCCTTCGTCGCTCGTTTTCGAATTTCGCATTCTTGTTGGAATAGGAGCCCATTCTGCAACTTGTTTTAGAATATACTACCTAATGTTAGATATTATGTGTTGACTTGTCAGTTTTTTCAAAATCTAATCATTGCGAATATTCTACTACTTTTCTGAAAGTATTCTCCTCTCCACATCCTCAACCCTAAGAAATTAGACAATGCAAAATTTAAGGCTGGACATTTAATCGATGAGTTTTGTAAACAAGAAATCCGATATTTATTTTTCACCTCAATAATCATTGTCGTCCGCGAAGAAAAGTTGCTTCAAATATTAAAAGATTGACGTAATTGGTAGATGAGAGAGGCTCATGTCTCGGGGTTCGAAACGTTCAATCAGCTTCTGTAAATGATTGAAGGAAGTCGGTTATACGTAAGCAGTGGCATTTCGGAATTTATGGCGAAATTTCGTATCCACAGTGTTTCTTTCCTTCGATCAGTACGACGCCAACGTAATTATATTCATTGAAAGTGTGGATTGAAGACCTTCCTTTTGTCGTCAGAAGTAGAGAGAAAATTGGTGTAAGCTCATATCTCCTTGTCTCATGTTGTTATTACAGATAGTATATGACTGGGGATACATAGATTTCTCCTGTACATTGGCCATAAAGCATTCATATACCAACAATCAAAGTGGAGAACAAATATTTCAATGATAAAATAATCTCACATGAAATCTATTTACCACAATTTTTCTAGCTCACCTAATCAAATGAAGATTGTGCTTCTAGAATCAACCATTTTCAAGGCCGAATACATTTTTTTTATCTTGCAGACAAGTAATTCTTCTTGGAAATGAAGATGGCCAATTATACAACTTTGCCTTTCAATAAAAAGCTCACATACAAGTTCGTGATTCTAGAATTGTAAAGAAGTATAATCTATGTACAATTCGCTGATGTCTTCAAAACAGCCTTTCTGGCAAAACTATTTATCTCTTAGCAGGACGGAGTGATCCACCTCACCACTTAATCCTATCATTTTATCCTTGATTGATTCTCAAAAGACTCATTTCTGTTATCCCCATTACTCAGCTTATTTACACTTTCAAAAGCAAAGGACATGAAGAAATCGACCGACAAGATTATATGAGGTAGATATACGTCCTATGCATCAGCAACTGCCTCATTTTCAGATCAGAACAGAAATACCTCAATTCATTATAGCAAAACAGCGTAGTTTGTATACATATTGTAACACTATTTCGTCCATGCCTCATATATTTAGCCCTCGTGTCTATATTCCAAAGTATCGATTCCATCCAATAACTATTTTTCGAATCATTGAGATGAAACAAAAAGCAATGTCCATATCCGAGGAATTTTTCAACGGATTTTGTTCATTAAGAAACCGGTTCATCCAGGTCAGATACGTGAGTGACCTGAAAATTGCTATTGTTTTGGAATTATTTGATCAGAATTGGAAAATTACGGCGTTTAACTGTCTCCTTAGGTACAAATGCACTTGTGCGAAAGTTATAGACTTTTAAAATCAGCCCACTGAGAGTGGGGCCTCTTTAAGAGTCAATTTCGTACCGTCAAATGTATTTCACAAGCGAAGGCCGCTTCTGTTGTTAGAACTTCATTTCGAAAATTCATCACCATTAGCGAAAGTGAAACGAGTCATGTGATAGATACGCAGTTATTCGTACATTTAAATGTACCAAACAGAAACAAGGTGACCAATGAGAGTGAAATTATCTCATGCAAGCGTTAATCTTCATTATCTACAAGAAAAGAAATTTTTCCATCGTTCATAATTAGACAAGATATAAGCCAATCTACATTTATGTGATTATTTGATGTTGATCCGAGTGTTGGACTATTCTGAACAATGTTAAATTTTTATTGAGATTTATTTCCTATATTGTGCACATTGAGTCGTTCGAAATTTCGAAAGATAACCGCGTATGTGTTTCCCCAATCATTTCTTTCGCGGCAAAGCTAGTGATTAATGAATTTTTAATTTCATTCATTTCCTTACTTGATTTAAAATCAAGTTTTATCCATTCCAACAATTTTTTCAGTCAGTCTAGACCTCGTCCGGGAAATACGTACCTACTAGGCAGATTAGGCACGTTCTCAAATAATGCTTAAGAAGTGGAAAATCCTGTTATTGTCGTTATGAATATCAAATTCTAGATGATATATTATAGAAATGTGCCGTTCATCTCAAGTTCCTTTTTTTCGGAAATGAAAATTGGCTAAATAAATTTCATTTTCGAGTATTTTCAAGGCTGAATTAAACATATAAAAATACATATATTATAAATAAGTAGTCAATTAAATAGACATCGAATTTAAATTAGCTACATAGTCCCATTCTTAAGACTTTGTATTATCCCTATGATAATATTTATGTATTGTTTCTAATTTTCTGTTTTTTTTCCAGGTAAGTCCTAAGCTTCCGTTTTCGAGGCGGATCAATTGCGTGAGTTGAAATATCATCGATTTTATGAATACAATGGCACGAGGCCGAGTATGATTTGCAGATTTCGCTGAGAACCGAACGTAGCTTCTCTACGATCGAATAAAGTATAATGGAAGACGGAATCCGTCGTAATCAGAATTACAAATTCAAGAGTCATTAGTTCGTTTGATTGAGAGCATCATGATGGATCTGATATTCAAACGAGGAGAAATTCTTTGGGGGATAATAATCCATGAGTATATCTTTCCCGAAGAGGTTATTATGGAACCATTTGAGAAATTGCAGGGATTCATTGAATGTGTTCAAACCATTTTTGAGACCAATCAAACATTTTATGCGTATTCGTATTGCTTCTTGAGTCAGCAAGAAACTTAGAATCGTGCGTTCGGAATTCTTTCCTTGCAGTACTCGCTTTGAGGACAAAGTTTATGAAAAATCAAGGCGAGCAGTAGGTACGAGACGTTTCCAGCAAGTAAGTGAACTGAGGCTCCCACGATCGTAAAAATTCCTTTCTTACCATGGTTGCTGCACTTTCGTATGGTTATACTCCTAACCTTCAAAACATCTTATTTCTCCTGTGAAAAAATCGAAGAAACACAATGCAAAGTAATATTCGTGCAGGTGCAAAAATCCTCTTCGACTCTGATTTTTGTTGCCACCAGCACTCATGCTTCTTGTTAAAATATTACGTAGCAACGTGTTTTTTCGATCAGATGCCTTTATGTTATTACTTATGAATATCCATAAAATCTGACACACCCTGTACAGATATTGGCAAAAGTGGTCTACTATACTCTTCGGGAATGCCTCCCTATCACACTCAGAGTTGCTTTCTTCACTATATTCAAGTGAATTAACGAACAATTAAAAATGCCCAATATTATCTCATAGATACGTTGTTTTTTTCTAGGAAACAATTAGTTTCGAAACTCATCCTTATGAGAAACACGCTTTGTTCGCCTTCTACGAAGCCTGCGTCGACCTTCGTTGTGTCGAAAACTTCCTGGGCGGCTTCTAATGTGCCTTTAAATGCACCTTCAATGTCTGTCTCCTATTTATTAAGATCGCGCTCGTTTCACACTGTTAGCACTTTTAAGTGTTATTTCCGAGACAACTATATCTGTATTTACATAGAATCATGCAGGTATAAATCATCCTTCATCACCGCGAGTGGGATTGCCAGCAATTATCAGCGAGCTTTGTGTATCGCACTCGACGAGGTTAGGTTGTACCTTCAACCTCACTAATAAAAACAGTGACGGCCACCTCATAGCATAGCACTGGAATTATGCATGCAACTCTTGAATATGTGTATGGTACAAATTAGCATATTTATGTCATGTTCCTCGTGGAAACTGTATATGAGAAAAACGCTTCGCCAAATCTTGGGAAATTGAATATTTTGTTTGACTTATGTGAATGAACACTTCACTTCAACTTGGAGCAACATTGAATTCCTATTCACGAGAATAGGTGCTATTCGCAACACCCTGTAAGATAGCCTATAGAGAAGAAGCACAAAAAGACAACATGACAATTAGCAAGTCAGGATCAGAAAATTCAAGACATCATCAGATACAGATCCCCCGCTCTGTTTATCCGCCACTGGCTTATGATAGTGCGATATTTATTGCTCTGTTTATGATAGATATGTTATCCGTCGATATTGTTGATACAGTGCATGCAAAAAAGTTGGAAAAAATTTCATATCTTATATTTTGACAATTTTCGAAATTGAGCAGCAAAATTTTTAGCTACTCCAAGAATGGAGGTTTGGGCGTTCGGCCAGCAACCCAACATCAAAAAAGTTGACAAAGTTGCTGAATTTCTTATTCAACAAGCCTGGGAATAGAAGTGGTAGTATATAACGATGAACGAGTAAATGGACTAAGTATGAGAATAATTACTTGAAATGTACAGGGAATTATTGATGGAGTTTTTAACGTAAGATTTGGAGGATTGGAGATTGAAAATGAAGAAAAGGGACAGTTCAGAGAAATATAAAAGATTGAGAGGCTTGGTGACAAGAACTGGGTAAACGGCATCAAGCTGTTTCTTGATGATATGTAGTACATATTATGTACTGTACAGGGTATCCCAAATTGCTTGATTTTGGCTGTTTCTGGTACTTCTATACTAGATAGGTAAAAACGTTGAAGGGAGTCCTGGGCTCGATTTCCGTGAAAACACCAATAGTGAAAACCGTTTCAGGATATCTTCATTTGTTTTGAAAATATAACGACATTTTGAAATTTTTTCGATTCAGAAGATGTGCCATAACTTTTTCATTTTCGAAAATAGCTGAAAAAGATAAAAACTTTCAACAAGCACTTTTCCACTGGGAATAATACATTATTTTAAATTTTTTTTATTTCTAAATTCTTTTTTATGAAATAAAATGAAAGAAATGCTTTCGTATTTAATACAAAAAAGTGGTTTTTCTCCACGAAAAAAAAATTGAATATGGTTTCTCATTTTCGAGGAAAAAGCGCTTCTAGAAAGTTTTAATCGTTTTCAGATATTTTCGTGAATGAAAAAGTTATGGCACATTTTCCAAATCGAAATTAAAAAAAAATGAAGATATCGTAAAACGGTTTTCACTAATGGTGTTTTCACAAAAATCGAGTCCAGGAAATTCGCTATAACTTCCGTAGTTTCGCAACTACGCTCTCGAAATAAAAACAAATTTAGGGCAGTTTTTTCAATACGGTGCTATCGAAATTACAGTGCCGTTTAAAATATCAATTATTTATACAGATGCACTACTTCATGTTTTTCATTCACTACATTACATCTTAAATTTAAAATAATTTTTCTTCTTTCCCATCCTTCAAAGAAAATGTGAACTTTATTTTGCAATTTAGGCTTATACTGAATATTGATTGTTTTTTTAACGTTCTTACACTGTTTATACAG
Source organism: Hippodamia convergens (assembly GCA_038502775.1). Lineage (NCBI taxonomy): Eukaryota > Metazoa > Arthropoda > Insecta > Coleoptera > Coccinellidae > Hippodamia > Hippodamia convergens. The sequence continues at coordinate 12,700,445 of CM076611.1, read as the reverse complement.
CGTTCAAAGCAGACTCACGAAAAAGTTCATAAAGAGATAAATTGAAATTGAACTTCAAAAATCAACAATTTTTTCACCATCCGGAAAATGTCTGAATGGGAGGTATCGCAAGCCCCAATTATCAAATTACAATATTGATTTCCGCCTTCGTTGAACAACTGACGTATCCGTTTGCGTCGAAATTGTGTATTTTCTCGCTTCTCAACAAATTGTAAAATATCATATCGAAATGATTCAAAAGCGAATAATTCTGAATGATCAATTATGACGGATCTCACATCATTATTAATAGTACTGCTGCGAATCTGAAAGCATGACGGCTTCAGACGATCCAGAAGAACGACCTAGATATTCTTACATCACGATCCTTTCTTTTCATCACCACATTTGGGCCGATATTGATCATTGAGTTTTTTTCTTTTCTCATCCGTCCCACGCTCCATTTTTGAGATGCAGAATTTAAAAAGTGATAGGCATCGAGACAGGGTGATAATTTCATTTCCACTTGTACTAAAAATTATTAAGGAAAATCCTCAGAAGCAATATATCGTAAGCTTTTTTCAATTTGATATTTCTCATCCTCCACGCCTCTCACTCCTACTTCATTCTTAATATTACGATTTACATTTTGGCACGCTGTAGAGTTGATTTACACAATTGATATCGGTGATGCAAATTTCATCTTGGAATCGTACAAAACACCGGGCAGATTTTAAACAACTTCATCATCGATAAAATATACTGCTCCACAAGAGTTGGGGATATCGTATCAAATCGTTTTGAAAAGTATGTTATCTTCGAAAAAATCGATGTGAAATCATTTAAAACTCAATAACAACTTGAATCGATCCAATAAAAATCCGTATGAGACATTTCGTCAATGTGGTCGCCTTTTTTCTGAAGTTTTGTTCTTTGCATCTGCTTCATGAATGCTCTTATTTTGAAATGGAGTCAGTTTATCAACGGCTACGATTTGAAACGAGTTTTCTGTCAATGCCTAGACGTAAATTAACAAACGCTGAGGCTAATAGATCTATCAGAATGCTACAGGGTGGCCTAACCCAGGTTGTTGTATCGGAAAGGCTCCAAGTCAGCCAATGTGTGATATCTCGACTTTGGAATAGGTTCAGGGAGACAGGTTCTGTGTTGAAAAGACCAAGGCTTGGTGGGCGACTAAAAACAACACCTGCTCAGGTTCGTTTCATCACCGTTTCGGCGAGAAGAAAGCCCACATCTACTTGTAGAATGCTACGGAATACTCTTCAAAATGCAGATGGGGTCCAAGTTTCCATCGAAATCATCAGACGACGTTTGAGAGAGGTGAATCTAGATTCAACGATCAATCGCGTAGTGTCCTTTCCACTGATGAAATCGAGATATGAACGATTTTCAGATTCTCGAAGAATAAGGGTATGGACAATCCCACGCATACCCCGTAATCGTCGCCATGTCCAAGCATTCCATTCATTCCTAGGGGGTAGTGTTATGGTATGGGCCGGAATATGTTTCAACGGGCGCACAGATCTACACAATTGTCCTGGGAATATGACTGCCTTACACTATAGGAAGCATGTCATTGACAATGTTTTGTCAAATTTTCACGCTGCTTTTGGTGAAACTTTTCAATTTCTAGGCGATAACGCTAGTTCGCAACGTGCAGCCATAGTTGAGAATGCGCACGAGGAGCTTGGTATTTCACATTCACCAATATCTCCGCACTCACCAGATTTGAATTGCATATAACATGCATGGGATATGCTCCAAAGAAGATTAGATAATCATCAACCTACCCCAGAATCCTAAAATGATCTGAGCGAGCTTCTGCTCCGTTTATGGAACCAGATTCCCCAAGAAATGTTCAACAACCTCGTGTGTAGTATGCAAAAAAGATGTGAAGCTGTTATTGATTGATGCCTGTGGGGGCCATACTTTGTATTGATAGTCTTGAAATGCTTGAATTGTCCGGGAATAAAATTTCGTTATTTTACTCGATTTTTCTCAACCACCCTTTATACGCTGTAGACCTACAGACTGAAATTAATTTTATTTCCTGCTACTTGAAATCATATTAATAAGAATTGTCATCACAAAATCTCATTTAAACTATATTTTTTCGCAATTAAAGTCAATAGCCCTAACTCATGTGGAGCAGTTTATTAATTCCTTTGTTTTTAAATCTCCAACCTCTTTATATCGGTTTCCTGTAAAACTTTTCTTGTATTCAACCAAACCATCGAATTGTGGTCCGATATTTGGGTGTTCCAATACGCCAAAGCTTCGATCAATTCGAACGAGAGTTACGTAAAACTTGTAATAACAGTTACTTTTTGTAACCCGCATGGTTCCACAACAAACGGATGTACTTAATGCCTTGCTTGTGGTCGATCTTGGAATTTCCAGCAGGTGCCAATGTACACCTGCCCAAAACTTTGTAATAACCTCGTACCAGCACGCGCGACGAACGTCAACCCTGATTTTTTTTCTGCAAAAAGTGAAGGAAACATCTGCCAACTCGAAAATAGAATATGGTTGTCGAGTGGTACTTCATGTTGGCATAATCTCTTCTTCGGCCTGTTGTATTCCGCGAATGACAGCCACCCCACCTGCTGGTAGCACCTGTTTTATAAGTGGAGTGGATTATTCTCAAGAAGATTGACCTCAACACATGTTTGGTGATAGTCATTGACCCATTTAAATTTGCAGAGAATTCCTCATGACTTTCGAACTCGAATCATCGAAGAATTCTTTTGATGTGCTGTTTTAATCTGTTTAATTATCTTTCCAATGTAGAGTACTTATGAACCGGTTTTTGATGATTGGAATGAAAATGATATTTAGAGATGTTACCTGAAAAAGAGAACGTCTCAAATAATCTTCACCTAATGGGAAAAATATTAATGTCCCCTTTCAACTTGAACCTTGTTTCAGGGATTGAAGAAAGTGAAAACCCAAAAAAGTTTCCCGAAATTACATTTTATATCAACTTTCCGAAAGATGTGAGAAATTATTCACTGCTGAGATGCTGTCCTGAGATTCTCGTGAAACATTTTTTTCGGGATTGATTCGCTGTATAGGCACCGTACGTTTTTGATTCTCCATTTCTAATTCTCGGAATCAATTTAATGTTGTCTGCTCTCATAATTCTTCCATTGTTCCATAGAAATCCAATACTGAATCATGAACTTATTATCTGAATTCTGCAGTACGTCAGAACTTGGAAAAATATACAATACATGTATATTCATTCACTTCATTTCAATGTAAATTGCGGTATTACACATGTGAATGGAGTTGTAGAACGCGCAGTGAGCTACAAGGCATGCGAAAGCAAAAGCTGTTAATTGTTTAACCTAATTCTTCGTAACACTTCTCAACACATGGAAATTCAAAAATCTTCTTTAATGTGTGTTTAAAGTGATGAAAAATCTCATGCTATATTCGAGGCTACATTGTATCACTTCGTATGCCTGTCCTAGTCCTATGAGGCTTGATATTCGTTGAAATTAAGTACTATTTCATTTGTTCAAGTAGATCTCAGTCAACTGACTTGGATCCATTTATTGTAGGATTCCTAAAGTTTCCTTTTTTTTATTTCAACGCTACTTCGCTTGCAAAACACAAAGTTTCTTGATTGTCAAATGTTCAAGGTTATTTCAAGGTCAACTAATTTGTTCAAATGGAAAGGTATATTTTTTAGTGCAAATTCTCACTTTTCATAAATGCAGTATATTGGATCAAATTTTATTTTAAACGGTTGTAAAAAAATCATTAAAAAGCTAAATAATGGTTTATATCATTTGAATAAACGTCCAAGATGATGACTTTGGACTTCGATATAAGCTGCTCCACATGAGTTAGGGATATTGACTTAAATGGCAAAAAATATAGTTTAAATGAGATTTTCTTATGAAAATTCATATTAATATGATTTCAAGTCGCAGGAAATAAAATTAAATTTAGCCTGTAGGTCTACAGCGTGGTTAAGAAAAATCGAGTAAAATAACGAAATTTTATTCCACAGAATTCAAGCATTTTAAGACTATCAATATAATGTATGGCCTCCACGGCATCAATAACAGCTTGACATCTTCTTTGCATACTACACACGAGGTTGTTGAACATTTCTTGAGGAATTTGGTTCCATAAACGGGGCAGAAGCTCTGTCAGATCATTTGAGGATTCTGGGGTAGGTTTATGATTATCTTATCTTCTTTGGAGCATACCCCATGCATGTTCTATGCAATTCAAACCTGGTGGGTGCGGAGGTATTGGTAAATGTGGAATACCAAGCTCCTCGCGCTCATTCTGAACTATGGCTGCACGATGCGGTCTAGCGTTATCGTCTAGAAATTGAAAAGTTTCACCATTAGCACCATTGGCAAAACATTGTCAGTGACATGCTCCCTATAATAGTGTAAGGCGGTCATATTCCCAGGACAAATGTGTAGTTCTTCCAAAGTACATAGTTCTTAAGATAATCTAATGTCTCAAGTTGAATGTCGCATACTGTATATGAAACCGATCGATAGATTATTTAAGTTTAAAGTATTCAAGGCGAAAACCAAGACATTCTTGAATAATCAAGAATACGTAGATTATATCTGGCACAATTTCTTTTTGTAGTTTTCTATAATTGATAATTAACTTACGAGATGAAGAACATACATATATAATATCTATCAACCTTTATTTTCTTCATATTTCAATCAAAATAGTCGAAGAGTTGAAGTCAAACATTATGTCAAGGAAATCAAACGTTTTTTCCTTATTCGTCTCTCGTGTCGAATACTTCGCATGTGAGCCATTGCCGCAGAGGTATCCCATAGCACACCGAAGTTATCAGTCGAAACCAGTTAAACTAGGATGGAAACATTTCAGTTGACTTAATCAGGAAGTAGAACAAATGAAAATACGTCAATGAAATATCGCAATTGCTTCAATTCCGACCTTCGCTTCGCCATTTTCAGCAGTCAGGTTCACAATGTATCATATTTTATTTAATTCAATAATTCGTAACACGGTCATACAGAGATCTACGCGCATTGCACAATTTTCCCATGGTTCGCATCCAACGGTAATTCCTCGAATAGCAGAACGACATAATGGGAAGCACCATCAGCTACTACCGAATCGCATTTCTGGGGAAATGTTATCGCAATTTAAGTAAAACAAAAAGTGGAAACTGTAATCATCGAACTCTTTCTTGCACGCGTGTCGTAATCCGAAAGTGTGCCAGTAGGACAGCCTACGTATACGCTGCTTGGAGCGCTCGTTTTGAGGAGGACCAATGCGGATATCCACCAAGCTTACGGATTTCGGATACTACCGTTTATGCGGTTCTTTAATTATGCACAATCTGGAATGGTCGAGATTGGTTGAGGTGATGAGGTATCAAGGATAAATTATCAGTTTCATTGTCAGAATTTTTGAATTATCTCTATATGAAAATCTGCAACTCTTTCGGATCCCAACTTATTAGTTGAGATGTACACCTGTAGATCGAGATCCAAAAACAATAACTAAGCTAATTGAATGTATAACTATGAACTAAAGAAAACAAAGCAGTATAAAAAAATGCCAATCTATAACACATACATAGCCTCTTCTTGGAGAAAGGCATCCAAACCATAATATGCTTTTTTTCATTAAACCTTCTTGAATTTGCAATTTTGAAATCTGTGATTAATTTGAAATCATTAGGTAGCTTATTTCGAATGTTAAGTTAGTTTTTTCTAGGATTAAAAATTTTTGTAATATTTATGTTTCAGCCTATTATAATTATGTATTCATTATGAAGATGATGCATTGCAATGCATATACCGAGTGTCCCACGAATACCGTTAGTCAGAATATTCTTGGGAAGGAATCTTTTGCAATTTCGGCGTTGAGCTTCACTAGAGGGAAGAATCCCTGTAAATTTTTTGAGATTCGTTTCACTGAAAGTGGCACCATTTTTCGTTTTACAAATGGGAAGCTCCATATTTCATGATGAAAATAGATCGCTTACAAAGTTATGATTTATTGTTATTTCTAATTTCAATATTCCAAAAGATTGAATAACCATTTGTTTATTTAATTTATTTCACCTCTATATCTGATTTACACCCTTCTCTATCTACTCATATTAATTATATATATAGTCAGCGAACATTACTGCCTAATTCTCAGCTAGTTCGACTAGTTCTTTATTGTATACTAGCTGACCCAGCAGACTTCGTACTGCCTCAATCGATAAAATATTAAAAAAGGTCCCTCTTTACCTCTTAAAAAAAGAGAATTCTGATGATGCGAACATTACTGCCTAATTCTCAGCTAGTTCGACTAGTTCTTTATTGTATACTAGCTGACCCAGCAGACTTCGTACTGCCTCAATCGATAAAATATTAAAAAAGGTCCCTCTTTACCTCTTAAAAAAAGAGAATTCTTTTGATGTATGAATAACAATTCACCTATTTCATTGCAATTAAATTTTTTGTATAATTTGTTCTTTATTGTATTCCACCGAATATTTCCTTCTTAAAAAAACCAACTTTATTAATCTCTAAGGCGAAACAAAGTTCGCCAGGTCAGCTACTTTATCTAATTGCCAATTGCCACAATTGGTCCCACCACCAGATTCCCTACGCTCTTTAGTTTCTGGGATAGGAAATGATTCTAAACACTTCTTGGCTAACATTATCCCATAATAGTTTATTATAATATTAAAGTTGCTTTTTTATTTATCGATTGAGGCATTACGAAGTCTGCCGGGTCAGCTAGTTATAAACATAATTATGTGTACGAACTTTCACAGGAGTTTTTCGATTACGTGAATCGGCTCTGACTTTTTCGCAAAGACCTTAGAATTCCAAGGCTAAGACGTTTAGGCAACTCAAAATGAACAGTTTACGTTGCAGTGCCATCTAATGGCCATGTTCAAATTATTTCGTCATAAAATTTTCCGTAGTGTTCGGAAGAAAGATAGGTGTAATAACACATGGATCAGATGCGTTAATATTATTATAAAATTTAGTTCACCGAATTAATATCAAATATAATACTTACACGAAAACGCTATCAACCGTAGCGACATCTACTGGCGTTATTCGCAGGAAGGAAAATTATTTCCTATTCATCAAATGTTTCAGAGTTTCAATGTATTTTATGTTAACCCCACCGTAGAAGAAGCCAACAAAAAATCTTTGATTACAAACAGTTCATCCAATCTTGAGTTATAAATGGTGTGTAACAACAATATGGCCGACTTAGTTTTAAATATCAAGATTATGAATAGAAAAGGTCCTTGAATAGACCCTAGGATCTGATATTGTTGTATCTGTGCTTTTCGAAATAATTGGAGCCACCACGATTCGTTGACATTTCACAATGAGGGATTCGTTTGGTTCGAATTGACGTAAGGTTTTTTGATCGCACAATTGAAGTTTTGTTAAATCCACCATTGGGCTAATAGCAACGCCTTATGAATGGAGATATTCCTTTACTGTTATTATAAACATCAGATCGGAGCACTAGAAAATGTTATTCAGCAATCTGAAAAAAAAAGGGTAAAACCATATGCACAATAAAAATTTTTCTGAGAAACGAATTTCACGCAAGAAATTATTTATTTCCTTAATTCTGGATCACTTCTTATACTAAGAGAAATGGATATTCACGATGAATACAACGGGTGATGACATTCCTATACGAATTTTTACGGACTAATAACATAAAAAGATGAAGATATTCATTACCAAAAAATCTTGAATATCTGCTGAAATTACATTATTTAATCAAGCAATTTTTGTAGAGCTCTTCTCATAATTATTCAATAACGAACGATTTTAGATAGTAAGAAGTTCTTCCGAGTACAAATCACTGGAGTAAGTTCTCGGATATGAAAGGAAACTTCAATAAAATGGGTATATTGGGCGAATAAAGTAAAAGCTGTTGTAGGTTTTATTAAACGTTTCATGATTTTTATTTATTCATACATTGCACATAGCCAAAAAATGGCAATCCTGATTGAAATAATCAATCATTTTCACGTATAATGTTGCAGCTCTTATTTTCTGAACAGAACGCGAAGTTTATTAACCAGATCAAGAATGCGACAAATCTCTCTCTCCTGGTGATTGATTTCAACTCATATCTCCGAGACGATTCGATAACACTAATTGAGATACTCGGATCCGACGCGATTACAAGAACAACCACTTTATATCTTATTTAAGAGATTAAAGACTCAATCAACGACTGCGACGGGAACTGTTGAGATTCTAGCGATAAATTGAAACATTCCCGGTAGCGTTAAATGTGCAGACTTGTCAGTTTCCGTTATTGCCGATGCATTTTACTGAACAGAAAATCGACCGAGAAACATCTTAAAACCACCGTCGCCGTCTGTGGCCAAGGAAAGATGCGACTTTTTCGAGGCACAGTCTCGTCTCGGCGCCCAGTTTCTTCAAGAGGAAAGCCGAGGAAATTGGTATCGCCTCAGTGGCGACTTCTGCCGAGAAAAATGGATTTTCCGTTATGCCTTGCGCGAGGCTGGTGTAGTAGCTGTCCCTTAGACCGGATAAGGAATTACATAGCGACCACATTTGCATCGCAATTAGTTTCGCGAATGCTAATGACTGGATTGGCTCGGTAATACGCCAACTTGCCGCTACGTTCGTCTGCGAATATGTTTTTTTTCGCTTCCCTGGGGTCCCAAACGGCCTGGGAGGTGATACCGAGTGGATTTTCAGTTGGAACTAGAGCAGTTTTTAGTTACAGTAGAATCCGCTTATAATGACATCGAGGGGAAATGAAAAATACGTCATAATAACCGGAAGTCACATAAAGCAGAATTTCAGCAAAATTGATGGTATTTTTCTTGGATTCAGTTTAAGAAAAGAACGAAAAATTCAGATTTTGCTTTATTGAAAAAATAAGAAATAGCTTCTCTTACAAAAAAAAAACTAAATATAAAGAACTTTTTCATTTTTTAGAAAAATAATCTGAAATTTTAGTTTGCGATTGTTTTTTTCGACTTGGAATAATAGCTTCTTTCACCATTGTACAACTTAGAAATAGCTTCAATGGATGTCATTTTGTCCACAAAACATCAATAATCTCTTCAAGTATCTGGATTATACTAAAAAGCATGTCGGCACTCGTATGTCTGGTATCGTATCAAACCTCATCGCATTAAAAAGGGTAGGGTGGCTTGAGAAATCGATCGAGCGGTCACTATAACCGAAAAAATTTTCGAAAAATCATGTTGTATCTGAAATCATGTCATTGTGAGCGACATGTCATTATAAGCGAAGTCATTAAATCCGGACCCTATTGTAAGGAGCTTTGAATGAAACCAAACTTAACACTGCATTTGCGTCATTATAAGCGATTGGTCAGTATAGCCGGCGTCATAATAAACGGATTCTACTGTACTCTCATCTTTCGCGTTTGGTTCACATTGCAAGTACAGGCTGGGCATATTTCGATGTCTTAGCACTACAACTGTTGAACTAGAGGTGATAGACAAAATCTGATATACCATTCTCGATCTCTTTTTCGGAGAAACTACCAAAAGTTGTATTCGTTTTTGGCTACCTTTTTTTGTTTTCGAGTTATAAACGAAAATTGGAAAAATGGAGATATCTGAAAAAATTTATATCTTTATATTTAGACTGGTACTTGTGCGTATTTATTCTGGAGACCAATTAAATTATTCTCCTGCATTCATCTCATTAAAGCTAAGTGTATCAATTGAAACGGTGGACCATGTGGATCTTTTCGTTATTTCGTAATCCATTTTGAGATTCAAGAGGTTATGAATTCTATCCCGTTTAGAATTTTGTATAAATTAGTTGAAAACATAGAAATAAGGAGATTGACGGAAGGAGACTGCTCTTGTTTTAGGAAACTATATTTTTCTGTGCTCATCAACAGTTGAAACCATAGAAAGTATTGAGACTTAAATGGAAATAGGTTTTTGACTAATTTCTATACTCATAGTGATGAGAACTATACGATGTTATATATTTTTGAAATCAGAAAAAATTAAGCTTTCAGAAAATGGCACAGAAATCTAGTGTTCCTATTAAAAAAAAATAACTTTGGGTCATAGCTTTGTAATTATAAATGGCACAAAAAAGGCTAGCATGCCACTGGATTCTACGTTAGAAAGTGCCTGTATATTTCATAGCTTTATCATCAGTATTAGCGAAGATATAAATTTTTTCCGATATCACCATTTTTTTAATTTTCGCTTATAACTCGAATACAAAAGGAGGTAGCCAAAAATGAATACTACTCTTGTTAGTTCCTCAGAAAAAGATATCGAGAATGGGGTATCAGGCTTTGTCTATCTCCTCTGGTTCAAAAGTTGTAGTGCTAAAACATCGAAATATGCCCACCTGTACAGTCGATCGTCTAATTTGTCGCATGCTACATGACTGTCAAACCTTCATCGCAAATACAACGCACGTCTCTGTGTCATTCTGTTGTTATACAGGATGTTTCCAAAGGTGAGGCTATGTTTTGACAGTTGGTAGGATTCGTCAAAATAGGTAATTTCTACGATTATTGCTCATACGAAATATTTCATATGAAAAAGCATCGATACTTCAATATTTCCCTGGACTGCATATCTTCCTTCATTGCATAATAAATAATAATCATCTCCTATGAGTGTTAACCACGAAATAAAGTACCTACTCAGCTTTTTACGATCTGTTCAATGCACTAGAATCTTCGATTTTTCCTGAGAAGTACTTTTATGTTTAACGTAACAAGAGGGAAATTCTTGATGACGGCCTTGTAATGAGAAAATAAGGAAGTTCCCAAACTCACCGATAAAATTGATCCAAATTGTTTGCAATGATCGGCGTTCGTTTGATGTGCTCACGAATCGCATTTTGAATTACATCTCTTAGTTCTTCCGCTATACATTCACATCACCATCAATTAAAAACATACCAAATTCACTATAAATCAAGAAAAATCACAAGAATCAGACAATGTCTTTGATGGTTTTGAGTACAATTACTGGATACTTTTGGTTTCAACCGATTGAAATTTCGAGTTTTGGACCCAAATTCTGAAGGGCTCAATCTATTCACTGGAGAAAAATTACCAAGGACCTGAGTATCACAATATGAATTTTTGCATCCTGATCTGAATTAATGCCCTCGGATTTTCGAACAAAAAACGCTGCATAGCACCCAAATATGGACGAAAAATTTAACCAATTTGGATGAAAAATTTCAAGCTAAATCCGAATCTTCCATTTATATCCGTTTCAAGTTTTAATTTTTCAAATGTGAATCCACAGTTTCATAATGCAACAATGAAATAATACTGAGTTCAATTTTGAATGAGTTCTTGTTTTACATTGATGAGAAATAATATATGACAGGTGTGTACTTGGGAAAGAGGCTGCTTTTTTCGAACCTAGTTTATTGCATTAGTAAAAGCAACATTATTTGATTCTTCTGTAGGCTCAGAAAATTCAGATCTTACTTCAGCTTTTCTCAGTACGTTCACCTGTAAGATAACATTCATTTTTCTTATTCTCTTTATCGATTTAAAATAATAACTTTATCAAAATTGATCGATTTCATTTTTACAATAATTGCATATTAAAAAAAAAATTCTACGAGCTTACAAAGACATAATGTTGAAATATTTGAATTGTAGGGTTTCAGCTAAAGAAATGAAGAAACAGAAACAATTCATCTCTAAAAAATTCGGGAAATTGAAAATTATTTAAGTGTTTTAATTCTGATTTAGTCAATGAAGAAATACCAATTTTATTCCACATTTGGCTTAAGCCTGTATATGAATATAGGGTCGAAACTCGACATTTATCTCAAATGCCATAGAAATTGAAAAAATGTGTGTTTATCATTCGTACTTTCTTAATTTTTTTTCGATATTCAACACATGCTGCCAATGTACTTCACAAAATTAAAGAAATCCAAAGATATTGACTTCGCTCCAGTAATGATCTGATGCAATTTTAGGTTTGTTCGACTACGGACTCTAGTGAAGCACGTTTTCTTACAATAAATATTTTATTGGTATCGAAACGTTTCTGTAACGGTTCCAGCAGTTCTCAATAAGAAGTTCTCGGTAAGAATGAACGAATTTAAAATTTAAAAGCTCCATTCACGAGGTTTGCGCCAGATGTGAGATGGTCCATATGTATTATTGACATGAAGAAATATATTTGTTCCAACACGTCTGCATCGGTTCTGATTCAGGATGGGCACAGACATGTGCTTTAATTATTTCTAAATGCGTTCAGAACAGTTATCGAACTGCGTGTAAGAACAATATTTTTATTGAATGATTCAATATCATCCTCTGATTCACGTGTATTATTATTTTCCTGTTCCAGCTACGTATAGTATGTATTGAAACTCGATACCTTTCTGAACCATATTTGTCAAATATTTTTGCAGGACACCTGCATTGCGCAAATCTCTTCATATGTTATGAAATATTTACATTACCAGACAAGGTTTAGGCGTATGAAAAAACAGTTCCTCTGACCGATTAGTACATGCGATAACAATAACAATAAATATTTTTATTATCTTACTATCTTTATCAGCTGTTCGTTAAACCATACATGCTCAAGTCGAGACCAACTCTCCAGACTTATCAAGCCAATTCGATAACTTGAAAAAGCAAAGTGCTATCTGTGAACTTATCATTTTTCATAAGTTCGTGTTTATTTATTTCGTTATCGATAAATGGGTATTTAAACTTTTTGATTTTTATAAATCATTGTTTAAATTTGCCTGATGGGCATTGGATAATCCCAAGAGGTTTCCTTGGAATGTTTGAGATGAAAAGGGGAATGTCCTACTCTCTAACTGGTTTATCGTATCAGCTAGTTTTTTACCAAATGACATTGGGCTTGATTGAATTTGGTATTTTCATAGTGTTGCTCTTTGACCAGGTGAGGAGAGGTGGTTTGGGTGAGAACGTGAGGGTTAATTTAAATCCAATGGCAAACAGATGATATCGTAGTACTTTCTTATTTTCTGGGGCAAAATGATTGCGATATCGTCCTCACAACAGATACGGGTGATGAAAATATGTGACATATATGATCGTATTTCACCAATTGTTACAAAAATTGAATATCAATTTGCATACGTTTTGATTAATAAATAGCCTCTAAATTATGGTACTTGTAAAGTGAAAGAGTTGAATACTGAAGTAAAGAATTTGACAAAGAAAATGAATTATCGACTTCATTTACATCAAGAAAAATTTACGAGCCCATATCACATATTCTTGCAAGATAATCCCTACGTGAACGAGATCTTGCTTGAAGAAAATAGGCACAAAGAGGAATTTGAGAACAAAGCAACACGTGTACCTTCTTTTATCTATATGCCTCGAGTTAATGACATTTCCTAATGAGTGTGGCATTAAAATCGTTGAATGCAGTGGTATACATTTCTAAGAGTCTTTTTGCTATGAAATGGATTTAGAGGCATATTCAGCTTATCTAAGAACTTGGCCGGTTTAATTGGACACGTTCGGAGGATTTCAGTTCTGTATTTAAAAAAGGAGTGGTGGTTATATTAGTTCTTGTCTGTTATCGGCTTCTGCATGATGAATGCTACCACATGTCGGTTCTGTTGAAGTTACCTCTTCGCCTCAACTGACTCATACGGCCCACCTCCTTGTCACATTTTTATCGAATGTTCTATTTGTACGTGAATATCTTTACGTTTTGTGAGGATTGGATCGATGTTAATCAGGATTTGAAGACATGCTATTCTTTCTATTGGCGAATTGATTTACTTCAAACACGATTCATTTCGCTACAGTTACGGATATCATGAAATCCAAGTTAAAGGTCTAACCACAAACATTTTCCTTCTGTAAAGGCACTTTTCAGGTAACTTACTTTCTCTAACTAAATTGAAGGTTATGGTTTGATAATGAATTATTCGAGGAATTTTGTCGAAATATATCACCGTGTATGATTTTCTACACATTGAGCTCCAATAAACATTGAAAAGAATATTCTATACCTTCTATTATTCGATGAGAAGTTTCCTATTTATACTTGAATTCTCTTGAGGTTTCTCTGGTCAAATTAGTTACTATTAATGAACTGCGGTAATGAGATCATATTTTTATAATGATGATTACAGACCTAATTAAAAATGCTTCCTCGACTTTCCGTTTCTATTTCTTTTTTGTGTTTCACGTTTACAATCAACTTTCGGTTAGGAATATCATGATGATGAATACTTCGTTCAAGAATTATTGTCTTCTAAGCAGGTATTGAAAGTTCAGTCTCAATTTCTTGTTACAAAAAGTAGCCAAAAATATATCATTTATTATTCTCTCAAGGAACAATTTTATATCGTTGAAAGTAGTTCTATTTTTCAAATGAATGCTCATTCTCAGTGAAAGAAATTTCGGAAGAAACTTTTTATCGCAGTGGAATAATACAATTTCAATTATTTATTGATGAGTTGAATATGATTTAACAACATATATAAGATAAAAGGTGTTATGCAATCAGCTTTCAATATCTCCGCTTCACTTATTAAGAATATTGAAAATTGTGGCCTCTTTCTTCTACCTAGTTTTCACTTCTATCTTTCAGCTCGTGATGAATGCTTCATCTTGTGATCTATTTCGCTCAAACATAATTAACATTTGAAAAGTAATCCATCAGTAAATTTCTATGTGATTCATTCACTGCTTCTGGTGCATTTTTAATTACTCAAAACTGAAAAAATGCTCAAATCCAGAATTGTCAATCAATCCAGGAACATAATATACAAACGTCCACTCATTAAATATGAGTCAGTGTTGTATAACAATATATACCAATTTAAATCCTGCAACTGAAAAGTTTCTGAGGGCATATTACTAACATAATTTAACGATAACGATAGTTCTAAAAATGACACAATACTAATTTACGTTCTCTGTTTTCCTAAGATATGCGAATGTTACTCTTTGGAAGCTCAAAAAATTTCGGCAAACAATAAACCTTGTAGGTATTTGCAGCATATTTATAATTCAAATGAGTATCTCGATTTGCAAAGGACGGTCGAACAAGGTCGAATTACATAGATAGGATTTCGAAACGCGAATCATTAATAAGTCTCTTCCTGAGATATTTACTTTCAACCAACCAGAAACTGAATTTCTCACTTTTCGATATTGAAGGAATTTTTTTTTTAATAGCTGCCATGACTCATCGCAATCTTAAGCTTTTCACTTAGCTCTGACAACAAAAATATATTAAAAAATTGTCTTTAAACTAGAACTCAACCCATTTTCTTCAACCACGAGCTCTCAGCTTGTCTCCCAAAGTTGGCTAAAAGCTAGAAAATATAAAGTAGAATATTCGATTTGATCCATCGAAACGGTCGCTAGATAGAAAGTTCCAATATCTATTTATCGATCTATTGTTCATAATTCTGAACAAGCGTTTAAAACACAACAGTGTTTTTGTCAAATTTTTAGCCTATTCACTGGTATTCCTAAAAGTTGCACCAAGACTTGAGCCCTTAGTTATGAAATGAATCATTATAGATACTGGCAGTTCCTTGTTCAAATGGCTAAATTCAAAATTTGGTACCTCAACTCCAACAAAAAGAAATCTTCGTTCAACACTCATCGACTTGTCAAGTAGTAGAACCACAACATAATATAGGTTTATTCTGACCTATCATTTTTATTCTGTCGATATCTCTTGGACGAAGCTTTTGCATGTGAACTTGCAGAGTCTCATATTTTAAATTTTGGCAAATCAACCAGGAAACATCCTATATTAATTAAAATTATGTTGACTGATTTATTATCGCGTTTCGGAATCGACAGAGTGTACACCAGACGCCGCATTCCCTCCGGCAACACGAAATGGTCTTACACATGTAACTGCAAGCTCTACAGCGATTTTCCTACTCTATAATCGATTTGCGAAAGATCACGGCCAAGTTGATGATTCCTCTCAACCTCCGATTTTATTGCGTTTACCACCCACGAAAATCTTTCGAAAATGTATTCGATTTCCAACTCCGTCATCTCGGTTCGGCGTACTTGCACCGGTTCGACAACCTGCAGTCTCATGCGAACATTTTTCTCGATTTCGAATTTTTTACGATTGCTGCAAATGTTGGTGTTGGATCAAGGACGGCGTTGCGATTTGATCTTACAAGAACTCGAAGCCTTGCGTTCGTGGCTGTGATGACGCCTTTGTTGAGTGGTTGCTATTACTAACTCTTCTTTTTCAATTCTTTTTTCAGGCACATAGAATGAAAAATGGATGACCACTAATCTCTATTGAAATATTTTCTTAGAGGTCCTAGCATATTCCTGAAAATTTCATTTCGGTTTTCTCTCCCAGTCTCTGAAACAAGAAATAATTAGATTTTTTTTTAAATAATAGGAGAGAGGCCCCTGTGTAAAACTTGAGCACTAATTTGTCAGGGGTCAAAACTCTACAAGAAAAAATTGTTGCAATGAACAAAACGAAAACACTTTGAACTCTGAAGCATAATGTTTCAAAGTCTAAACCGGACTTCTTCGTCAGAAAATTTCGTAGAATCGTGACAATATTTTGGTTTTTTAATTGACATTTTCAATTAAAAAATCGAAATAATGTAATCAATAAATTTTGCCATGAAAACTGCGCTAGAATAAAATATTTGTTCTACAAGAAACTGAATAAAACACTCTGGATCCTAGAGCGACGTTTCGGTGTTATAATTCGCCTTCCTCGTGCTAGAATAAGAACATAATTTAACAATTAGGAAGTGAACGATTAAGTTGTATAAAGAAATTTAAAACATTTGAAAATTTCTGCATATATATATATATATATATATATATATTCTTATGAAAAAGAGAGCTAAAATAATACAATAAATGTTGAAATGAAAAGTACCTTTCTGCATAAAAAAATAATATAACAAATACATCATAAAAAATTCTCTGTTCGGGGCTGATTATTTCTGCCACATTTCTACCCTTGATTTCTTACCTGTGAAGATTTTTACAATTCAATTTATGAATCAAATTCGACTTCAATTATACCAATAATGATATTGAACTTTGAAACTCAAGCTCAAGTTGGAATATATGTACAAGTCACACCCTGTATGACAGTTCATAAAATAGTGTTGATACCACCCCTCCCCCCTCTGTGTTATACAACTTGAGCTAACTTAATATCGATATCAACCCATATTTACACCCAAAAAGTTGGTTGAATTGAATCGATTAAACTGTCAATGGAAGAAAATCTACTGAGTTGTCAGAGTCATTTTCGAGCTTCAGTTTATTTGAAATCGAAATCAACCCAATGGATCAATCTATTCGAATTCATTACTAATAGTCAGTTTAGAAATTCTTTGTTGGAGGCTATTTCAATGTAGATTAAAATTCCTTTTCAAATTTCCCATTCATTTATTTTCTTAAATGTTGCATATTCTCTTTGTGACTAGTTCGCCGAGCAGAAATATGACCCTTGATGCACAAGCCTGAAATTCATAATTATTACAATACGTAATTCCTTTCACTTAACAATTACCAGTTTGATTTTTGAAATAAGATATTCACCTATTACCTAGAATATTAGAATATTTCAACTTCTAATAGTTTTTCCAATGTGCAATCGTGGTTCAGAATTAATTTTTCTATTCACCCTTCTTATTCATTGTACGTCAAAGAATGAAGAATTGAAGCTACTTATCATGATATACTTCCGGAGTTTTCCTCTGAAACTAACAACATGAGTACAAAAGTCCATTGATTCACCTTATCAATCTTCACAACTCGAATATTGGATACACCATCTCGAATAGCTTAAAACTGATTAATCGATCACCCATGAAATATATTGAAGGAGATATATTTTTCTATCGCATATTCGGAATTTCAGTGTCTTGTTTACATGGAACGAGTGATCGGCCGATCAACTCGTTTTGATACTCGGTCGATCTTATGTTTATGACAGAGTCTGCGTTTGTCTGCACTCATTTTATTCGCTAGCAGTTATTGCGCCTCTCAGATAACTGTCCGAATTCGTACAAATTCAAAACAATGTACATATTTCCATTGTTAAAATATATCTGCAAGTCAAAAACTCACCCTGTATGATTGATTATACAGCGAAAATCAGGCACGTAGTACCTACTGGTGTACGTGGGGCCTTACATTCACCGCATAGGGAAATTGAAAGGTCAGCATTCAATCCATGGTCAATAATATATAAATTTTTCTCCTTATAAATGACTTTGCGAAGAGCTATTCATATATTAATCAACTCTAGATTACATGTTATTTGTTCTCAATTTCTATAAAGATTATATACTTCAATACACCTGGCCCAATAGAAGATTCGCATTCCACGGTACCAGGTATAACGACTTGCACTGATTGTACTGTCTTTATCATTTAAAACATGGAAGTACGTACAATCATCATGATACAATTTCGTTTCGTTGAAAATAATAAGCAATACAGGAAAGATTCGATTGCGAATGACCTATGTCGATGCACACTTCACAAAAAAGCAAAGAAAAAACTTGGAAAAAAATCACCTCACACAAGACCCAAGCATTTGATACTCGTTGAAAACTCCAAATCATAAGTCTGCGTTTTGTATTAAATTGGATTATATTGAACGGGTGAAACTATCTCTTAAATACCTTTACCCATGCAGGATTTTCGTATTGCCATATGCCATCACTAACGATGCAATTAGTCACCCACGTATATGATGTAATTTAGTATTGTTTCTCCAGATTTTATTAACATTTAATTTAATTAGCGGAAGTGTTGGGAGCTGGTGTTCATTCCAAAGTAGGGATTTTTCTAATTTGAAGGTATTTAGGTATTCATGGAATGAGGAGAGTGAGAACGGATAACAATCTGGCCGCAATCAGTGCAATTAAGACCTTTCTTCGCTTTTTGTACACCTCTCGCATGAATATGAAATCGCTTTATTGAAATGTACGGTTTCAAGTTGTGTGATTTGCATGATAAACCAATGCCTTGAAAAAACAAGACAACGTAAGGTTTATTTTCAGAAAATTTGCGGTAAGGTTTGATAGTGAATAATTTTGATAACTTATGAACTAATTTATCCTACTTCCCGGATTTCTTTCACAGATTCGCATGTCGAAATAACTGCTAGTTATAACGCACGGAAGTTTGGAATGCGATTGTTCCCCAATTTGCTTCAATTTGGGATTCACTCGACCCGTTATCGTTTCCTTTATTCTAATATGAAACAATTGTTTTAATTTCCCAAATTCGCAAGACCTGTTTTCGTATATCTTCGCAAGTTTTGTCTGTCCTCCATTGTAAAGACTATTCACCAAAAAGATATTCCATAATAATCATTGAATTATCTCTCCAAATTGTTTCGTAACGGTAAGTGATAAAGGTGGAAATCTTTTGGTTTCCGTGAAACGATATAAAAAAATATGGCAATTCTCGGTGGTCTTTCTAAATATGGATACTGTGTTTTATGATTCTTCAAATGTAGTGGTGGATCGAGTGGTGGATTGTTCTGAGTCTTTGTGGACACATAGAGCGAAAAATAACTTCAAGAATATCTCTGGGTAGTTTGGTTGTCATTTCAGAAAACTAAGATTCAGAATCCGCCAAAAATATTGTTGGTATGTCCGTAATATCCAATGTATTGAGCTAAAAGTTGGATGATGTAAACCATTTAAATTAAAATAACTGAAATGAGCCGTTAATTATTTTTTACATTGTGTTCAATTTCTTCTTTGGTAAATTTGGATTATTTCAAAGAAAAACTTGAAGATTCTATACGAATTCTGTGTGTCACTTATGAACGATTGTCAAATCTCTGGATTTTGCATCAGATCAACCTTCAATATAAATCTGTTCATAGGTCCTTGCTATCACGCTGTTACTTTCTTAAATAGAATTCTAATTCAATACGATTTAGGTTTGAACATAAGATTCAGTTTACAAATGTTCAGGTCTTTTGTTCATTCATTTATTTTATTTGATTTTTATTTATTTGATAGTATTCGGATATTTTTTTCGACTAGTCATGAATAATACAGGGTGGGGATAAAGTATTGAACCAAGTATGGAACTTTTGAACGAAAAGGCTAATATTTATGAAATTTTGAATGAGTTCCCGAACAATCACCATAAACGATAATCATAAATATTTCAATACGATCTCTTTCACTTGAATGGAGCATTATTTATCGTACAATTGAATTTATGTACTGAAATTCGAACTCCACACTTGGGCAACTGTTACCGCTAGGTCGTTCTCTTTTATTACTTACTATCATCAATTTGTTTATATGAACGTTTTTTTTTACGCTAATGTAACAAAATCAAAAGGAGTTGATTAACATGCGTTAATTGCTCATGTATAAAGTTTTTTTTCTACACTGAACCCAGTTTGAACGAATTCGAAATCCTAAGCTATTTGAAGATCAGTAAAAATATCCAAGACGACTCAAGTACAATTGTACAACAGAAGCATTTTGTACCATTTTCACTTCCTATAAGTTTTTGTCCAACACTTTCTTTTCTTCAAGTTACAGCTTTTTTTTTAGTTGTGAAAAATGTTTGAAGTCCATTATAAAACTATCTAAAAATCAGGACAAAAAAACTATTTGTCATATGAGTTTTTTTTTAATAAATGATGACCTCTGGGAATTTTTGGGAAAAGAGTCTGAGTAGTATTTTATTTTTTTTTTGTGATCAGAGTAACAACTTCATGATGAAAAGTTAAGATATGAAAAAGTTGCAGTTTCTGTCTGTCTTTTAGAATCAGTTTTTTAAATGGGAAAATATAGGCGCAAAATGTTACAGGGGTTGTTTTTTTTCAGCTCCTTGTGATTACATTTTAGGGTAACAAAAACACTCAAAATCTGCCATTTAATCAGCATCAGTTATCTGCCAAATTTCATTCTTCTTAATTTTTCCAAAATGGATCTATTAATTAAAAACATTTTTTCACCTAATTTTGAAGAGCTGTTAGTTGGAGGAAAAAGATGTTGAACAAAAAGTTATATGAATGATCCTCCTTAATTTCTGCTAAAGAATCAGCCATTGGAATCTATCGCATCAATTCGGAAACTAGATACCTAAATAAATACCCGGCTCATTCACCATTTTGCAACTTTGTTTTATTTCGTCTAATTATCGAACATTCTAGTATTTGGTAATCACTCGCGTCTATCTACTGAATGTCACAATTCCCTTATGTGAACCTTTTCTTAGATGGTTCTAGATCTCATCCATCACGACAAGACTTCGTATGGCATTCACTTTTCTCTATTTCTGAATCGTAATGAGTAAATTACAGTACTAAAAGTAGTGCATTAATGAACTCATTACAGCATTGTTTTCAGTTATATTTTTCGTTTTGTGGTTGTCTGTACTGATCTCCGATCCCATTAATTTTGAAATCAAATCAATTCAAATTCCGTAATCTGTCAAATTTCGTAAGGCACACCAACTGCCAAGATACAACACAAAAGTCACTGAGAATATACTATTACAGCCCCATTGTGAAATCTAAAGGATTCGACTACCTATAATTTTGTTCTTGGACCGGCGTGTTTTTAAAAATGCCTTTTTTTCCTCGAGACGATGAATGATTCAAAGCAATCTTTTGATCTTTCTCATTCGAAACTTTTAATTTTCCACCACAAACAATTTATGTCATTTTCGTCTTCAAAGAAACTCTCCATCTCACTGGAGAGTCTCTGGTTTCCGGTCCAAATGAGGTTAAATATACCCACGTATTATTACATCACAATATCTACGATCGAAGATTTTAAAATTTCAGTTTCTCGTAATTTACCACGGACCCAATCGACCGAACAATCAATTGGGTGCAAAAATCGCGTCCTACACTGTTACCTACACGCTCAGAATATCCATGTCAATGGGGGAAGGACCACATTCAATCATTTCAATACTCGATTCAACTTTCCGTTCGGTGTCGTGGGAAACGCGGAGAAAGAGGAAGTCTTATAAATAATCGGTTGCAACGTTTCAACAGTTGATACGGTGGTTTATTAATGAGTTATACCCTTATCCTTAACGGCGTCGATCGAGAGTAAGGTTTGAGCGTTTGTTCATAACTTTTCGCTATTGTTGGCACGGTCGTTAGAAATGAGTAATGGTTAATGTAAAATTCCCCTTGATTGAAGTTGCGTAATAAGCCTTTGTCTCACTCCACTCGCCGACAATTCATGAAGACAATTGGTAAAATGATAACTGCTTTTCACTCCGTTTTAGTTTTAATCAAACCTTCGAAACTATTCGGTAAATATTCAAATTCTTCCATAAATGTAATGAACGAATGAAAAATAATCTCCCTTTTGTCTAATCGTGTGGAATCAGTAACACAAATGACTGATTTTTTGACGTTCAGCTATGATTGAAACCCGATGAATTCACTAAAATTTACAATGGTCGTGAAATAAGATTTACAGGGTTATTCTTCTTAAATGATTCATCAAAGGAAGGGGATAATATATAACCATATGAGAAGTCAGAAATGGGTACTTATCGCTTATCTTACGAGTTTATGTGACACTGGGTGTAGAAAAAATATTCAAAACTCTATAATTTCTAAACTGTAAAATCTATTTTGATTATTATCCTTTTGTCTTTAAGAAACTCAGAAGACTTCAGAAGAAAAAAACAACCCCACTAGATCATCAATTTTCGCGCTCGGCTACCAGCATATCTTTTTACATGAAAAAAATTTCGTTCTTAGTTTCGTGAAGAGAAGAATAAATTCTATGGAATCTGATAATCCATTCTAATAGCGCAAATAGTTTTTTTTTTATTGAGTAGTCCTGTAGAAAAAAAATATCTCGATTTTTTCCAGAAAAAAATACATATTCTCTGATTACTGTCATATACGAAACTATGATTATAATCGATTTCAAGCGAATAACCGGTAAATACCGCAGTTATTGTTGGTTTTGCCCTTGGTTAGAGCCCTTACTCAAATAACCAAATCATTCGCTTGAATGGTCTGAATGACCAAAAGCGCTTGAATGCAGTTGGTAATTACCAATGATAACCGGTTATTCCCTTGAAATCGATTTATGAATGATTTCAATGATCTTTATTTGGTTATATATTCATCACATCACTCCGTGTATGAATCACATTTTTCTCATTCAAATATTCGAAAAAAAAATTCTAAATTCTTCAGAAAAGAGGATCAGTAATCATCATCGAAACAAACATCAAATTATTTTTAAGAATTGAATAATATAGGATTTTCATATGATTTTTTCTTCTCTTCACAAAATTGACAATAAGTTTTTGATTGTACTCTAACCTGTTTTTTTCATTGTTGATTTTGGATGCTCTCGAGTTTCTCAGAGGCAATAAGCGTTTGAAATATAATCAAAATCGATTCAACATAAGGTTTCGAATATTCTGATTTTTCAGAAAATACCCAGAACACCTCAGAAATCAGGACCCGATTGCTTAGGAAAAATTCTCAGCCACAAAAATACCCGTGAATTGTAGTGGGAGAAAAAAATGGATGAAACCAAAAATTAATCAATACATAACCTTGTTTCGAGAAGAGTTAGATGCTCCGAGGCCGAGATACTTGTTATGAGACTCTGTGAATGAAACAGTATTCTATAATAACTTCACGATCGCTTTGATTATTGATTATTTCGTTTTATTATAAACATGAAACAAAACACATTTGATCTACAAATTGGTTATTCAAGTATGATTTGGCTTCAGAATACGTTCGTGTAATCACAATAACGATATATAATAATAGTATATTCTAAAACAAATTGCAGAATGGGCTCCTATTCCAACACAGTTTTCGAAAGCATGAGTGTTGGAATTACTTCTGCAACGAGTATTAGACGATATTTTCTCTAATTCTGTCAAGTTTCGGGAAATACTCTCGAAATTCAGATAAAAATTCAGACTAAAGACTTTTGTATTGTATCTTGGCAGTTGGTGTGACTTAGAAAATTTTACGGATTACGGAATTTGAATTGATTTGATTTGAAAATTGAAAGGATCGAAGGTCAGTACTGACAACCACAAAACGAAAAACATATCTGGGAACAATGCTGTAATGAGTTCATAACAGCACTACTTTTAGTACTGTAATGAACGATCGAAATAGAAAAAACTCAACTGTATGGGATTATACCCCCCACGTGCCTTTTTAAATGTTGACTGACTTTATTCTTCATATGGATTGATTATTGTCTTTTGTTTCAGGTGAGTATTATCGGAATCCACGAAAAGGATACGTGAGTATGAGAAACCATCGATGAAGCACCTAATCCGTTTATTTTCGAATCGAGTTGATATCAATTTTCTTGTTTCGTGCGTCAAATAAGATTCCAGAGTTGCTCACGTCCAAGCTCGAGTAATTTTCAAAGGAAGTGGAACCGGAATACATGATTTCATTGTCCATTGCGGTTATTGAGCTTTCGGTGAGAGATCGCTGCCACCGTTTCTGAGGTCGTCCGTATTATCATTGCTGAAGTAAGCCTGTGAATAAAAGTCCAAAGACCACCAGATGGAATATCAACGGTGTGGAACTTGTGAAGGGCGATAGCCGTGGAAAAACGACATGTTATTACGTACGAGCTTTTTTCGAACGAAGACAAGCTCGGTAACTCAACAGGCGTCAGCATGGATTAAATACCTTTGCATCCGTTAGATGTTAGATCATCTACGGTCTCACTAGGTTCATGACACTGAGAAATCAATCGACGTCACTATCTAGACGGCTCTAGACTCTTCCTCATTTGTTTTGGAATGAAAACATTAGTAAAATACAACATTTTTCGAAAACATTTAAATATTGAAAAACGAAAGTTAATTCAATTTTATGGCTGATTCCTACAATATTTTTCAGAAATGCAATATCATAATAGCTGAATTTATAAAAAGAATTGTCTTTTAAGGGGAATCGTATCCAAATTCTACAGGGTGAGTCAATGTTGCACGATCGGTTGATAACCGATTTTGTACGAGGAGAAGATTAATTTAGGGAATCCACTACTCAATCAATCAAATTTATTTATGTTAAGCACCATATTAAAAAAACAGTTATATAGAGTATTATTTGCTATAATAAACATGAAATTCCAAAAGGATCGATTTTCGCATGTGGACTTGAATTCAATCATATTCTGCATACAATATTAAATTAACCTCGAATAACTGTATCAAAAACTATACATATCCAAGAAACAAAACCCCGGATTATTCATTTTTCAAATCTATTAAATTCTTCAATAATCATACGATCTGTTGAAAATTTTTTCAACAAAAATTCCGAAAAAAAAATTATTTTCTACCAAAATGGGTAGACTATTCATTATTCTCGAGCCCAAAAACACGAAGCAACGCTGTCCTATGTTTTTTTCCATCTCAGGTACTACTATATTATTATTATTATATCTTGTAGTGTGAATGTGTTCTAGTTCGAACCAATACAACCATGAAATTTTCAAAAAATGTGGCCTACATCAAAAAGTAAAATAGATAAGTGAGGATTATGAGTATGATACCAAAATTGAGCATTCTCTTCTAAAAAAAAGAGTTGTATCGTGTTTCCATTTTTGAACCAGTCCGAAGGGTAAAAAATGATTGAAGCTTATGCACTAAGTACTAACTGTCGATTCCGTCAAAATTTGAATCATTCTCCTGGTATAAAATTTCTAAGAGTTTTTAACCGATCGAGCACTATTGATACACCCTGTGTAAGCAGAACCTGGAATGAAAGAATAGTTCCAGCTTTGAATTTATAAAAATTGAGAATTTATATCCTTCAAGATTTTCTCGATGAAATCTTGTACAACATCTAACTATTTATGTAGGTGTTAATAGTATATTCTAAAACAAGTTGCAGAATGAGCTAGTATTCCAACACGAATGCGAAGTTCGAAAATGAGCGTCGAAGTAGCGAGTTTTCGATAGTATGGGTGTTGGAATTGCCTTCTGCAACGAGTATTAGACGATATTTTCTCTATTTCAGCCAAGTTTTGTGAAATACTCTCGAAATTCAAATAAAAATTCAGGTAAGTGACTTCTATATTTCATCTTGGCAGTTGGTGTGACTTACGAAATTTAACAGATTACGGAATTTGAATTGATTTGATTCGAAACTTGATTCCATCGGAGGTCAGTTCTGACAACTACATAACGAAAAATATAACTGAAACAATGATATAATGAGTTTAATTACAGCACTACTTTTAGTACTGTAATGAACTCATTACGATATTGAAGTATCGTTTTGCTTATTACTCAAATTCCTTTCTAGACTTTTCTGTTTCTCTATTTCAGTGTCGTAATGAGTTCATTACAGTACTGAAAGTAGTGCTGAAATGAACTCATTACAGCTTTGTTCTCAGCTATATTTTTCTTTTCGTGGTTGTCAACTCTGACTTCCGATCCTATCAATTTTCAACACACGTCAAATTCTGTAATCTGTCGATTTTCGTCGCAGTGACACCAACTGCCAAGATACAATACAAAAGTCACTAGGATGTATAATCTGAATTTTTCATTGATTTCCGAGATTCCTTCACAAAACTTGACTGAAATAGAGATAATATCGTCTAATACTCGTTGCAGAAGTCAATTGTTGGAATAGGAGCCCAAACTGCAACTTGTCTTAAAATATACTATTATTATATTTGTTGTTGAAAATTCCACAAAGCGTTTTAATGACACCAAGACTGAGGTTTTGATCTACGAGCTTTCAAGTTTGAAAATCGTTCCTATTCCTTCCCAACTGGTTGGCCTATCGGCTCCAGGATCGTTCAGATAACACCCTGCTCCTTGATAAAGCGAACTCGTCTTGGCATCAGTGTAAGTAGTGTGGAGACAGACCGGGAACAAGCTACCTTGGGTCGCTGAACGCAACTATCCGGTCTGAAATATGATAATTACATGTTTTACGTGAAACAAAACTCCGGCATTCAGCCTTTGGTCGCATCGGAATAATAGACCGAAATTCATCTTCGAATTCGTGTCAATGCCGTTCTCGAATCCAGTCGAAAATTGAACAGCGGCCGGACAATATAGCGTATATAATATCGATACTGAGGTCCAGGCTGTAGACTCAGGGGGTAGTTTAACCCCTGCTCTTGGCCTATCCGATCATACAATAGAGCGTTTCCCTCGCTGTCCGACGGCTGTCGAATTGCACATAAATTATCGGATTCGGAGGAGTGAATGTCAATATTCAGGGAGGGTGTTCTGGATCTGATATGGAAACAGTAATATACAGGCTGTTCTTGAATTGAAGCCACAAACGGATGGGAATGATGACTTGGATGATATCAATAATGAAAGTCCCATGAACACAAGCATTTCTCAAGATATTCGACTGAAAGATCGAAGATATTACAATAAAGTTCATGTTATATGACATTACTCGTGAAAATATACATTGTTTGTCAATCCACAACTTTTTTGTGGTATGATAATGGTAGTTGAGGAAAATGGAAAACAATCATTCTTTCATTTCAAATATTTTCGACCTCTTGCTATTTTTTTTTGTATGACTATCGAAGAAAAGTTTGTGAACTTTCTTGTTAGAAAAATCCAAAGAAATTCCAATAAACGTTAAATTATTTGAATAATTCATCACTCTATAGATTTTGACAAGTATTTTATTAAGATCTCATTATTATTTATACCCTGCAGAGTAATCTCGCTAAACTCGAGCAGAATCTTTTGGGAAATGCTGATAGTATTAGGAATAGGACAACCATTGGACCAACATCTTCTTTTTTTATCCTGAAGCTTAATGAAGGTGAATACCACAGACTTCTTATACGCCCTGAAATCCGATAACCATTTTGCTGAAAATGAGCAATTTCAGTATTCTCTTATGAAAAGCGCCTCTGAACCCTAATGGATATTTCCTGGAATGTATCGATTTTATGAAAATGTCGTTATAAGTGGGAAGCCTCAAGGTAGGTTCGCATCGATTGTCGCAAGTTTTACGATATCGTTCAAAATGTTTCACCTCTTTGGGTCCCGATGATAAAATACCAGATTAACAAGAGCTATACAGGGTGTCTCAACGAAATTTTGACCAGAAACTTCTCTTTGAGAGGGACGAATTTCCATCATGAGTTTATTTCGAAAAACCTCCCCCATGAAGTGAGTGACATCAACCCCCAACATTTTTTCAATAGGGAAGATATGCTGGTTAATTTGAAGTTATTTATGTTCTGTGCACAACCCAGTTAAAATTTAAGTTGGTTTAAATTGGTTAATTATTCACGAAATAATGTAATATTGAACTTACCGGCAAAAGGTTATGTTGAACAGACTCGAGAACTTGTTCTGAAGGGTATGAAGAAAAAAAATTCTCAAGTTCTGTTAGGGAAAAAGAATTCCTATGACGACACCTGAGATTAGCAACAAACATCAATTTTTTTTAGAGATGGCGGATTTGGGAACAAAAAAAAACTATCTCTCCTACTCACAAAAAATTGGGGTTGTTGCTATCGCTTGTGTTTATTGGTCATTTTGATCATGACTCATGGATAGGGTATTGACTCAATTCTATCATTGTAACGATAAATTTCTTGTCATGAAAAGATGAAAATCTATATATTTCAGTTCATCACAGATATATGCTGTAAAAAATATAATTTTATTATTTTCAATTCATTCTCATGAAGGGAAGGTTATTCTTGAAAACCTCATTCTCGTGTTACTTTCATTTATTTTGATTCCGAGGATATTTTTCATTTAAGCGGGTATCATAAATTATTAACATAAGAACTTTATTTTTATGTTCAATCTTGAATAAGTAGTTTCAGGTTTACATATAATTTTATATTGTTTATTTGATAAATTTTTTTCTGCAGGTCATTTTCAATACTTAATTGTTTTTTCTTTTCTTTTCGAAGATAACTAATTTAAGTTTATTCTTGCACGAATATTTTATGTAGTGTTCTCCAATTATCTTCTTCTCGAAGCTCTGATGTTGAAAATATAAACGTCAGCTGATTTTGAAGTTTCAAACAATTTTTTCCCACCATATCCCCTGCATCTTGCCTTTTATGGCCTTAGCTTAAATTTTTCAGATTGCAGGTTAATTTTGGGTTCAATCATAATTCAATAGAAGTATCAAACATTATATTTATATTAACTTTCTTGTGATGTTTTCACTTCTAGAGAATTGACGAGATCTCTCTTTATTCCCTTCAATTTCTTAGTTCCCAGTGACTTCAATATCAATTATTTTCATGCGATATTAATGGTTTATTCTAATGCTCTGTGCTGTCGTACTATGAGTCGGTTGCCATCAATGAAATCTGTGATGATTCACGTAGTAGTAGATTTTTCTAACGACCTTGTTCGAATTGATTACAACTATTCGTGAAAATTTGGATTTTTTCCAAATTGCATAACAAGTAGGTGTCACTTAATTGAATAGCAGAGTCGATTTGGCGACGCGTGTTCAATTAAGCAAGACACGGAAAGTCTCCCTGTGAAAAGAGTACAAGGTTTTGCGGAGATGTGATATGGAGCACGAATGTTTTGAGAAATGTTCTAAATATGATACCCCCAACATTGTCGGTTTGTTTTTGTGTTCCAATGTTTGGTGTTGAAAATGAATTTCAATCAAGATAAAATTAGAATGAATTTTTCTGCAGGATGCTTTCATTTCGCATTCATTATTTTTCTCATGAATTATGAAATGTCCAAACCAAATCCACTTCATGCAGAGTATCGTTAGTTTTAATACAAACAAGGTGAGTCTCTTTCTTGTACATACCTACATACATATATTTCAACAATTAATTCTTGAGGTCAAAAGAAATACGTTTTTCGTATACTATTTTTTTCCGTTTCAGTATGACAAAAAATAACTGATTACTTTTTGTATTATTCAGTAACTTATAACGAAATTCTAAACGAGTATTCTAACTAGCAATTAGGTGAAGTTCAACCCTAGAACGCTAACCTGTGTAGAAATAGCAAGTATACAAGAGAAATATCACCATTTTTTTGTATATTGTGGTTATAGTCGGAATTTCAACTAATTTGTGGTGGGAGCTGAGTTTCCAAATAAAATGTGCTATAATGTTTCATCTATATTATTTTTTATGGGAACACTTATGATATCCACATTCACTAAAAACTACTACGAATAACTTAAAATTTGAATTGCATTATTCAAATAAATAAAACTGGTTAATTTCAGTGAAAGTTATTTAAGGTGATGAAGCATTGTTTGATAATATCTGTTCAACAAATGGTCCGTCGAATATACTTTCGAAGATTAGAGTTGTAGGTTTAATTTGACTATATATTTCAAAGACTAATGGATATTTCTGAAGCTGTTGGAGAGTATTGAGTATCACTACTGCTAGCTCTAACCTAATTCTGCGAAGCAAATATTCATTCGTCTCAAATTCAAACCTGAGTAGATATTGGCTTGTTTATACTGTAAACAAAACAAGGAATAAGGTCAACCATTCAAATCAAGATTATTCTGAAATGAATGTCAAATGTGTGTCTTTATCACTGATTTCAATCGGCCTAATTTTTTATTTTATTTCAATTCCTGTATAAACTAATCTCAACTTCACATAGATCCCCTATAAAAGAAGAAACGTCCGTTATCTAAGTGTTTCTTTGAGATCTTTTCTGGCACTTCCGAGCGTTTTGTGTATTTCTTCATCTCGTGGAATCGTAAGAGAATAGCTGGCGTCGTTTACTCGTTTCACTCCCACGAATCGACGCAATAAAGTCCTCCCAATAAATTGGGGGGAAGCTCCAATTATCGGTTCTATTGACCGACGTTAACCTTTGAGCTTCTCTAGCTCGAGAGACGTGAGAACGATGAGTCACAAATATATTCACGTACAATGGCCAGCTGAAATGAGGGACATCGAATTGAGTCGGATTGCTCTGTCGTTTTTCATTAAGAATCATTTCTGTCATCGATTTCGTATTCTTCGAGTGCAACAGTTCGAAGAAAAGATCATACTGTACCTGATTCATAATTAATGTCTCTTCAGTATTCTACAAATTGTATATGGGACCTTAGGGATATATGGTAAGATAGATTTGCCATTGGGGGTAAAAAGTAATGTGTTATCATCACTTGTGGAAATTTTCGGTCTTATTGCCCTCTGAATGTCTTCCGCATTATATGTATGCTGTCTGCAGATATTCAAGTTCATCATACAGAAATTCCGGCTCGTATAAACGTTAGGCCTCGCGTCAGGCTCTCTCTGCGAATTGTTCTATCACACTTTACAACTGTCAAAATTTTGGTGATACGGTCCTGCAACTCGAATGAAAGTAGTTTTCTTGAACCTTGTGGTACCTATCTTCATTCTAAATTTTAGATAAATCGGTGATTGCGTTTAGGAGATAAAGAAAAAATTCTTTCTTTTCCAAACATCGTCTGATCAAGAAATTAAGAACGAGTTATCATCTGCTATATTCATTTGTTCGGTTGGAAATACTCTATTCGTTTTATATCGGAATTCTGCGATGTCGAAGCTTCTGTAAAAATTACTTTTTCAGTTCGAACGATTGCGTCTAGGCGAACGTGATATTGTTCCAATTAGTTTCCATTTCAAATTGCCCTCCACATGACGTGTAACGAATTTCCGTTCCCTTTTTAGATTTCCTTGTCATTTATACCATGCACTTTTATATGCATCAACCTTATCGTTATATTATAATACTGAACTCTAGTAATATTCTTTACCACGACTGCAATATTGTCAAGGCTCTACTTCAGAAAATCAGTCATGATATTGAGAATGCCATTAATTTTTTACGCTGTCAGTTGTTGGCGTTTCGTATATCATTGAATGTTAGTAACTAAATTTGTGATATATCAAAGAAAATAATATCATATGATAAAAAAAATTCTGAGATTTCCTACCATGCATCACATTAAAGAATAAAAAATACAGTGCATCTACAAAATTTATGTCTGATAAACACTTCGCAGCAGTTTTTTCACAACTGTACACATCATTTCTAACATCTTCATTCTGAATGCTTTATCTCATACAAAAAAAACGATATTATCACGATACACTTTCTAATGACATCATTATCATATTCAAGAGGGCAACACTTCCAATCGTTTTATAATAAGGGGAAAATAATCATTTCGTCATAAGTAGCTAGGAATATGTACTCACAAATTCAGAGAATTCTGATGAGCAATTCGTAAAGACTCAAATGAAAATTTTCTTTCAACTAAAACTGATGAATATCATGTAGGTTACTAATTAGGTTGGCAGAAACGAAGTTATATATCATTATTCTCTTTCGTCTTCTACAAACAACAATCTTAAAATGCTCTTCATTAACTACACCATGTTAACAATATCCATCATTGCAATTAATGTCGAAACTACGATTCATATATCGAGGCAACATGAAATTATTGGCAATACGTCTGAGTAATATCTGGATAAGAATCTATTGGGAACAATCATTACACGAACTTCAATTTCACACCCTAAGGGCGTGCTTATCTAGAAAATCATATTCGTAACTAGAAATTCAATGCATGAGCAGAGATGAAAAATGAATTCCATGTCATATTTATGTCGCCTTATATATCGAATTTCGATTCGAGCTTTTTTCTCAAGTATCTTATATCTATATCTCTTTTATCTATTTTCATTCGAAAAAATCGGTTTTAGCATAATATAAAAAGTTTTCGAAAGAAAATATAGAATAAATTCATTGAACCTTGAATATAAAGCATTGGAAGAAAATTGGATTTTCGGAGTTGAAGCATACATATCGGTGGAATATGGGGAATATCGAAAATTAATATTATTTTTTGAATTATTCAATAGGGACGATGGTAAATATCATAGGCATATAAGTGCAAATATGAAATTATCTAATATGGTGGTTGTCTTCCGAACTTCTTTTATTTATGAAGTATTTTTGCTATAAATGTTTATAATTATCAGAACCTTCTCAAGATGAAAAAGAATCACGCATGTATTTTTTTAAATCCGTTCACTTATTTCTCAAACTAATTTTTTCTATGAATATTTTCATAATCCTGATTTCGGTTTTTTCTTTTCAGAAAAGACGATACTATGTAATATAGCATTCTCTCCATTCGAATCCTTCATTTTTATTCAAATTATTCAACACGAAATTATTCAACCGGAATTTCATATAATGACTGTTTTTTTGAAAAAAATCATATCGAGGTGGAACACTTTCGAATAATCTTTGCTGCTAGTGGCACCATTGAAGGATTAGTTCAATTGATAATGCAATTATTCAAGAATGATTATATCCAAATGGGTAGCTATTATTTAAGTTTTATTGAAATGTTGGAAAAACCCATTTGCAGTGTAAATTTTTGATGAGGATGCTGAATAATCAATTAGAATTGGATTATCATCATTTGATCAGGGTAGAATCGCCTTCCATATGAGCGAATTGGTGGACTATGGTCAATGTTTTTATTTGTTTTTGACTTAACATTTATTTCAATGTTGGAAAACCTATATGCATGGTTCATATTCAAAGAGAGTACTAAATAATCAAATTAGAATTGAATCGTCATCATGCCTTAAATATAGTCGAAAAATAACCGTAGATTCACGGGGGATGCTACGGATAAAAAACAAAGCCATATGGCGTCTATGATGGTTCTGGATATTCAGAGGACCCCGAACAATAAGCCGGTCCTACCAGGGAGGGTGGCCTTGCTGCTGGTCGTCGATCCCGTTCTCTGCACCGGGTTCGATTCCCTCCCTCCGAAATCACATCTTGTGTCTGCGATGCTTTAAGGGTGCGCAATCGACCGTTGGTCGGGTTCGATACACCCGGGTGCGGGAAAACCGTCGCTGGCTTGATCGAACAAGTTAGGAGACTGAGGCGCTCCCTCGCGGCAGCGGTACGAACCAGCGTCAAGTCGGAGCCGGCAGCTGCAGTAGTGGCTCCTGAAAACGGCAGGAGGTCGTTTTTTAGGATTATTGAATGAATGCATTGACTTGGGATGATTTTATTTTCGAAATAAATAATTCTTTCGTATGCTTGAACATGAGAGAATTCAGTCACATGACACAATTTCAATTCTATTGATAGAGGTTCAGAATAGCGTCTTCATCTTAGTTCTAGCTGTATGTATTCATGACTGGAAATCTGGAAGAAAAAAGGTATACCTATCACAGGTCTTTTGCGAACATACAACACATAAATGTTATGATTTACTTCAAGAAACGTGACAGGTTTATATAAGTGCGAAATAGGGGTGGGAAGTACTCGGATATTATCTAAGACCCGTTTGCACAAACATTCCTTAAATATTTAAGTGACGTTTCGATCCTTAAACCTAACCTCGAATTTAAGGATGGGATTATAAGCTAAAACAATTTGTCAATCTGACTGAACATTTGTTGTTTTCTTTGAAATTGAAGCAAAAAATTTGAAAAATCAACAAGCATGAAATCGTCAAAATGACAGTCGAGTTAGGTTAAGGAAATGACAACTATCATCTGTAGCCTACCAGACAATAAAATGCTCTATTTCAGTATCGTAATGAGTTCATTACAGTACTAAAAGTAGTGCTGTAATGAAACTCATTACAGCATTGTTTTCAGTTATATGTTTCGTTTTATGGTTGTCAGTACTGACCTCCTATCGAATTGAGTTCCGAATCAAAACAATTCAAATTCTGTGAACTGTCAAATTTCGTATGTCACACCAACTGCCAAGATACACAACAAAAGTCACTAATCTGAATTTTCATTTAAATTTCGAGAATATTTCACAAAAATTGACTGAAATAGAGAAAATACCGTCTAATACTCGTTGCAGAAGGCAATTCCAACACTCATGCTATCGAAAACTCGCTCCTTCGTCGCTCGTTTTCGAACTTCGCATTCGTGTTGGAATAGGAGCTCATTCTGCAACTTGTTTTAGAATATACTATTCTCTATTTCAGTATCGTAATGAGTTCATTACAGTACTAAAAGTAGTGTTGTAATGAAACTCATTACAGCATTGTTTTCAGTTATATGTTTCGTTTTATGGTTGTCAGTACTGACCTCCTATCGAATTGAGTTCCGAATCAAAACAATTCAAATTCTGTGAACTGTCAAATTTCGTATGTCACACCAACTGCCAAGATACACAACAAAAGTCACTAATCTGAATTTTCATTTAAATTTCGAGAATATTTCACAAAAATTGACTGAAATAGAGAAAATACCGTCTAATACTCGTTGCAGAAGGCAATTCCAACACTCATGCTATCGAAAACTCGCTCCTTCGTCGCTCGTTTTCGAACTTCGCATTCGTGTTGGAATAGGAGCTCATTCTGCAACTTGTTTTAGAATATACTATTCTCTATTTCAGTATCGTAATGAGTTCATTACAGTACTAAAAGTAGTGTTGTAATGAAACTCATTACAGCATTGTTTTCAGTTATATTTTTCGTTTTGTGGTTGTCAGTACTGACCTTCGATCCACTCAATTTTCGAATCAAATCAATTCAAATTCCGCAATCTGTCAAATTTCGTTAGTGACACCAACTGCCAAGATACAATACAAAAGTCACTAATCTGAATTTTTATTTGAAATTCAAGAGTTTTCCACAGAACTTAACTGAAATAGAGAAAATATCGTCTAATACTCGTTGCAGAAGGCAATTCCAACACTCATGCTTTCGAAAACTCGCTCCTTCGTCGCTCGTTTTCGAATTTCGCATTCGTGTTGAAATAGGAGCTCATTCTGCAACTTGTTTTAGAATATACTATTATTGAACTAGGATGAAGTTCAACAACATGAAAAACTGAAATATCACTAAGGGTCCCTTACGTAAGAATTCTGTTTGAGTGACAGTCGTGCAACTATCAATCAATTTAAGGGATCCTTAACTTTAGGAATGTTGGGACAAACGGGTCTTAGGGCCAGTTTCATGAGGTAAAGTACCCTTCAGTTAAAGTGCACTTCAAGCTGAAGCTCACTTTAAAAATCCACCCAATTTCATAATGAAATTAAATGGGACTTTACGTTAAGGAGACTTTAGATGAATTGTTGTATGTTGGCATATCTGAAATCGTTTCATTTGACCTAAAATAGACAGTTGCAGTTGTATTTAACCACAGCCATCTTAAAATTGAAGGAGGTTATGTTATTTTCATGTCCTGTGGATATAAAGTTCAGGTTCAAATTTAAAATATACACCTAGAAATTTGGGAGAAAAGACCAATTCCAAACTGAATATTACAAAAAAAATTGAATTGATGATTGCGGCAGACAAAAAAGCAATAAGGGAGCATTGCCTCAGATTGACATCATTAGATTTAGAAATCGAAATAAGAATAAAGAATTGAAGGAATATAATCTTTGAATAAGCATTTATTTTCACCAATTACATCAGCTTAATATAGCAAAATGACCTGTTATGATTGAATTTTTAACATGTTTCCCATTAACTGCATCAACAAAAATTTTTTGATTATCACCTAATTCCTTTTCAAAATTTTTGATAGGAAACATGTCATTGATATCAATTGCAACCATAATGAGCCGTATGGTATCTAATTGTAGTCTCATTTCAAATTTCGAAATTGGATATCTATGTTTCCTTACTCCGCGGATTCTCATTCCACTTGTGAAAGTTGATTTCGAAATAAAACACAACATAACTAACCTCAAATGAGTTGACAGTTTGGACACGAGAGGTTAGAAATTTAGGGCTAAAGGATACTTTAGCTGCTAAAGTCCCGAGATTGGGCGTTTAAATATAAAGGGGGTTCAAGAACCTGAAATGTGTTATGAAACCGAAATGTTGGACTAAAAAGTGCTTTAAAATTGAAGGCACTTTAAAATTGATTATAACACTGGCCCTTAGTGATTTGCTGCACTAAGAGCCGTTATTATAAACGTGTCAACCGAGAATTGAGATTCAACCTCAGCTTGAAGCCCAGTTGTGGCATATAAAAACCGGGCTTCAAGCTGAAGTTGAGTCTCAATTTCTATTAGTTTTTTAGTTCTAAAGAAAATGTTTAATGCGGAGTTTTTTATGAAAAAACATGAAGTAAACAGGTGTTCGTTAAATATGATAAATTTTTCACCTTTTTACGGTTTCACTACTAATCTCTGAAACAAAATCAATTAAAAATTTTCAAATAGCACTTGACTAATTTGACAAGAACATATCAATCAAAAAAAATGTTGGGTAACTTTCCGAAGTTATCAGACTTCTTCAGTAGAATAAATCTTCATAATTTTGGACTTTTCATCAAAGGAATTGGCGGGATCTTGAACTTTGCAAAACCCTAAATGCCCTATTCTTGAACGATTGATTATATATGTTCGAAGTCGAACGCAACATCACTAATTCCCATATATATTCCAACTATGTCAGTGATCCTTGAGAATATTTGCGTAGCAACTCTGAACATGTTAATAATGCAATTATGTATTATCGACCGTATTAGGCTCGCCTGGACACATCAATTTCACATGCATATGCTGTCTGCATATGCGATATAATGTGGAAATCATGAATTAGTGCGAACAATGGTACATTTTGCCATACATCTTGCATAGAAATAACGACCCCCGACACACACACAGGTAGACTACATTGTTATCGACTCCATACAAGTGTTCTTGTACTACGTAATGTACCGATGTGATAAAAAGTTGTCGCAAAGTTGCTGGTAATGGTGGCTGCGGTTGTATACATGAAGTATTCATGTATGATATTCATTGAAATGGTGCTTTTTCGTAACATCACTCTGTTTGATACATAGGGGTGGTATATTCAAACGAATTTCTGTGGACTATCAGTCTCGTTTAATGCTAGAAGCATTTATAGTGGATATTGTGACAAAATAAAAAAAATGGATATACACTATAATAGTTAACGAAATATGCTCATATTTTTATAAACTTGATTATTCCAGTTTAACTACTCGTCCACAACAAAATTTCCAAAATCTTTTGGAAGAGTGTGTCGAAGAAAATGTACAGAGAGGGACTATTTTATCAGGGACAATACTCAGTAGTTTCAAGTTCAACTGGATTTTTCAGAAATATAAATTGGTCAGCAAGTCTCCCTCGTATATTTCATTTGTATTCTTTTTTAGATCCATAATTTCTGAAACCAAGAATAATTATTAGAAAAGGAAGACGATATAACAAAAATGGAGGGAAAAATAAATTACGGGCTATCTTATTTCGGAAAGCGTGTAAGCTTTCAAGGGTAAAAAACGATTTCCGGTAGATCCACAAGTCCTATTGAAATGTTATATGGCAAAGTTGTAGGCCATGAGAAGTTCTATGAATTTTCTGATACCTTGTTCTTTACATAACCTAATTTTTGGTTTTTTATTTTTATTTTTCACAAAAAAACATTTGCTTGTTCCTGAGTTTTGAAGTAGGTTTCTCTAATTTGGGTTCAATATCTCTTTAGAGTTCCATTCCCTAATTGGGATGAATTATTTCAATAGCCAATTACTCACTCAAAAAATAAGTAAAATCTCAAACAAGTTTATTTCTGCTGCTCCGCTCTCGAAGTGAATCCAAATAGAATTTGCTCTTGATCCGTCACGATCTATGATATCTACGTGCATGATATTACATAGTCATAACCTCAAAGGAGAAGAAGCCAAGAAAAAATCTTTACAACTTTTTTTCACATCAGCCAGAAGACTTCATGAAAATCATACATCTGGTTCAGAAGTTATGAAAGGACAAACAAACAAAAACATTCGCTTTCACCTTCATTATAGTAGGAAGGATGAATGAATAAATTTTTAAACGAATAAATTGTACTCATTTGACAAAAAGTTCAAGCCTAAGCTCGGTTGACCCAAACAATCCTCTACATTAAATTATTCATTATATGGTAGATAACACGTTGGAATCTAGAAATGGGAAATACCGCTGAAAATGAACTAAACTATATTTTTCATGATATCTGAACTAATCTGAGGGCAATGTATGATGTATGATATATTTCTGAAACGGGAAAAAATGGCTATTCTTTCTATTGTTTCCATATGAAAAAACACAATTTTATGTTATAGCTCAGCAAGGAAATCACTTGGGGAAAATCAAAGTACGTTACTGGATTGCTATAAAAAAGTGTCTGTATAATGTTTTCATCTCAATATCCTAGCACAAACAGAAACTGAGATAATGGCCAAAGTTGAACGCCCAAATTTCTGGCCTATAACTCGAAAACAAAAGAAGATAGAGGAATGCAGTAAATGGCATTATCAGTTTCTCTAAAAAATACAACCGTTACATGTCATGCTTTTTCCTCTTTCTCTCACGGTTAAAAAGTTGTAATTCAAGTATCACCAATTTTGCTGACCTATACATTGTGTCCCATTTTGGTTGAGACTGCATTATTTCCCAGCTATTATTAAAGATAATGATAAATACATGCGGTTTTCGCGACCCTGTATCACTTTTTGTAAACTTTCAAATACACAAAAAGCAATATTCCAACTATTTTTGTTCCTGAAATACAGGGCGAAAACAAAAATTTTTACTTTCGGAGAAGATATTATTTCCAAGGCCTTATATGAAAGAGAAGAAAAATTAAAACTGCTCATAATAGATATTTCTACATAAAATTCAGTGGCGGAATCAAAATTTTCTTTAGTGAACCGTTTTTAAGATTTGACACAATCTTGGTATTTTTCAAATGGAACACCCTGTATATGTTAATTTCAAATTTTTGCAATTATTTTTCTGAATAAATTGATGTCAATAATTTTTAGCTTGAAAAATCAGAAAAATCCATATTTGTGTTTATTTTTGTCAAAGTATGCCATGAAGTCTTCCACACATGCATAAAAGTTGAACATGCATAAAAATATTAATATTAAAAATATAAATTTTTCAGTTTATGTACAATTAGAGTGAATAGGTTTGAGTCATATGACGTTTTATAAAAGTTATAATTAAATGCATGTATGGAAAAA
Source organism: Hippodamia convergens (assembly GCA_038502775.1). NCBI lineage: Eukaryota > Metazoa > Arthropoda > Insecta > Coleoptera > Coccinellidae > Hippodamia > Hippodamia convergens. The sequence goes on along the minus strand of CM076611.1, from coordinate 12,660,471 downwards.
CTCCTGGCCTATTATCAAAAAACAAACATAAATGAGGATTTTCCTGATTTTTGAAGCAAAAATTTATTAGAGATTAGGTTGTACTAAGAAAGATAATTGTAAAAGTTTTACGTTAGGATGTCCAGAGTGTTCCATCCGAAAAATACCAAGTATGTACTAAAACTTCAAAACAGTGCTCTTAAAAAGGTACGCCACTAACTTTCATGTGCAATATCTATTATAAGCATTTTCATCAACAGGGACTGATATAATAACATCCCCAAAAGTGAACATTTTCGTTTTCGCCCTGTATTTCAGGAACAAAAGTTGTTATAATATTTCTGTTTGTGGATTTAAAAGTTTTACAAAAACGTGATACAAGGCCGCGAAAACCGCATGTCTGTATCTTTAATAATAGCTGAAATACATATTAGACAACTGGAGAGAAACCACTTCAAGTCAGTTCTGAACGAATCTAGCTAAACACATCCGTTCTCTTCTTTCCCACAGTCTGGCTCCTAGTTCTCTGGACCATCGGACGTTCCGCGAGTTCCATCTCGTTGCGGAGGTTCCTGATGTGCCACACCACACAAGACTACTTTTTGTGACCGCTGGGTAATCTTACCTGCTTGAAAAATCCGTACCACGCTCAACTTATCATCACCAACCATTAGATATCGGAGTTTGTGAATCTAAATAATAACGCATTGTACGCCCTCTATTAATAATTATGGGTTCGTGAGAAACTCACGTTACCAGTACATAATTAATGTGGATATTTGTTCCGGATTTAAAGTTGATTTCTTCAAATGTCTGCAGTTATTTCTTACCTGCATCTCCAGCGAACTTCATGAATCGATAGAGCAGTAAAATGTTGAGAACCCTGGATGGAGCCTGAAATCAATTTAGTATATTTCTAAGGTCAGCTGGAAAGCACTGGAAGACTCTGATGTATACGAGTTACTCGAATAGGAACCAGAAGTTGATTTTCCTGGCCAATAAAAACTTCAGTATTAGAGAATTCATGTGATCATACTACATAACACGTTATTTTTCACTTTGTCGATTTCGTTTTTTATTCTTGGTCTATGGAGAAATTCCTGCACACCAATCCTGCACTTTGCATGTGATGAGCAGCTGTCCAAGAATGTTTCCTCCACCTTTAAAATATAACTTTCTAGAAAAGAGTAACGGAAGTGAGAAAAAGCATTAGTGTCTGTTTGACTAAGATGGGGACTTGCTAATGTTATGACGACCTAATAAAGTTCAAGAAGGATTGTTCATGCAAATTTTGTGAAAAGTAAACTTAATCAAGTGTTTTATTACATAAAGAAGGTTTATCCGGCACCTCTCAGTTTAATTTAAAACAATTCAATAATTTGTGTTTTCCAGTGGAACCAAATAATATTGACAATTCGAAAAATAATTAAATCAAATTCTACTGATATAAGAGCAGTGAAAAGTTTTTTGAGTGTAATGAATATAAACGTATTTATAGAATTGTAAACTATAAGGTGGTCTCAAATAACCCGCGACATTGTAAATGAAAAAAATAGAAAAATTTCCACTCATACAGGGTGGGCAAAATTGTTGATACTTGAACTACAACTTTTCATCCGTGGGAGATAGAGGAAAGTGAATGGCACGTTACGGTGGTTTTTTTTTTTAGAGAAACTGATAATGCCACTACTGCATTGTCTATCATTTTTTGTTTTCGAGTTATATATAATTGAAATTTGGGCAATTTCAACTTTGGCCATTATCTTCGTTTCTGTTCGTGCTAGGATGTTGAAATGAAAACATTATACAGGCACTATTTTCATAGCAATCTAGTAACGTACTTTATTTTTTTCCAAGAGGTTTCCTTGCTGAGCTATAACCTAAAGTTGTATTATTTATCTTATGGAAACAATAGTTTGAAGTGGCTTAGAAAGAATCGCCATTTTTTCCGGTTATATACCGACACTTTTTCATAGCAATCCAGTAGCATACTGCCATTTTTCTCAAGAGGAAAAAAACCACGACTTCATGTTATAGTTGTAGCTCAGGAAGGAAACCTCTTGAGATAAAACATAGTACGTTACTCGATTGCTATAAAAAAGTATCTCTGTAAAGTTTTCATTTCAACATAATAACAGAAACGGAGATAATGACCAAAGTTGGTATTGCCCAAAGGTCAATTTTGTCCTATAACTCGCAAACAAAAATACATAATATAGGAATGCAGTTTCCCTAAGAAAGACTACCGTCATGTGTAATTCATTTTCCTCCATCTCTTTCGGTTAAAAATTTGTAGTCCAGGTATCACCAATTTTGTCCATCCTGTATGTTTCGAAATAAAAAAGATATTCAACTTAGAATTGGTTCAAGTGGTTTTATTGAAAACTAGGGAATTCATATATCATTTATATTTGTCTATAATCGAATTATTATGTCTTGAAATTTGCGAATAATCACGTCATTATTTAGTGTTGAACTGGATCGAGTTTTCAAATCATTTACATCTGCTTCGTTTAGTTTAATTAGTAAGGTTGCCTATTCAAGTCATGTTCATGAAAATAATCAATGAGCAGTCCTTTTGATAAACATAAAAAGGCTATATTATATAGTCAATCTATATAATCCAAATATACCTAAAAATGCAAATATGGCAGAATATGCCATACCAAATATCAAAAGACAATCAAGAACAATCCTGTCACTATGAGCAAGAAATCAACACTCTGAGAGAGGCGCATTATGAACTAAAAAAGGTACATCCAGTTGATCTTCTATTATCCGAAAACGAACAGAGTTTTTACTCACATAAAGATGAAAAACAAGTATTATGTATTTTCAATTATTAATTGAAATTAAATGAAATGATAACAAATATTCTACTGATATCTACTGATGCAAGGATGAAATTTATGGCGAATATTGGGTACTTCATTTTTCCATTATCAGTGAAAATTATGTTGCTGAAATAATAAGGTAATGGAAATTATTTTTCCACTCATCGGGTCGGCCTTCGGACTTCCCAGCACCTCATAAATTCTTCTTTTTCGGGTAAGCGAGCGTCGTCACCAGCTCAGAGCAGACGATATCCTGGGGTGAACCAAGGACTTCCCGTACTTTTATCCAATTGCATCTAGGAAAAACCTTGAGATAACGAAACTAGAGCTAATGCAACGAGCATGATCCCGCCAAGGTGAAATATGTCATAAAAGCAGCTCGTTCAAGATTATCCTCGAGGCGAGGACGAGGCCAATGGAAATTGTGAAAATATCGCGAAAAAACGTCGTTGTTCGGTGGAAACACAAAACATGAGGCTCAAATATAGCATCATCATCGGTGATGAACGCAAAGTATATTTAATCTGTGCCCTTGACTCTATATTCAGCAGAAGAATAATGGATTGTAAAACAGTATCTTGATTAACGTCTAGTTATTTCAATATTTCCACATTATTTATCAGAATTCCTTTTCTTCAACTTACTTCATAGGTAAAGCATCCAGAATATAAGGTTATAGAGGTGGTAGGTGTACCGGAGATATAAGAATTTTTACAATTTTATTTTAATAGGTTCAAATAGTAATCTCAAAAAACATATCTTACTGGAATTTTTTCCTAATTTATTTGAATTTTCAAATTATTGATCTAAAAGTCACAATGAGCATATGTTATATGATTTTATAATTCCTTACTAAGGATACCTCACACTCTTCATTATAATCGATTTCGGGTATGGAAAACAACACAATTTCAAAGTTAAAAATACCTCGTCTCTTTATTTCATCTAATTTACTGTGAAATATACATATAAAGAGCACACCAAAACAGACGTGACAGACCCTCCAATCGATATAGACCGAAACTTTTCTGTTAATAAAAAAATTTTCCAAATGAAAAATACTTTCTCGAAGAAAAATCCATGGCTCACCATTTCTGTGTAAACACTTACAAAATTTCGTAATCAAAAGACTTGAAGAAACATAATCATGGAGCATTTTGGTGATGACCCGCTATTATCATCCTGTCACTGACTGTAGACAATACACATTTGCAGTTTACTACAGTTTGAAGTTCCAAGGAACAGCCTGTATTGAATAGATTTATTCCTACCATGGGTTTACATGAAGTATTCGTTTTTTTCATGTACTCTGATAATTGACTTTTTGAACTTAATTTCGTATGAAAAATATGTTGTTAAGCAAAATTCCAGATCGGATGCATGAATTGTAATAGTCCGAGTGACGTTTTTTCGGAGAAAAAGATTGAAAAACTTCACGCTCAATTGTCTCACACTTTCATATATCATATCAGAAAAGAAACCGTGAAATTTTCTACATAATTGTGCGATTTCATCATATGAATTGTCGATTTTATAAAATATCATTGAAACCTCAAGTTTGATAAAAATAAGGCAGAGAGGCATCGGAAGGTACCTGGATATCAACTGCTATAGCCATGAATTAGAAATGCTTATCTGTTTTGGCGGCCATGGTTGAAAACTGAATAAGCGAGTGAAAAGTTACTCGTATTACTACAATCATGTACACTTCACTAACTAACTTCATCGCTACAATTTGAACAGAAGAGATGAGTTTGTTAGATCAACATTCTAATTCAATATGAGTGTATAAGCGTCCGTTAAAATTTGATGAGCCATTAAAATTGTAATCCCCCATTGGCGGTAGCCATGGATACGTTGTTTAATAGAGGATTAAAATGGTAATAGACCATCGTGAAATTCACTTTTTTATCGGATAGTCCTCATTCTCTCCTCAGTATATGTGCTTCCGGACAATTTTTGTACACTAAAATGAAATTACAAGCAAAAATTCTTATTTAACATGGGTCTTGATTGCCTCAATCAACGCGAATGAGTAAGGTCTAATTCGCATTGATGAGATTCCTGTCAAATTAGTTTGAATTCAATTTGAAATAACGGCATATAGCTCAGAAGAACCAACTTTTCTTCATTCTGCTCCGTAGAAACTAGAAGCGAAAACGCATCTGCGCTAATTCGCTCATAAAGAGGTTATTTCGGATGAGTTATGTGTCATTCTAGCGATGTGGCACTCACTGCAGCCGCATCATTAATTCTTTTAAAATGCCGAGTAGGTGAAAAATGGATGAGAAACGAACGTTTCCAAGATCACGACACAAAACAATCCCAACGTACAAACAGATGTGCCGGAACAACGAAACTGCGAATCTGTTATTATTTTTAGTATTTTGGTAGGAGGATGTTGAACTTGGTTTCGAAAAGCACTGACGCTGGAGTTCAAGGTGGTTTGTTAGTTTTTCTTTGTTCGCTTATCGAAATAACGTGATATTTAATTAAAAAAAGTTTTTTATCTTTTCGAGAAATATTTTTCGCTTACGGAAGATGATTCGGAAATTCTCTAGTAACTAGTTCTTTAATGCATAATTTTAAGGAAACAAAGGCTCATTTCTTCTTCAAATCATTTTCATTTCACGAGAGACGAAATGAATCATCACTTTTGAAATAATCAAAATAATTGATTTTTTAGTGTAGTTCTTCGAGTAACTTTTATATACTCAAAGTTTTTAGATGTGCAAGTATGTATTTGGTTTTCTGTAGTGCTAATATTCTTTTCATCGAAGACTGACTGATATTTTATCATGCACGATAAAGTCGATAAAAGTTCATTTTAGAAACATAGATGAATTCAAAATAGTTATCATCGAAATGAATACCATTTTCAATTCCCAGGCTCAGAGATCTTTCATCATGAGAATTTTTATTTTTCTTAAGTTCATTTTACCTTCGGATGTGAATTCGTCGAAGTAGGTTTATATCAACTTATTTCGAAAATTCACTCTAATTTTCTAGGAAACCATGATCTTCTCGACGTACCATGAATCTAGCTCTACCATATCTCAAGAAATATTCCAATGGATCAGATTATATTCAATGTTGTCTCACACTAAAAGTTCTCACAAACTACCTTCTCTTTCCAAAAACTTTAAAAAGGGAGCTGAGTATATCTGAAGAAGTACTTACACGAAAAACCTGGGTATATATGCTACATACATTTAAACGTATATTTTCGTATAACGTATTATTTCGTATAACGTATTAGTTCGTTTTAGTGCATTCGGATTTTGGTGATTTCATTCGTACTTTATAATTTTTTAACAATTTATTTGGTCTAGGAGCAATGAAATTAAATGAGAGGATTGAAGAGGCGCAATAATATGTGCTACATATCAACATTATAAGATCATTTGGTTATTTCACGTGAATGAAATAAAACTAAATGAGCTACTTTATATCTTTTTTCTCTTTGATACTATCTTCCTTGCTCAGTGGAATACAAAGCAGCCGAAATTTTCGGAAAAAAGTAGTTATTTTTCATTACTTGGGTTCGTAGAAACTATTGAAAACTACTTGAAATGTCTCGAAGATATGTATGGAATAAGTCTCGAATGAACCAAAAAAATTTTTTGTTGATTAACTTTTCTTTTTTTACAGGGCAGTCACAGATCCTAGAGACGGCAGACGCGTAGCCCTGAAAAAATTGCCAAATGTGTTCCAATCGCTGGTATCATCGAAACGAGTTTTTAGAGAATTGAAAATGTTATGTTACTTCAAACATCAAAACGTGAGTACACTACCTGCTTCATTGGTCCATCTATATTTTACGTCATATTTTGATAACATTACAACAATTGTTATTTCTTTCAGGTTCTTTCAGCTTTGGACATCTTACAGCCTCCACACATAGACTTCTTTCAAGAAATGTATCCTTTTCATACATAATTTTAAATGGAATGATATTTTTTCACAACTATCTTCGAAAAAGTAGGCTAGCTGAATTTTTTTTACAGATTACCCTATGAAATGACATTTTGACTCACAAGTAGCTTGTACTGCATTGTTTCACTGAATGAGATATAAAATGGGCAATCCTGTTCAAACTATTCCTCTATACTGTATTTTTCATGGTAATCTGTGAAAAACTTCTTCAATATGTTTCGATCTGAAATAATTCTTATTCATTAATTTTCATTCGTTGAAGTTGGGATGATGACAATAATAGGAATGGTTCTGTTAGGGTAATAGGGTGCAGTTGTTTCGTCAACGATATTTTCTACATAATTTAGAATATGCATGGACATTCAGTAAAATGTATATGTTTCGCTGAGTAGGTACTGAAAGTTCCATGAAAATGTAGAAATGGGTATTTGAGAATCAAGTTACCTGAATAATTTTTCCAACATAATCGTCCCAAAATTCATCTGACCCAAATACGATTCAGGTGAAAATTTGATCAAATCGAAAAAAAAAATGTTATGTTGTTTTCTTATTATTAGAATTTTGTTAAGAATACAACTCGTACCTTCCGAGTAAGTTGAGATGAAATGGTGATTCTTCCCATCGTAAAATAAATGATGGGTCATTTATGGAAAAATATACTCTCGCGAATAGGTTTTTTCACACATTTCTTCGGTGACGAAAAAGCGGACATTAACGAGGTAAGATGAGAGCGCGAAGCGCATACTTTACGCACGGTCAGGTAATCCATTACCGTTTCGGTCTTCTTCAACTGACGTGATCCATGACTCTCCGTCACTCCATATTCAGTCTACCACCATGAATGAATGATTAATTTACCAAACGAACGGTCGGTATTGTTCATCTTCTGGATTGAACATCAAATAATATCGGGCCCCTGTTATTATTTGATACGAGCAAAAACCCCGAACTGTACTCCTATCTAGATTATGGATCTCGAGTGTTACAATGTGAATGAACCAACCACTGGAATCGCTCGCTTAATAGGCAATTAAACGTTAACGGAAGTTGTAAATTAAAAACTCCGGGTTAGGCTTTTCACGACGGGCAAGGTTAATTTTTCGGAGTAAGGGTTAAACATGTTAAAAAAAAATATAGACAGAATCGGCGTTTTCGCTCAAATCCGCCTACTGGAACAGTAAGGAAGACTTTTTTGTTAGTTCTATATTCATTTATCATTATGGAGAGAAATTATCTTGAGAAAATAATGCAACCCATCTTTCGAACAATTAGGAGTGGAAGAAGGTAAACTGCAACAAGTTGTTCAATTAAACCTATAGGGAATTCTATCCTGAATCATTCTTCAGCCAAATATTATTTTATACTGCGTATTATGGAAAAAAAACTCGTGGTTACAGAATGTTTTTTCTCTATTTCAGTATCGTAATGAGTTCATTACAGTACTAAAAGTAGTGCTGTAATGAAACTCATTACAGCATTGTTTTCAGTTATTTTTCGTTTCGTGGTTGTCAGTACTGACCTCCGATTCTCTGAATTTTCAAATCGCCAAGATACAATACAAAAGTCACTAATCTGAATTTTTATTTGAATTTCGAGAGTATTTCACAAAACTTCACTGAAATAGAAAAAATATCGTCTAATACTCGTTGCAGAAGGCAATTCCAACACTCATGCTTTCGAAAACTCGCTCCATCGTCGCTCGTTTTGGAATATGAACTCATTCTGCAACTTGTTTTAGAATATACTATTAGGGCTTGTTTGAAAAAGAGCGTCATTATCTTCGAAAGAATATAATTTCCTAATTTTGAAGCTAGAATGGTCTGATACTTTCTTTTATTGTGAAAATTGATTCCTCATGAAATTCAGAGTTGTTTAAATTTTCGCCAGGAAAAATATGGATAACTTCAAGGTTTTCGATTCGAAAATTTTCATTTTTTGGCTTCCATGTAGAATAAGAATAATGTTCTTGTCACACTCCTTATGCACTCACAAAATCGTTGACAATTTCGAAAACTAAAATTTTAACGAGTGGAATTCACCATGTATTTTCCAATTATTGCTTTATTCTTCCATCGTTCAGTAGAAACTAAGCACGAAAATAATTTCTCGCTTGATTGCTGTAATTTAACATGTTCAAATTCTCAACCTTTGGTTCGGTACTCCTCAGAACCAAAAATAAGTTCTCATTTGGTTGCTGCACGGTTGGAGCTCGGTGCAAATCTACCGCCACCAGGGGGTGGAGAATAGAGAGTAATGGTTGAAACGCGAGTAGGGTGTGACGTCACTGAACACGTGTGTGAAACATCAGAAAAACGGCTGTTGCCGTCGCTTGGTGTCGTTGAAATATTACAGCTATCTCCCTGATGAGCACACAAGAAAATTCAATAGCCAGTTGAGCCCACCATTGATAAACAGTCTCACGTACAAAGAGGAGTGAGGGTTGCTGAAATTCGGGTGGTGATGATGCATCAAGCTCTATGTTCGTTAATTTGATTGATAGTTCCGTTAGTTTTTCGTTGAGGACGAATTTATATCTGTTGAAATATTTTATGAGCGAACTCTGCTTTTTTTTGGGTTTTCCCTGCCAGTTTCTGAAGCAAAAATCAATTAGAACAATTTTTAAATAATAGAGGACTGTGCACTAATTTGATAGAAAACCCTAAAAAACTTTCAGAAAAAACACAATTTTATATGTCTTCTTTTGTGATGACACTAACTATTTGGCCGAATGCAACCAAAATAATTACGTTTTCAAGAATGGTGACACAATTTTAAGATATTTTCACCACTCAAGATAGGGAATAGAAACTGATTATCAATTTCATCCAGTTAACTCTCATAGTTTCCGAAAAAAGTTATGGATATTGCATGGCCGAAGTTTCTAATCGTTTGATAGATTGAAGGAGGACTTGAACATGTTCTAACCTGTAACTATTTCAATAAATAACTAACCAAAATAATCTATGTGATAGGAGAATTCCAAGAATTGGTTTAATCATTTTGCATATTTGGATTGTACGAGTAGTTCTTTTGGTTGAAGATAACTGAAGCAATTGAATAAGGTGTATGTTATCACATTCATTATTCATTTTTTTTTTCACTCAACAACAATTCTGTAAATTTGTGGAACCAATTTCGCAACGCAGGACTTCATAAAGGATTGAAAAATTCCAATATTCACGCAAAGTAATAAAACAATTTCGAAACATAATTAGGTGTGAACCGATTTCCTGAAAATAATTTATTAATCAATCAATAAGTCAAATTTTTTCATGCTTGTTCGATATTGAGTAATGGTTTTTTTTATGCTACTCAAAAATTCTTCATTTCGCGGCGAGAAATTTTTTTGTATATGATTAAAAATGTTATATACTGAACAAATTTTCGATTTGGTTTGCGGTGTAAAACTGATGGCAAGAGGCAGAAATATCGCTCAAGTAGAGTTTGCTTTAGGAAAACGAAAAATATGTATCGATAAGCTGAGAAAACACGATAAAGCCAAACTCGGGACGATCGATTTATCTATAACTTGAGAGTTCATCGAAGAATGCGAATCGTTGTGGTTATTTGACAAACATGAGTTCAACCCGATCATTCAAATTGCGGTTGGTCACTGATTTCATATGACATTCGCTCTGAGGCGTCGAAGATTTCTGAAAAAAAAAGTGAGGAACGAACAACTTTCGCAAAACCAATTCTACTAATATATAATCACCTTACGTTTCCCCTACATCTGTGGCTGGGATCTTCAGAGAATTCTTAGTCTAAGATTGTTACTTTTACGGCCAATAAGCCTGGAAAACTCTTTTAATGTTCTTAATTGAACAGGAAGGTTTAAATATGTGATCTTCTCAAAGAATTTATAATAATCTTCAATGTCATATTGGCGAAATCTTTTATCTTTGTTACAGAAATCATCGACAAGTTCATTCAAGACGTCTCTTTGATTATTTCAATTTTACAATATCCCTCAAATTATTCTATGTTAGGGTCATGCTGAGCTGAATGGTAATTAATTCGGAATGAATTTTCCAAATTAAAATCGTTCCCCAAGGCCGATGTATTTATTTCTGAGATAGTTCAAATGAAATGAGGGAGGTTTCCTCATGGAAAGCTGCTAACGTTTCTCCCTCCCCGTCAATATTGCGAATATACGAGCTCGAGAGTTCAGGATCGGTGGGAAACTCCTGCTTTAACTTGAGGGTGGTGCTTCAACTTTAGGGTGGAGTCTCTTGTCTACCTCCAACCTTAACAGACTGGATTATGCACCATACCCTGTTTTCTATCCTCAAATTCTACCTAATTAGTTTCGACTTTTTGCTTTCTCATCCACAAAGGATTCATTTTCAGATCCGTTGGGAGCAAGAATTGTCTGACGAAAAGTTTCGTTCTTATGACATTTTGTATCGATTGAAACTAGCTAAACATTGAAAGGGCAATAGCATATTCTAGAACAAGTTGCAGAATGGACCCCTAATTCAACACGAATGCGAAATTCGAAAACGAGCCACGTAGGAGCGAATTTTGACAGATAACGAATTTGAATTGATTGGTTTGAAAATTGATAGGATCGGAAAAATATAACGAAAAATATAACTGAAAAAAATGCTGTAATGAGTTCATTACAGCACTACTTTCAGTACTGTAATGAACTCATTACGATACTGAAATAGAGAAAATGTTTTAAAGAACAGGGATATTAGGAACTCTCATTTCATTGACGCATATGCTAGGAGAGTAAACGAAAATTTGAAAAAATTGTTTCCATTGAATGTCAAAAGTCGTCGTTTTTCTGATGGGATTCTTGTAACAGAACGTTTTTAAATAAGATTTTTGAAAGGGCTGTTAGTTCGGATTTTCATCATTGTTTATCCTATGAATTCAATGCATTGCTATTTTTTTAGTGAGTATTGCCATAATTCCATGAAATTAATGGCGGTATTCTGCTTTCTCTGTAAGCTACGAATCTGTAGCGTACGATTGATCTGTATGTGGCTGACTTACAGATGCGTAAATTATGACAGTCTGGAAATTTTTCTGTAACTCTCGTATCAGAAGTGTCAATTTTGAACTACTTCGTAATAAGATCGAAACTACTTCGTAATAAGATCATAGAATTGAATTTATTTTGCTATAATTTTGGCTCGTAAGTATTGATTATTGGATATATTTATGTTCAATTTGTGTTCGTTACAACGAGAAAGAGAATATAACAACCGAAGTGCGAAGATGAATTACAAAAGCAGTTGAGTTTAGTAAAGTATTTTATATTCTGTGACTAAAACAAATCATTCAACATAACCTCACAATATACTTTTCGATATGTTTTTGTATCACCTGTAAGCTACAGATTTATAGAAAGCGTCGATTCTCGACGCTGTCCTGTAAGCTTATGAAAAGTTACAGATTCGCTTACAGATGAAAGCAGAATACCGCCATTAATATCAATATGTAGGCAATAGAGGTGATTCTATAAATCACTTATCTGTATAATGAAACTAATCAATTCATTTTATGGTTTCTTTTGTATCGTCGAAAACCGCACAGTTTCCGAATAGACATAAAAATCCGCAATTGGAACTCACCGGAACACGATATTCATACAAAAAAAATTGAGAATAACTCGTGAAATGAAAATCTTCGAGATGAAGGTGATTTCTCGTTTCCCACGGTATTTGTGCTCGCCAGCTGTGTAGTATCGGTCGGTACGGTAGTAACGCCATGCGTTGCCGATTGGCTAGAAGCGTTTAAAGGGAGTAGGTACCTGTAGTACACAAACAAGTACCGTTTCAGGAATGAAAGCCTCCAACGAATGCAACTTTGGAATTCATTGACGATGACGGTCTGTCAGGCCTTAGTATGGTCTAACTGGAGGAATGATGTATGTGCAATAGTTAGTATATTATTCAGGCATCTTTCAATGGAAGAAAATTCATTTATTTATAAATTCATCATGTCTTTTTCACGTCATTTGTTGTTAGAAAAGTTTTTGTTGTTGAATTTCAACAATAATGTTGTTTCAATGTACTGAATTATACAAGGGCATTCCAATGAGAAAACACGTCAAAAATCATTTGAAGGTTAACGTATTTTTGTTCATTTACAATAGACGTTATAACTTTAACCTCCTACCCCCTATGGTCACCCATCCCAATTTTTTAAATGGATAACACTATACATTATTGCTTTGTTAGATCCTCCTATACAAGAGGAGTGCAAAAATGTTATAATGAGTAAAAAGTCAAAAAATGTATGCCACTCAGCCAGGCATCTATAGGCGATTTTAACGTCAGCGAATTAATCAAAAATGTCGACAAATAACCTCAGGAATGCTACATAATGTTCGAAACTCATTTGAATCTCGATTGTATAACTGAAACCTAAATCAATTTGAGCACTTCATCAAATGATTTAGTATTGCTTTGCTTATTTGTTATACGAATCAAAATGTTACTATCTATTATAAAATTGGAATTATCCTAGGATGAACATGGAAGTAATTGAGATTTATAAACATAAAAACAACATGAACAGAAAAGATGAAACGCCTTTGGTACATGCCGCATGCTTGCCAATCTCAGACGGGACCCGAATCAAGCCGATACGGTGGAAGCGATGGGAAATCGATGGAAAATCGACATCGCACCACTGTCAAGTCAACCCCTATTAGGGGAGATATAAATATCGGCCCAAGATCGAAGCTGGCATCAGGGCGGTCAGTAACCCAGCCGTCGAGTTTGAATTCTTAGACCAAGAATCCTCTGAAGATGCCTACCGCAGATGTAGGAGAAACGTTAGGTGAAATAATTTCAATAGGACACGACCACTAAGACTAGGAAGCTGAAATGTCATATGAAGAATGTAAGATTCTATGCATCATGCAGGTGTTACGAAATACGCTTCTTTTCATACAGGATCATTAAAAATTCGATGGTTTATCGAGACATACAAAAACGTTTGAAAGTGCATTTTTTCAAATGGGATGCCCTGTATATTTTAAGAAATACTGAAAGAAAATTGAATTTCCTTTCAAATGATACATCACATTCCTATACCTAGATTGTAAGATTCTGCGTTGAACTGAAATTTTATAGTTGCGCACGTGCGAACCCGTTCATCGGGAAACATTTCATTGAACCTTCTGCATGTTCTTGCTGTTATTTGGTCACATTGCCCATGGTGAATGGACAAATTCATCAAAATTTCATTTGGATAGTTACTTCTTTCCATTTCACTTATTATTTTTCTTATGCTATGAAGAATGAGCGAATGTATTTTTATCAACAAACTAATAATTGTCAAATCAGCATGTCAATTTTTATCGAATTAAGATATTTCATTGCTATCTACGATGAATACCTGTTCAGACAATTTGAGATGTACGTGCATCAGTGATTTAAAGTTTTTTCTCTAGATCCACCGAATCGTTCGAAGAATGAACATTATTAGAATTCTTTTATTATTTGGTAGCTTTTAGCTCATAATCATCATCAGCCAATCTTAGAAATCTACTGAAGCTAGTTTGTATGGACCACTCATTTCAAGCTTGTTTTGGTTAGCAGTTTCAGGAAGTTCGCAACTATAAAACGTGCGCAACTATAAAATTTAAGTTCAACGCAGAATCTTACAAACAAGGTATAGGAATGTGATATATCATTTGAAAGGAAAATCAATTTTCTCTCAGTATTTCTTAAAATATGCAGGGCACCCCATTTGAAAAAATGCATTTCCAACCGTTTTTGTATGTCTCGATAAATCATCGAATTTTTAATGACCCTGTATGAAAAGAAGCGTATTTCGTAACTCCTGTATGATGCATAAAATCTTAGCATTCTGCATACAAAATTTCAGCTTACTAAGATTAATAGTAATAATAGTAATGAAGTTACGGATGTTTAACCAAAGCTATGTTTTGCACAAAAAAAAAGGAAATCATTTAATTACTCAGGAACCGCTGAAGATAAGTATGAGAAAATGATACCAAAATAATCGTGTTACTACGATGAATAGAAAAGTGCGATAATTTACAGGGTGTGCCATTTGAAATAACACAGTAGTTACTACTTTTTGACATAACGGCAACACCGCAGCACTGAAAATATTTTAGATCGATAAAGCATCTGTTCTTGTTCAAGAAACCAAATTTTCATCGACCGTGGATCACCCTGTATATACATATATTATCAAGACTCTTAAAACAGTAGGAATTATATACATATATATTTTTCCATAAATGTATTGATATTGAGATGATGGTTTTCATTTTTTCGGTGAATGACATCCGATAAGCATTTTGAAAAATTATCTGAATGTCATGAAATTTGTGATATGAAAAAAGTCCAATGAAACGAAACGATTCACTACATATCACGAGGTTGTCGACCTTCCCCTGCACAATCCCAACGTGCGAGCAGTTCTTGCAGCGTACGCCCTTAAAGTCATTATCAGGACCACTTGTGCGTGCAACATGCTCCGCACAGGAACTCGAACTCCACGGGCAATGCGATCAGAGAAGCGCATCGGCAGCAGCAGGAAGGAGGTGAAACTAGTAGAGTTGGTCAACGTCTTCTGGATCCCTCCTTGCTTGGTTCTTTGTCCAAGGCCGCCGGGCCTTTGTACGAAACCCAACAGGGTCCCGACACCTGAACTACTCTCTCAGGTAGAGAAACAAATCACGCTATCAAGTTTGCCACAACAAAAATCGGGTGCTATTGCGGCTGAACATGTGGAGCTTCGAGATACGTTGCGATGAGCTTTTCCAGTGGCGTCCCGTTAATTGGATAACTTATGCGCTAGCTCTAGAATCCATTCAATTTTGGTACAGGGTGTTCGTTCCTAAATGCCAAAGATTTCCATAAAAGAGTGTTTTGTTCCAGTTTTCACGTTAAATCTTATTATTTGATCTACAGCTTCTCCAGTTAGCATATGGGCAATTCGTAACAAGGCAACTGGTACATGTTCCATGCGCTGGTGATATACTTCGTTTAACAGGGCTAGTATTGGACTTATTACTAGTATATTCTAACACAAGTTGCAGAATGAGCTGCTATTCCAGCACGAATTCGAAATTCGAAAACGAGGGACGAAGGAGCGAGTTTTCGAAAGCATGAGTGTTGGAATTGCCTTCTGCAACGAGTATTAGACGATATTTTCTCTATTTCAGTCAAGTTTCGTGAAATTCTTTCGAAATTCAAATGAAAATTCAGATTAGTGACTTTTGTATTGTAGCTTGGCAGTTGGTGTGACTTACGAAATTTGACAAATCACGGCATTAGAATTGATTTGATTCGAAAATTGATTGGGTCGGAGGTCAGTACTGACAACCACTAAACGAAAAATATAACCGAAAACAATGCTGTAATGAGTTTCATTATAGCACAACTTTCAGTACTGTAATGAACTCATTACGATACTGAAATAGAGAAATAATATTTTAAGAATAGAATCTCGAACTCAGAAGAAATACTGTTTCATATAAAATTTTTTCCGATTCAGCCTACAGAAATGATATAGCACATTTTAAACTTTCATAATGACCTATGCCACCTCTGGAAACATGCCACTAAAGTTTTTCCGAGCATTAGATCTACCGCCTTTACCTTCGATAAAATGTAGCAGGTGTATACGTTTTCAATGATTACTCGAATAATGTGCTTTCTACGAGATTTCACGAAGAATACTTTTATTTTCTAAAATGGCCAAGAATTCATCAACAAGCACTTAAATTGGGTTTCAAAAAAAACTTTGATTGTGCGATCGAAAAAACTTATGTGTAAATTACAACCAATCGAATCACTTGATTTGAAATTTCAATGAATCTCGGTGGCTGCAATCAATTTGACAGTTCTTAATCGCGCAATCAAAGTTTTGTGAAACCCGCCTCTAGGCGGGTGGAATTTTGTGTATGTAGATGCTCCACCACATCAATGAAAACCCATATTCCGATAAAATCATTTCTCTAATTCTGTGTCAAAACCATTCATTCTGCTACATTTTGTAGAACAAAAGCATGCGAGAATTTTTCATTCTAGCACCGTTTTTATGGTAATATTTATTACCTTCAAGTTGGCTTCCTGTCACGGATTCATTTATTATCTGTCGAGTTCATGAGAGAGAAAACAGTTCTGCCAATCAATTTTTTTCAATGCAAAAATCACTAAACAATATTTATGGAAATAATTCATTCAATTTGATAAAAATTCAACGAATTAGAGAAAATAATGTATGATGCTCATTCTTACACTCGTTCATTCAAAAACTAACAATTACGAGAAATATTTGGAAATCACATTTTTTTGGTTTTCAAAAGCCCGTATCTTTTCAACCTAGCCAAATCGGAAAAAATTGTTAAGAAAAAGTGCTTCTTTTATCTCCGGAATCTCCCGTTAAAATATATGTACAATTTAACATTCCTTTCTTTCTTTCTATGTTCTCCTTGTCATCAATTTGGATTTACATTCAGGCATCAAAGTCAACAATATATTTTCTCAGTTACATGTTATTTTAATTTAGCAGTGCAGTTAGCTGTAGGGGCAAAAATTGATTTTTCAATGTTTCTGAAACATCGGTTGCTTCCTCTTTCTCTCCCGGCTTTCTGGTTTTTTTTCTGGTTCTCCCTCATTCGCGGGTATCCGGGAATCTGCATACCCATTATACAGGTTTTTGTCTCTGGTACCGGAGAACGCCTCTGAGATCGATCACCCACTCACCAAATCGTCCGCATGATTCTACTTGTTTTTGTTTGGAGTATCACGAGAATGATAAACCGCAACTGCTAAATGAGATTCCTTAGTTACTCATAACACAATATTAATCGAACACGTCACTGCACACCTTATGAGGCAATGCTCTCCTGAAATCCTCTTCGGAGATTTTTCTTTGTTGCAGTCTCTAACCTGCAATTTTAATGGAGTCGGTGGAAGCCGCAAGGCCAACGTAATATGCCACCAGGATAAAAATAAACCACATTCTATTATATCTACCGATTTAAGCCGAGAATGTTGTTTGAGTGATCTGAGCTTAATAAGGTCTCACACAAGCAGGAACGAATAGCGTAATGAACTACATGAAGACCCATCGATTTGTGAAAGGGGATCTTACCTTAATTTTTTCACAGAACTGTGTTTATAACCTGAAGATTTGCTATAAAAGTCGAATCGAAGATGATTTGTAATAATCGAAATCGAGAAAATCCTTTTCGAAAGACGAGGAAAAGCGGGTTATAATGTTTTTCAACTCATGCAATATCAAAAATATGGAATGGATATAAAATATTGGCAGTATACTATGTATCATCCTTATTATAAATCATTCAAGAGGCTACCAAATAGAGAACTCCTTCAATATTTCATTTTGTCTACCTGTCGAAAGTGAAAAACTCTGAAAAAGCAACACATTCACCAGTGAAAGCAGTGATTTGTTTCTACTTATTCATCTTACTCTTGTTGTATGACAGCCTACAGTTGAGATCCAAATTTGATTATCGAAACTAATTTGATTTGGATATGATGCTTCAAAATGCATGTATATCCAGATACAAATAATTGTACTCTACAAAATATCTGTACCCTACAATATGTTGTCAGCGTCCATAATGAGTTACCAACAATTATACTGGATTTTTAATTCCGTTGATTTCAGAGAATGAAAGCAGAAACAAAAGTATTTTGAACATATTCCCATCATAATTTTAATTAACAAACGTTATATTGTTACTTGCTACTTTACTTTATGAAATTATTCCTTAATGATTCCTTAGATATGTGATAACAGAACTATTGCAGAGCGACTTACATAAAATTATAGTGTCACATCAACCTTTATCACCTGACCACATAAAAGTATTTCTTTACCAGATTCTCAGAGGTGAGTACCATTCCCATTAAGAATTATAAGAATGCGACTTCATACATCTTAAAATATTTCTTGATTACACAAAAAATTATAGCTTGTTCAAGGAGTACTTTTATCTGTTGAAGTTTCCCTTTTTTCTAAATTAATTAAATATTCCATCGATGTTTTTCTTGTGATTGATTACTTGTTATATAGCTTATTACTGAATTCTAACATATATTTCTGTTGCAGGTTTGAAATATTTGCATTCAGCTAAGATTTTACATAGAGACATCAAACCTGGAAATCTACTTGTTAACAGTAATTGTGTTCTAAAGGTGAGTCTGCCTCTAAAAAACTACTACTCTGCTCAAAGTTTCTAGAGTCCAGAACAGAAATAGGAGAAATTATTTTTCAGTTACCTGTTTGTCATCTTATTTTTGTTTACCTTAATTTGTAACGTTAGTTGTTAGTTTTCTTGCATATTCGTATTCATTTTTATTTTCACCATCATAAAAGAATTGTTATCTTACTGCAGTTCATTGAGTGAGCCTACTTCACCAAATGGGTCACATTTGTTACTTAAAATAAAGGACAAATATCACAATTATGGTGGGCGAAATTAATATGATCTCAAATTTTTTTTACTTGATGCATACATCCTTTGCAATTTTAAAGAAGTGTAAAGATTATTTAAATTTGGATTTCATTTGTAACCTATTTCAAAATATATAGCAGTAATGAGTATTCTTTTTTGCTTTTTATATCAGTGTCATTCTCTCTAGTGGCTGAAGGGATCCAGTCGATAGCCTTCGATAATAGTCAATGAAGAATAATTATTATTAAATATTAATGTGTATTTTATACTATGATGGTGAATTAAATATTTTAATATCTGTAATTTTCTCAGATCTGTGATTTCGGTTTGGCGAGAGTGGAGGAGCCAGATAGATCTAAAAATATGACACAAGAAGTCGTCACCCAGTATTACAGAGCGCCCGAAATCTTGATGGGTGCCAAACATTACACCGCTGCTGTGGATGTCTGGAGCGTTGGATGTATATTTGGGGAGCTGTTGGGTAGAAGAATACTCTTCCAGGTTTGTTTTCAGTAGATTTCTGAAGAAATGCTTCATTTATTCAAGCAGTTCATGTACACTTTTATTCCATTCGTTTGTCATATGAATTCTGCCTTCAAGGACCTACTGAGATGTAGAAAAAATTTTTGTAAAATTACGAAAGATAAAAGTGAATTTTATTTTAGTAACTACACAGTAACGGTATTCCTAGATTTAATCACATCTGTTTTATTTTATTGGAATTATGATCCAATAATTTGTAATCTGGTTACTGTTTTTTTTCAGGCACAGAATCCAGTTCAGCAATTAGAACTCATCACAGAACTATTGGGTACACCTAGTTTGGAAGATATGAAGTCAGCATGCGAAGGGGGCGAAAACCCACATGTTGAGCAAAGCTCCAAAACCACCTGCACTCTCTGCATTGTATTCACTCTCCACTCAAGCAACTCATGAAGTTGTACATTTATTATGCCAAATGCTTGTGTTTGACCCTGTAAGTGTTTATCCTTGAAATTATAATTTTTTTTCTCATTAATACAATTTACTTTTCACCATAAGAGAATGAAGTAATTAAATATTCTTGTTCTAAAATACATAACTCACTACATTCAAAGAGATATTTTCACCTGTAGCTACTGACTACGATTTTACCTAAAAATGTAGAACAAAAAAACCGCTATGATAAAATTCGAGTATTGTCCAATGGAAGAATTAGGTATTCACAAATGCCCAAAGCCGCTATAATGCTGAAAAAAACATTCATTCATCTGTTTTAAGCCATTCAAGCACATTTTCATATTTTCAAAAGGATGATTAGGATGTAAACTTTATTAGGATTATTCCATTTCAGGAAAAACGTATATCTGTGGTAGATGCGTTGGCCCACCCTTATCTTGATGAAGGTCGTTTGAGGTACCACTCTTGTATGTGCAAATGCTGTTACACCACAGCAAGTGGGATGAGACAATATACAAATGAATTCGAAACAACAGCACCTCAACCTTTCGATGATACTTGGGAAAAAAAGCTTACTTCGGTGCAACAAGTAAAAGGTGAGATTTTTTTATTCATTATCAGTTATAAAAATCCTCCGGTTTCGAAGAGAAATGTAGCCATCAAGACTTGTTATTCGATTATTGAATTCATTTTCTTTTTCAGAGGAAATGCACAAGTTTATAGCAGAGCAACTGAACAACACCAGTCGAGTGCCTCTGTGTATAAACCCCCAATCTGCGGCCTTCAAGAGTTTCGCAAGGTAAGACGGCCGCCAACGTCTCAGTCCAGCGCAGCGCCATTGCATAGGTGACCACCGATCACTTTACTCTTTTGGTGTACGTTGTTTTTGTTCATATATTATTTTGTTTATGTTATTCACATCATCATTCGTATTATTTTTGAATCGCGCAATTTTTTATTGTAGATCATCATCGTGAAGGTATTGAGATTACTTGCTTTTAAACTATATAACATAATCTTCTAACACTGCTGCTTTAATGGAAGGAAGATAATAACAAAATTAAATTTTTCTTTTTATTGAAGTACACTTGTTTTGTTATAAATGTTGAATTTTTGTTCTCAACTGAAGAATATGAGATATTAATGGATGACTGACTAATCAGGTGTTATTGTCCTATATTTACATTCATTTCTTTCAGTTGGATTTTGATGGAGGTCACTGTCTGTTTCTGCTTTAATTCTGTTTTTAAATTTTCAGTTGCATCATCGTTTTTCAGTGTGAATTATTAACTTGTTTGGGGGATATCGTATTTGGAAAATGGAAAATAAATTGATATACCTCTGGATGAAAAGTCATACCTACCTTATTTTTTAGTAAAAATGTCATGAAATGACTTTTTTATTATAAAATAACGTACACCAAAGTGAAAAGAGAGTTTTTGAATTTTGTTCAGTAGATCAATCCGATATACAATTTTGATTTCCATGCTGGCGCGTGCGTGGCAATTTTTATTCGTAGTTTGTGACTAGATCTGAATTTTTTTTTTGCTTTAGTATCCTCATGAGTAACATATTCATTATTTCATTTATGTGTTCATTTTTAACCTTAATTTTGTATATAACATTCATGTACATATGCATGGAAGTCAATGTTTTTTATTTTTCTGTGTTTATTATGCATTTATTTTCCCATTCTTATTTTTGCCAGCCCCCTTGAATATTAACATTCCATTATTTTAAATAATGGATCTTTGAGTATGTGAATTGTACATATGTAAATAAAAAGCCCAAGTAAGATGATGGTTGTTATACAGGAAGGGAAAAGGCTGTGCACCTTTCAAGAAGACGCTAGAAATTTTGTTATCACCCGTCATCTTTCTCTGTGCCGCTTGAGCGCATTTATTTTTAGGTTAGTGATTTTTGACCAACAACTTAACAAATTAGTTTCAACCTTGGTAATGCTATCAGATTAGACGTTGTGCATGAATCTGCTTCCTCCTCTTCATTATACTTTGAAAAAGTTGTAGTTGTTTTGAAAGTTTGTTGTTTTCCATATTTTCCAATAGTCTTCACGTTCCTCAGTGTGAATGAATTGGTCTTGTAATATTCAAAGTAACATCTCTGTTGGCTACCTACAGTTGAGAAAGAAGGAGTTTTCAATTTTTCATTTGAATATCTATATTGATTTTCCAAGATATTCCAACATTTGTCAACAGAGAGAATTGCTTTTTCCCCTGATCGTATAAATAGTGCATGTGACAGATTGGCAGAAGTTCCTCATTCCGCATTTATTTGCAGTTCTACTGTTGCCCATCCATCCGAGCTCCCGCCATCACCACATCAGTGGGATGCAAAAAATTGACGTTGGAGACCAGGTAGATAACGAAATTTTTGTATATAACTTCATATTTGTCTCTTCCTCGAATTGAACATCATTGAATCATGAGATGGAACTTGCTCATCAGACATGATAGAAGCAGGAAGTTGAAACGTTACACCAAATATTTTATCAGGGATTCCATGCAATGCAAAATTTAAAGGACAATCGCGCTGCAACTATTGGATATATGTGTATTTGTCGTGTAAATTTTAGTCGCTCAGAGTGTGATTCTATATTAGTACCAATCTGACAATGGAAACAGTAGATCTGTTGTTTACAAAACAGTGTACAGGTTTAATCACTGCCTTGATTAATATAGGTCCTTAGTAAGTTTTAGTTATTTCAGACTGGCAGTTCATGATGGCCAAGTTGATCAAAAAATGGGAGATTCTATTATTATGTAATATATAAATACAACTTGATATAAGTTACTGTGAAAATTCAAAACAAAAAATGAATTTTCATATTGTATGAAAATTCTACAAAAAAAATCAAAAACAAAAATTAAAAGTGTTGTTCTAAGGATTATCGTTATAAGAGGAGCAATTCTCATTACTTATTTTTGGTAAAGGTTTGATTTCTACACAAGAAAAATAGTTTCCAAGATTGAAAATCGTTTCTTCAATACTCTACCAATTTATATCTATCTTATATTGTATTATTCATTAAATAATCTGAATGATAACTCGGATACTAAAATGAAGTATCTTTCATTAAAAAAAATTTTTTTATTTACTCCTTAAAATGTTTTGATCAGCTTGTCTGTACTGTAAACCTAATATTTATCCTTATTTTAAGACTTTGAAAAAGACTGGAAACATTGAACTACATAACCCTGAGTTAAAGAGGGCAGCTCTTATATTATGAACTTTTTTTTTAGTGACTATAATATGACAGGGTTGCCAAATTGCATGTAGTCAAGTACATGGTGTATTCAGTGTGAATTTATTAAGTGTGCAATGAGTCTTGTATGAACTTTATTTTAATCCAAAGTGTTCATGTCACTCTGAAGTTTATTCTTTCGGTTTTGTGGTATTTTGATGATTTGTTGTAAATATTGTTTTGAGATACGTCTGTAACATCGTAATAACCATATTTTATTCATTAGTAGGGAAAGCTTGTAAATTGGAACATTGGATAAATTTCTACTTGGCTTTTGCGTTGTTACAGTAGATCAACTATTCGATGTATTTCCAAATAAGTATGTTCTTAAAAACAAAAAAAAACTGTAAATTGTTCTGTATATATAATAGGCATTTAATAGACTATTGTATGCCTTGTATAACCTCAACTGAGTGTCATTTCTTTGCAAATAATGTGAGACCAATAAATTAGTGATGTTTGCAAATTAGTGAATTCAAGAAGTTAACCTTAAAATTTAGGATGTAAATATTCAAACTCAAAGTGAAATTTCACATTTCTTTTCTTATTGTATTTGCCTTCTGATTCGATATCACCTAGAAATTTTTTTTCCTGTTACAAATTATTAAGACTTATCACAAATTCAGCATAAAAGTGCATTCTAACATTTCTTATTCATTGAAAGTTAAATCAGACAACCTTTAGATAATCATGTTTGATTTGAGAAATATCTGTTACTCTGTAATTTACGATAATTCCAAATGGCCTATTTTTACTATTCTTTGAACTAATGAATTCGATATTATTAAATGTTTTAAATATTTCTTTCAATTTGGTGACTAATGAAGTTCATCTCATAAGAATTTTACAAATAGGCCTACAAAAAAATCGATCTCATTTTGTACATATTGTGACATTAACTCTTCCTTCTCAAGTATGGTCAGTCTCTGTTATTTTAGTATATTCAAGACACGAAAATAAAAACACTTCAACCAATAGGAAGTTTTATTTAATTTTTTGCGACATTTCTTCTTTTCACTCAAACTATATTATATTGAAGTATGCATTATTCAATTAGACTGATTAGAGGATACTGTCAAAGATTCTGCATGTAACACAGATCTGCATAATATCTGAAAAATACCTGTGGTGATATAAAGACTGAAAGTAAATTTTGTATTTCCTCTTTGAACAATGATCATTTTTTATACACACTGTTATTTTTCTCTTCTATAACAATTGTGTTGAATGTGCAGTTCTGATTATATTTGAATTTGTCTGCTGCAGGCCTCCTAATTCAAAGGAATTATCACAAGTCCATGACATTTGGTACATAGTAGGACTACACTGATCTCTACACAGATAAGGAAACTGTTTATCTCAACCTGTGTATGGAATTGTCAATAAACCTGTTATTGGAGTTTAATATTTCCTAATTCTAGTGGCACACTTGCAGATTCAGAGAAAAAAATATTGAATGGGGTGTCCGAAGATTCATTTTTTGGACGGCTTGAATTCAAAGGAAAAACAATACCAAAATGTATGAAATGTTGAACTCAGAAAAATATCATCAGTTTTGATACTCTAGATATGAAATTATTTCAATACCCAGGACGGACTCTCATTTCAGATTGGGGTTTTCAATACCAGTACCATTGTATAATTTTTTGACCCCTCTGAGCGTTTTTTCCATCCCAAAGATCCAAATTCGGCGGGTGAAAAGTTATTGATGGAATACTGAGTCACTCTGTATAATAATAAAGTGATGAAAAAAAAATACACATTGAATTGCCCTTCCAACGAGGTGCTGCTCGACCCCTTTTCCCTATCCAAAAATGAGAGCTGTTAGGGGTTGCAGCTAGAGGGGTAGTGATATCAAACTCATTTGAACACCCTTATTTGTCCCCCTTTCAACAAAATTTGACCTGTCCAAGCGTTTTTTTAGTTATTTCATCCCAAAGCTCAAAATTCGGGGTGGAAAGTTATGGATGGCGCACCCTGTATATTTTATTTCACTAATAAATTGCATATTTTGTTCTTATTGAAATAATAAAATAATTTACATGATAAAATTCTAATTTTGTACCTAAATTATTTCTTTTCCTTTCTTCGTTGAAAATATCAACCCCTTTTTTGATTTTCCTTTCATGACAATTAAAAACACTACTTGTCAACGCTTTCTGAACTCAAATGAACTGTGCTTCAGCAATAACATATGCCAAAACGTTTAAAATTTTTCTTCAGTACGACAACTACTTTCCCTATCTGCAACAGGTTAAACATTGCCAGTTTCTCGCAATCTTCATGCTAATCCTTTCCTGGAACGACGACGTTTTTCGGGAATCTGCACTATATATTCTCTGCGAGAACTATTTGAGAAAATAATTATAATTAGAAGACAAACAATTGAAGAATGACATACCCAAACAACAATTTGGATTTCATTGTAGAAATTCAACTACCTACTCATACAATAATTATTATTTTTCTTTCTTCTAACACCCAAAATTCTCACCTTGATGGAAGAAATCAGCAGTGATTCATTTAGACATCAATAAGCCATTTGTTTTTTCATCTACATACACATTACTCTCCTAAACACTTGAAAATCCGCCACTTTTCCGTTCCATATAATTATTGGTAGATATAGTCTGTAGCGACATAGACAATGGGTCCAAGCAATCGCAAAATCAAATCCCACTTCAACGGTATCCTAATGATGTAGAACGCAGATTCATATAATATATATACTGATACTGTTTCTTTCAGTGAACCGACTCACAACAGAGTACAGATTAAAGACAAAAAAATCCTATAAAACAACATCAAGCTCTATGCTGAAAAAACAACAAAGTAATTGTAGTACCTTACATAAAAATGTGCCACGATTGTCAAGACGAAAATTAAAGAGGAGGATAAAGTGACCTACAAGGGAGAAAAATATATATGTATATGTACAGACCTGTGTATGCCATACAAGGACATGCTGTTTATATGGTGCCATGTGCCATAAATGGCGACCCCAACCAAATACACATCTAAACTAATGATTTATATTTAATTATAAGATACGTCAAAGTCATCAATACTCCAGATTGAGAATAACATAATTTCACATCTATCTCAATCAATGAAGTGAGAGTTGAAAACGAGGCCAATTTTAATTAAGTACAAACAGCGCAAAAAAATAGCAACAAACTTCAGAAGCCTCGCATTCAAAGACAAAGAAAATAGTTTTAAAAACCCCATTGAATTACAGAGTAAAATTTGTAGACCAATCTTATAGGCATATCGGCATATACAGGGTGGACCATCCATAACTTTCCACCCCGAATTTTGAGCTTTGGGATGGAATAACGAAAAAACGCTCGAACAGGTCAAATTTTGTTGGAATTGGGGCAAATAAGGGTGTTCAAATGAGTTTGATATCACTACCCCTCTAGCTGCAACCCCTAACAGCTCTCATTTTTGAATAGGGAAAAGGAGTCGAGCAGCACTTGTTGGAAAGGCAATTCAATTTCCTGGATGGGTGTATTTTTTTTTCATCGCTTTATTATTATACAGAGTGACTCAGAATTCCATCAATAACTTTCACACGTCGAATTTGGATCTTTGAGATGGAAAAAACCCTGCTCGATCCCTTTAACCTATTTAAAAATGTGAGCTGTTAGGGGTTGCAGCTAGAGGGGTAGTGATATCAAACTCATTTGAACACCCTTATTTGTCCACCTTTCAACAAAATTTGACCTGTCCGAGCGTTTTTTCGTTATTCCATCCCAAAGCTCTAAATTCGGGGTGGACAGTTATGGATGGTATAATACCTATACCATATAATATGAATGTTCCTGGAAAATAGACATGGAGGATGTGGAAAGCATGTGCTTTATAAGAAAGGTCA
This sequence comes from Hippodamia convergens, assembly GCA_038502775.1. Taxonomy (NCBI): domain Eukaryota; kingdom Metazoa; phylum Arthropoda; class Insecta; order Coleoptera; family Coccinellidae; genus Hippodamia; species Hippodamia convergens. Next base: position 12,633,214 of record CM076611.1, on the reverse strand, counting down.
AAAAAGGACAGTGTTACTTTTAGAGCTGTTGGATTATTTACGGAGGTCTTTTGTTTACATATATTTATGTCCAAGTCACTTCTAAATTCATTTATAGAAGTTCCTTCAAATCAATAGATACAAAAATAGTAAAATCTGTTTTTTTTTTCAAATAGCACACCTGTACATCTTCATTCCTCAAATATAATAAGAGATAGTTGAAATTACTTTCATATGATAAATCATGTTTCTATACCTAAATACATCATAAACAAGTTTTCCATCATAGTCAAGTTTGGAAACAATAAACCTTTGGATATCGATAATATTGCCTCATTTGGTGGTTTCGGTAGAAGGAAATTAATTAGTACTTTAGATGAACAGAGTTTTTACAATATCCGTAGGCTAATTCATCAAGAAAGTTCGAGGGAAGACCAAAGATATATAGAAGATTCAAATGAACTTGGAACTAATTTTCTGATCAATTTCAAAGCTTAGGTATTTTGTGTTAAACTGAGTAAATGCAGTAATTTGGATATCAACGCATTTTATTCTCGACAAATTATCAACATGGTTCCGTCCGCTGGATATCCTGAAGCTGTACGATAAACCATCTGTGCCATCGAAAGAATCTGTACCCCGATTCATATCCCACAACACAAAAAGAATGACATAAATCAATGCGGTACCTCAGAGAATTCATTATTAAAATGAATTAATTGTCAGGTTTTCGAGAGAGCAGACTGCATCATCGTGCTGGTCTACTTATCGGTAATTTCTCACCATCCAAGTGGTTCAAAGTTTGCCCGAGGGTCATTCTCTCTTCTTTCTTCGTTTCTGGAGGAAATACTTTCTTCTTTCGCGACAGGTCCACATACCTTACAAGATCGGTTTACAGCGTAGAGTGCATTATTTAAGCAAGCAACGGCTGTCTCGGAAAATAATTATGAATTTTCTTGACGGGTGTAGGTAAAACATGAAAGTTGTTCTAAGGAACATGATGCAGTTTCTTCTATTATCATCAATCTTTTCATATGATTGTATTCAATTTTTGAAAATACAGTTATATCCTGGCAAATGTTTTTTTTATCATTAAACTCTCAAAGCAAGGTGTTAGCGTGTGAAGGTGAATTAAATTGATAGATTTAATAGATGATAGCTGTTGAGTTTCTGGAGTTGAAATTTCAAGTGTTTAGCAATTTTGTTTGTGTTTTTTCTTTTTTCAGTTACGTAATGGTATTCTTATTTTGACAAATAGTTGCTAGGTACCTAGTATAATAAGGATTTATCGAGTTGATTAGAGAAATACCGAATGGCGAGATAATAGCTCAGATAAAAATTAATTGAAGGAATATTTCCCAAAAAACTAATATGAAAGCGTCAAAAATTGTAACATTTTTTCAATTGCACAAATTCGGCTTAAAATCTACCCGTCATACGCCGCTCAATACAGGGTTGGGATCAAGTATGGAACCAAGTAAATATCTTTTAAACGAAAAGAACGATATTTATGAAAATTTGCAGGTAAGTGCAATGGAACAAAACGCATCTGATGTACATTTTTTTGATAATAATATACTTCCGGTTTAACCGGAAATGCCATCAACTTCTTTAATTTAAATGGGACACCCTATATATTTTCACAGATTTTGAAAGAGCTTGTTATTTTGAATTCATACATACTGAGTTTAGTGTAAAAAAATTTGTAAAAACGAGGAATATAGCACTTTAACCAACCTCCTTTGAGTTCTTTGCATTAGAGCAAAAAACTATTTTTTATCGACGGAAACTTGAATGGTGACAAGTATTTGGATCTACTAAATAACGAAATTATTCCTGCACTTCAACAGAATGGGCAATTACCACAAAATATTTGGTTTCAATAAGATGGAGCACCTCCCCACTATTTTCTGGATGCGAATTTTCCAAATCAATGGATTGGACGTAGAGGATTCATAGAGAGTGGCCTGCTCGTTCTCCGGATCTTAGCCCGTTAGATTTTTTTCTTTGGGGTTATCTAAAATCACGTGTTTACGTTAGACGACCAACAAACTTACAGGAATTGAGACAAAGAATTATTGATGAATGTGAACTAATACGTGGAGAAGTCTTGGAAAGAGTGACTCAAGAATTTGTTAATAGGATGGCATATTGTCAGCAAGTAAACGGCGAGCATTTTGAACATTTGAAGTAATTTTGTTTCTCATTATTCTGAAATAATGAAATGTACATCTATTGTACTACTAACAGTGAGTTATTCCTCGTTTTTACAAATTTTTTTACACTAAACTCAGTATGTATGAATTCAAAATAACAAGCTCTTTCAAAATCTGTGAAAATATATAGGGTGTCCCATTTAAATTAAAGAAGTTGATGGCATTTCCGGTTAAACCGGAAGTATATTATTATCAAAAAAATGTACATCAGATGCGTTTTGTTCCATTGCACTTACCTGCAAATTTTCATAAATATCGTTCTTTTCGTTTAAAAGATATTTACTTGGTTCCATACTTCATCCCAACCCTGTATAATCCAAATGATCTACACTGCCTTTCGGTATGGAATTCAAGGAGAATAGTTCAAATAGCCTAAAATGCAAACGCTCAATGAGCTCATCTTCCATTCAACAAAACGAAGAACAAAAGCCGTGATTATGGTGTTAAGATGTCAGGTCATAGAAATTGAATTGATCCCAGAGACTGGGCTCATCGTGGAGAGATAGCAGTCGGGCCAAGTTTCCAACTTTTACTATTACGACCATATTCATTCTCGATAGAATGTGTGTAAACAGGTTATTTATAATTTGATTAGAAGTTCGTCGTTTGGTTTTATCCTTTCTTTTCATCCGATAATTTCGATTCATTTTTGCTTTCTCGTTCTCTCGATCTACTCGAAGATGAGCTAGGATGTTTGTACTCCAGATGAGAATGATCACTTTCGATTCCTTGCTGATCGGAGATTAGAGCCGGAAATTTGTTGTTATCAGATGATTGAGAATTTTACATTCTCTCATGCGAGCATTCGCAGTAACGAACATTTACATAGAAATATTTCGGGTAATCTGACACACCATAAGCCTTTTTGGGAGTAAAACACGAAGTTTATGAGATTGAACAATCTTTAATCGATATATCACTTCTTTGAATTTAGAATTAACTAAAGATAATAAATTACAGGTCATTAACATTCAAACATAACTTCATCTCAAACTTGAATATTCATTAGAATTTAAACACAGTAGTTTAGCATAAGTTCGTTTTTGGTTCTGAAGAACCTATCTAAGGATGGTCAACAATTGTTTCACAAAATGCCACTAAAATATAGGCTGATAGTTTTACATGTCACCATTATATGGAGATATCACTTATAATAATGTTCTTTCGATAATTCGACACAAGCCATATTGAATTGGTTGAGGCTTTCGCGGCCATCGTTCAATGTGACATGTTCTTTCGAGCATTTAGGCCGTCGTCGTAGATTAGTTCTCTAATCTACGACGACGGCCTAAATGCTCGAAAGAACATGTCACAACAAGCCATATTGATGGTCGTCTAAGCCATATTACCCGAAACTACTCTGTCTTTCAATTAATGTTTTTTATCATCTTGATGTAACAGTTGTAAGAAAAACTTGTGTAAGACTTCAAGATATTAAGTTTAATTGAATAATCTGGTCAAAATGCAGATGACTGAAGTTATCATAAAATTTAATTTGAGGAAATCGGTACTACACATTGATTTCGTTATAGGCAGTTTCATCTTTGCGAATGGAAAATTATTTGAAAATAATAATAATGAAAGTCTCAAAGCAGTACCGGAATCAGTCTATGAAACACAAGATATAAAGGGTGTACTACGAAGTCTGCTCGTTAAAATATTATTTAAAAGGAAACGAAAATTGATTTAGGGTTTTCCCTGCTAGTCTCTGGAACGAAAATCAATTAGAATTTTTTTAAATGAGAGGAGTCCCATGCGTAAAACTTTTGCACTGATTTGTCAGAGGCCAAATCCTTTCGAAAAACCTTCAAACTTTGCAAAGTTTTCGAGTATATCAGACTACTTCATCAGAGAAATTCTTATATTAATAAAAATCTTCAGAATCGTGAAAAAATGTTTTTATGTATAAATTGGCATATTATTATATCAGGTCACCATACATGGCGAAGTTGTTCTATTTTATCTCAAATTTCCTGATATTAGGTTATTTCCTCAACAAATCAATCCAGATATGATCCACTTCTACCAAACAATTGGCCAGAATATAATTTACACAAAAATCGTATTTGGATTGAATTGGAGTTCTAAACGAGCAAAGTTTTCGAGATTGGCCATTTTGACAACGATATTGTGTGTTGTAATTGAATCATATAAAATAATTACCGTTTTTTATTTTCCTGATTCAAACTGAAAGTTTCTAACTCAACTACCGGTTAAACTAAATATAGAACGAACAAAAAATCCAAGAGGGCACCATGAATCTTCGTCATTATGCCAATTAGGTAGGTACACACGACCAGACGTACCTACTGACAACTTATTATTTCATGCATTTTGAATCATGCAATTTTTCTTTTAAGAAACCAAGCGTCTATAAGTTACGCCATTAGCTGGCACCACATATAAATTGCTGAAGAAAAATTTTTGGTAACCTTCTCGACTATCCTATTATGTCCAACTCTCTCCTCCCACATTTGGATTCAGGTTTCTATGTTATGACCAATGTCAATGGCACGTTTTCTGAAAGTAGTCATCAAATTGCAATTTACTTGAAACATTAAAAGCAATAAATCGAACATAAACTCTTTGTGATCACCCTTACCGAGAAAGACTATTTTCTACTAAACACGGATACCCATATCCTAATCGAGTGAAAACATCTTTGTCCCATAGAAAATACGAGTTTGCCAAACATCTATTCGAGAAACCAAATACATCAGTCATGCAATGAGCAATTTTAGAAAACATGTAGAATACAGAACCAATCTTCCTTTAAGGTAACATCTTCGTTACTTTCGCAACGCCATAAATGAATTACCGGCAGTAACGAAGAACCCAATCATTCAATCATTAATAGAGTTTATGGTAGATTGCTCTCTAGAGAAAAGGGTTCGCATGAAAGTCAGGAAGACGTAGTTGACCATGAGGATGGAAACTTACAAGGTGTGGCCATTTAGAGATTATTCTTGAGTAAGAATGTCCTTATATCGAAATATCAACTCTAATAGGAGCAAGACAGAAATAAATGTCAATATCAAATGTTCTCAACAAAATTTCTTTGGTTGCAATTTTCCAACAACTTTCCAGAAGATACGAAAACGTATGAGAATATAGTAAAAGCGCGCATGAGAGTTTTATTCTTCAGTCTCTTATGTTGTATTGCAGCAGCGAATTGTGAAAGGGTGAACTTTCGAACTGTTTTTACACTTCTTATCGTTACAAGTCAAGATGTTTCAATGTGTAGAACTATTGAGGTATAAACAAATCAGACGCCTTGATAACTACAACTTCGAGACCCTTCTATAGGTATCCCAATGTTGTAATTTGTAACTTCGAAGTTTCTGATAGTCAAACACATAGTCTGATTTTAGGAATTTGCAATTTTTCTTTTGATGCTATCTTACTTGTTTCGTCTTTCGTACCTAGTTCTAAATTCATTGTTGTGTCTTTTTTCCCATCGAACTTCTCAGCTGCTTCGTTCATATCTTCGCTTCTCGTCGATAAAAATCACTGCCTTCACAGTATACCCACCTGTGTCTGCGTGATTTTTCATTTTCTGATGTGGTCGCTTTTTTTCTATTTCAGTTACGATTTATTCTGATTTCGGCATTTGTATGAATGTATGTTTTCTTCTTTCCTTATTTATCATGTTGCATTATTGCTCCTCTCAATTCCTTGTTTTGTTATCCTTGACGAAGTTGTTTTCTTTTACTTTTATTCATTATTTGAATTTCGCTACTGTATATACCCTATTATGCCTTTGTTATTGTAATTCTGAATAAGCTTCACTCGCTGAACATGAGATATAAATAAATTTGTTTATTTTTCTTCTTTCTGTTTCGTCTGCAAGTCAAACTTTAATCTATCTTTATTCGTATTACTCTTTGTTCTATTATACTGTTTTTTTATCAATTTGACAATATCCCTTCGGATACAACTAACACATGAAATTTAATTTTCGCAGCAAATTATTGAAGATAAATGTTTCCTACGTTGTTAACAGTCTGTTATTATATTTTCGAAAAGGTACTATCGCGAAGAAGAAAAAACCTATGTTTCCTCAAAAACTAACTAATCCGACTAATGAATGAAATGTTGATATTATAACCCCAACAGTGGCCAAAAATCAAGTTATCATATTCCCTATTCACCCAGTAGGCAAACATTAGTCGTCAATGGATTTCTCGCTATAGTTGAATCAATTATTTCTTCTGTTGACGTATGCCTCTTTCGAGATGTCATATTTCATTAGAGATCGACATGGTTTTATGCATGTTGAAGGGAGTGCCTTCATAATGAATTGGCCTTGTACATGAAATTAAATGAAGAACTGCCGCATCGACGATGTATATGTGTGTGCCTTGCCTACATGTCGTTTTGTCTTAGGAGAGTGGTCCTCGAAGTATGTCAGTATGCAAGCGTCAAGCCGTTTGGTGAAGATGAAGCTCGAGTCAAGGTGTATGCATGATACGTTGAAGCAGGGATCGATTAAATCAGTATTCTCCAATTTTCTCGAAATTATTTTTTCTGCCAACGATTGGCCGTCCACCAAACAGGTACTAACAATGCACAACGTTGCTTGGCTTCAAATTTTCTCAAAATAAATGGCATATAATTTCTTTTCATGATGTCGATGCTTTAAGGGATTGAGGATCAATTTCACGAACGTCCATTAAAATTCATTCCATTCATTTGAGTTATAATCCTACATTAAACAGAATATTCCTTTGATGGTACCCGTGGATACGTTCTTTAACGGAACATTTAAAATTTCAATGAATCAATAAATTTTAATGGATGTTGTAACTGATAAGGTGGGGAATAAGGGTGGAGGCAAAATTTCACTGACTTTATAATCCTTGTGACATATTAACAAAAGGACAGTTATTCGGAGCATGATACACAAAATGATTCTTCATTCAGATATAGATGTATCGTTTGGGATGGTATGTACAATATTAATTTTAAAATAATAAAGAACCATGATATTCCAATATTATATCTTGAATGTACAACTACAATGCTATATTTTGAACTTACACAGCTCAATTTCAAATAATTATATGTGTATGAGGAAAGTCCATCAGTCTGTTGCATAGAATGTTCTCTAAATTCTTCTTCCTCTAGCGATGAGGGTAAATTTCAACGTTGAAAATAAATAGAATAGAAATAAATTGGAGTGTTATAATAAACTAGAGCTCACATATTGTGGTCGGGTTCGTTTCTGATGATGGTGAGAGCTTGATTTTTATTACTCTAGGTGTATTAATCGCTTTGAGATTGAAGTCAATAGCTTATTTGAGTAATGTTTCTTCTACTGGTTGTGGCTTTGTCCGTTATTATCATTGCCATAATATCTTGTGTAGAAAGTATTGTAATGAAAAAGCAATGACATGTTTAGTTTCAATGAGCAATTATTTCATCATCACCACAAATTTAATTCAATATTATGTACTAAAGACATGGCAGATCAGGGGACCTATTCTTGACCATTTCGCAATTTATGCGATCGTTCGCATCTATTACCTTTGAGAATGACAGACGAATCTGTATTTTTTGACCGTCCGCATGACATACTCCGTACATTTTTATGTTCCGTGCTTACGATCGTTCGTATTTCACTGCGAGTGGTTTTGAGAACTCGCAAATATTTGACAGTTCAAATGATATCATTGACATTGAATTTGAAAGTAAGGTGTTGGATTTCACCGATATTTACCTATATTGTCCTCATATCTCGAAATTTGAGCTTACAGTAGTGCTGATATGTAAATCTATGCCATAAACCTTCCGAAGTTGTCAAGAATGCCGTTTTGGAAACGCAAATCGCCATTCGTAAAAATGCGTATGCGTGGAGTTGCGAATGATTTCAAGAATAGGTCCCCTGAATTAAAAAATCGCACCCTTGCTTCAAAAGTGACACAACTCAAAATTTACTTTTTTCGGTTGATTCTACGAATGAATCGTAAACGAGCCTAGATTAAGTAATAAATTTTTTTTACCCACATCAGTGGGTCCTATACATATATCATATAGATACCTACATATTAAACAACTTTAATATGTAGGTATCTATATGATATATGAAATAGATACCAACGTATCTATTTCATTTTTCCAATTTATAAGAAAATATTTTTTGGCTTTTGATTTGAGTTGTCACTTTTGAAGCAAGGTAGGTATGAAATGTATCTCCCGAATCGGGTCAACTTCCGAAGTTTTTGTCATCCGTACTTTGCAACCTAGCCGATATTCTTATGTTGATGATGCGTTTGAAATAGAGCATTTTGCTGTCACATTTTGAATGAATGAATAATTCCCCTTCAGATATGAAGACTATCTTAATATATTGGTCCATCGGTCAGAAGGTTGAGAAATTCGAGAATTTTCTTGAAAATTATTGGAAAATAGTTCAGTGCCTAGTAGTTTTTATTACATTCAACGATTCAACCAATGTACCTGTGAAGATGTGAAGAAATTTCAGCAACCGATATTATAACCAATACTTATTCAGAAGGTATCTAATCTTCTCATAAAAAAACATATAATTAATAATCAGCATAGGCATAACGGGTGAACTTTACGAGCAGATTTCATTCTTTATCATAGCGTGTGACGTATGTAATTATAGCGCTGAAACAATCGAACACTATTAATAATTACCACACCATCAACAGAACACATCGCCACAGTATTAGGTAAACACTAGTAAATCGGCATTCATTAACGATATCTACATCTACATTGTGGATTATTCTGAATGATTTTTTGGTATTTATTTAAACTGAAGGCACATATAGAAGGTGCAGAATCTTAATGAAATGTCAATCGACCATTGAAGTAAAAAAAGTTTTGGCCTAAGCGGCCAATATGGCCTGTACCGATCTCTCATCAACATCGTCTAGGCTAGGATCTTCTATTGACCATTGTGATCCCTGTGTTTGAAAAGAAGTATTAACTGAGTTATGTTTTAGATACTATAATGACAATGACCTGTAATTTATTATTGTTGTTTGCTTTTAAGTTCGAAGAATTGATAATTGATATATCGAATCAAGATTGTCTGATCTCGTAAATTTAGTGTTTCACTTCCAAAAACGCTCATGCGCCATATTATCCGAATTTCCATAATTTTAAGATATGAAAAATCCGTTATTTTATTTGCTTCCTTGAATTTAACAATTTTCGAGTCTTGTGAACAATATATAATAATAGCATATTTTTTCTTGGGTGTTTTCAATATCATTCACCTGCAGTCTTCAGGGGTTGATGGTCCTGATAAGGACCGGTGTTTGCCAAACTTGTTCTGTCTGGACTCCATACTTTTTCAATTTTCTAATAGTGTGGGGATTCGAATGTGATTTAACCGAGGTGCTTTCTGAAATTCCACACACTCTAACCACTAGTCCTATTCACCTTGACTCTATATCTCTGCGCAGATGGTATATCGAAATAGGTGTCACTTATTTTTTCGAGTATTTCGGCCGTCGTCGTCGATTAATTCTCGACGTTTCACTAGTTCGAGTGTCTGGCATCTTCAAGAGTTATACCTTCGAGAATTAATACGAGACGACGTCCGAAATGCTCGAAAAAACAAGTGACATTGAACAATGCGGCCCGCGAAAGCCTCAAGCAATTCATAAAAATAGGTGTTAAAACCAAATTTTAAATACCTAGATGAATTATTCTTAATTTAGCATCTGCAGGAGATATTTGAATGAAAATAATTAATCTTCTTCCTTGGTTTTGCATAAATATGAATACTATAAGCATTAAATAAGTAGAACATGGATAATTTCATAAGTAATGAGCCATTACATGAGTTTTGTTCAATTCAACACTTCATTTCTTTGAAATTTTATTTGTAATTCGGGAAATATAGGTAGGTAACAACATGTATGCAAATAAACTTTTAAGGTAATGCATTAAAATATCTGGATATTGCGGTAATCGTATATGAATAATTCTCGTCAATACGAAACCATATGGATTTGTTTTCTCAACTTTTCAAATCGATTAACTCAGAACTCCCCATTTAACTGAACAGTTCTTGAATATAATCTCAAAAGGTTGAGTTTTATAACACTGATTAACATAAAGGTTGAACGAATCCTTGAAGCGGAAAATGAATGATTTATCCAAAGCAAAGATCGTTGATATCCTACTATCTCTAGACGTTCTTATGGGAGATTCCCATCCATGCTCTACCAGACAGTGCGGCAACAAGAAAACCAAACCTCCTCATCCATCGATGGAGTAGTAAAACTCTCGTTCTCACAATCATACCCGGTTAACCAGTCAAATCGCACGTGCTGTCCGCTGAGGACGCTAACCAATAAATCCTTCTACTGAGCAAAGTGCATCAGGTGTATTAATTAACAATATGAACAACTGAGCGGAACCTAGTGAATTTCCTTGAGAATTTATAGAATACTTTTGTATTTTGTTTCCGAATTACGAAAATGCGCGAGTGCGGTGACAGGATCAGAAGGGAAAGAGCATCCCCTTCGAGTCCTCGTTTGGTGCTGAGGCGTGTTCTGGTGCTGTCTGAAGGCAGGCAGTTTAGAGAAGCAGCACAGGCGCTGCAGAAATTAGGGGCGAGTAGCATAGCGGCTGTTGCTGCGGATCTGCCCTTGGATTTGCTGGTTGAGGGATTGCCGCATTCTGCTCAACTTCTGGAAACGCTCTTTAATAAGTGAGTATTCCAACCCCCGAGAATAATTGGTCTGTGAGCGAAAATATAAGAACATAAGATACATTTTTTTCAAGGATTAACTCATAGTCCAAATGCTGAAACATATTTTTTCGCGATAAAGTGAAATATTTTTCATCATTTCCTCGGTCGAAATCCTCCCAACATTTAGTTTCACAAAAGTAAACATATGACATATGTGGGCTCGTTGGGAAGCTCATGAAAAATTGAATCTCATCATATCCCCAAGTTTTTTTAAACTTGTAATCATTAGAAAAATGAATTTATCAATTCGATCGATATGCTGTTGTTCTTGTTTTACATTGACAAGAAAAGCAAGACAAATCATATCTGGAAGGTATATCTGAAGAAGCAGAAAAAGATGTTGAATTCTGATAACTTTAAAGAATTGATATGATGAAAAAGTCTGATTAGGAACGATAGCATTTTCAATAGTTTGTTCATTGTTAGGCAACAATTTTTTCGAAATCATTTGCTCTTAACAAATTAGTGCAAGAATTAAAGTAGGGGTTTTTCCATTAGTTATTAAAAAAATGTCACTTTCTTACTTTGTAACCTGCATAGGTCTTTTTGAAAAATTTTACAGTTGGAAAAAAGTTGAGTTCGACATTTCACGTCCTTCTTGTAAATAATTAAAAGTTCGCGAAGTTAATAAAAGTGTTTCAATCATCAACAGTTCAACCAACCCTGTTAAACTAGTTTAATTAGTTGGAAAAAAGATTCAGCTGAATGAAATGAAAGCATGAATGGAACTTGTTTTAATGACAATATGAAATGATACAATATAATATGTACAGATTGATTGTTTATTATATTTCACTCATTAGCTATCTCAGTTTTTATTGCTCGTACACAAAACTTCAAATGGGCAAATTTACAGTTTTTTTATGGGCATTCAGAATTCACTGCTAAGAATTCCATAAAGGCGTTGGCAACCTAAAAATTCTATGTGAACTGTTGTTTTCTAAATGTCACACACTGTATTTTATTTTCCTAATCGGTAAAGCTCTTTCTCCTGATTTCAAATACATATATGTATATATACTTTATTGAGGTTATCACTGGCAGTTTTCTAAAAATATAGATATTTTGTTCTGAATCTTAGGCAGGTGTTTGAATGCTACATGGGAACGAAGCGATTTTTTTATATCAAAGGAACCGTGGATGATGAAACACCTGGTATTCATATTATTTATCTATTGACTGAAAGTTAAATTAGGTATTAAAATGACCCTCATTTACTTCTAGATAGAGTCGACATCTTTTTTTCAAGTTTTTGAGGATTTTCCTCACCATTTATGGAATATATTGAGGTTGTCAATTTCTTCCTCTATATTCTGAATTTAATGTCTTGAAAATTCTGCGGACGGGCCATATAGACTTTATATTTCAAATATCTTCATAAGAAACTGTCCAATGATGTTCAGTAGGGAATATCAGGAGGCCATAGAATGGAACTTCGATATATAGAAATCACAGCATTCTCGATTGGTTATCTACAGCTGCCTTGAATTTAGACAAAAAACCTATAATTTTCAGAAACTGCGAAAAAAAACTCAATAAAGTATATATAAATATATATATTTGAAATCAAAAGAAAGCGCTCTACCGATTAGGAAATTAAAATACAGGGTGGGACATTTGAAAAACAACACTTTACATAGAATTTTTAGGTTAACGATGCCTTTATATCCATTTCTCAGTACTGAATTCTCAATGCCCATAATTTTTTTTCACAAATTTGCCCATTTAAACGATTTTGCTCTAATAAAGTCGATGTTAACAGCCAAAAACATTGCGATTTCATTTCATCCTGCTAATTCCAAGAAATTATTCAATTATGAGTCTCGCAAAATCGTCCATTCAAGTCGTCAAGGTTTCTTTAACGTTTTCATGATGTCTGGTTAGTGTTGTGGTCGTTGAATCGGAAATAAATATTCATGGATTCTGGTAGCACACTTGTAGTTAACTTATATTCTGGGCGCACCTCGTAGATGTGAAACATGACAGCTGAATTATTCTAGAAACATCTGCTAAAAGAAGTGTCAATAAGTTGGCGAAAGTCTAGATTGGAAAAATGTTTGTAATCCAGATTCGACAACTTATGGAAGTACAGATAAAAAAAAATAATACCAGATAAAATAAATAGTACCGTCTATTGTATGGTATACATGTTGAGCTAATGCCCGAAAAAAGGTGCAAACCGATATAAAAACCTTCAAAAAACAATGCCTGTACCTACCGAGGTACCTACTACCAGAAATTAGAGTTTGATAAAACTTAGAACCTCTAGTCGTGTTCGTTAAGAACCTGGATTAGGCAGGGCCCTGGCAATTAATTTGAAATACGATTACTTCAATGAATGCTTTCTTTCATGTATTTACCATAACAAGAACTTGACAAAAAATGATATGTTTGTCAGATAATAAAGTCAGAATGCAGAATATTTTGTCTCTAATTCTGTGTCAAATCTGTTCATTTTGCCAAATGTCGTAGAACAAAACAATGCTAGAACATTTCATTCTAACACAGTTTTCATGGTAATATTCATTGATTACATATTGGCCTTCTGAAACGAATTTATTTATTATCTGCCAAATTCAAACGTTATTTATGGAAATATTTCATTAATTTCGATAAAAATTCAACAAATTAGAGAAAAAGTATGATACTCGTACAGAAGGCTCATTTTAACATTTAAGTTCATTCAAAGACTTGCAACTTCGTTGCTCGTTTTTGAATTTTGAACTCGTGTAAGAATATCAATGCTTTCTGCACTTGTAATATAAATAACTATATGTTTAAGAATTTTGTTCCAATTGATTTGATAGCTATATTTCCGAATCCTTCGTGCAAATTTTTCCATTTAGGAAATCAACCGTCCATTTGTAATTCTGAGTTCTGGCAAAAACTCAAATTAATTAATAAAAATCCATCTGCAAACGAATCAAAAATCATTCAGGACTAAATGTGAACATCGGAAGGTAGAGTTGCATTGATCGAGATAATCTGTATTATAAAGAAGCATCCTGATGTCACTCTTTGGAAACCTATGCACTTAAAACCTTTCACTTCACATTGATGGGAACCTGGTACTACAGATCCATACGATTATCGAATCAGAGCACTTTTTAATTACAAATCTTGAATTTCTGATAAAATTCCCATTAACGAGTTCATTGCGATTAACAACAATAAGCCTATTACAACGGTATTCACAAAACTCGCATCATAATCAAGTCTCATCATGTGGAAGAGAAGATAATCATGTGAAATATCTGCTGGAAAGAGATTGTGTTGGGTTCTCATATTCAATTATGCATTTGAATAACGATATTAACAATGCAGCCATCCTGTTCTACTCCGTATTGAAGTAAAGCTCATCGCGGTTTTATGATGCTGTGAGACTCGCATGCAGTCTTCATTGTGGGCGATGATGTTAATTTAATATTTGGACGTATGCTGCATGCAAATTCATTTCCATCAGAGCAATTCAGGTGTTATGCGAGACGATAAAATTATGCGGGCGTTTTGTTCAACTGTTTTATAATTTCAAAGAAAACATTCAGTTATGTTAATACAGGATATTAACAAAACACGAAATATCAATTAAATGTTCAATGTGTAACGTAAATTCAAAACTTATTCGGACATTTCCAACAGTTATGGTCTCGTCTGGGATGTAGAGGTGCGGAAGAAGTATTACTTTTCCTATTCAATTTCTCATATGAGTCCATCACAAACCGAATAGGTGTGTTAAAGAGTAACTTACACGAATCAATACAAATTTGTCTATAGAGAGGTAGTTACATTGCAAAATTGAATCATTCTATTGGGAAAACGCTCATCAATTATTAGTATTTCATTGTATCTCAGACGAAAAGTTATACTCTGTGTTATTGTCATGAAAACTGAGACAGGATTTAAATTCTCCAATGATTTATAGGGTACTAACTTTCGACAAAACCCATAAAATAGTGAACAATATGCTTCAGTTATCTCGGAACAGAGGCTCGATTAGTGAAACAAATTTATCTTTTGGTTTCGCAACTTGTTAACTTGATTTATGGAAAATTGATGGGTTAACATCGGAAGCATTCTCCGCTTGCTTGGCGTGCATAAAATATTCATGTGAAGAGAGAAATTTGGAAGCTTCCGCGTGTTTTATAACAATTTTATCTGCGTGATGATCTTATCTTAAATATATAGCATCACAATTGTGTAATTCAATAATGGTTCGATTTGATTGAGAGTTACAGAGAAATTGAATTAAGAAGAGAAGGAAGTGTGAAAGATTGAATAATTCCAAAAGTAAAAATATTATTCAAAGGATCTACTTATGATTATTGTAATTTTATTCATTTCTCAAGCAGGATTCACTGCAATATTTTCTGAATGCAGTGTTCAAATAGTAGATCATCCACTCCACTTTAATGAAAGTTTTGTGTTTCATGAAATGACCAAAAATAATTACACTTCATCGGAATCGAAATCATTTTAATTTCGGAAAATTACAACGATTATTTCGATACTTGACAACATATTCATTTTCGAAATGAAATATCTGATCTACATCTATCACAAGC
Organism: Hippodamia convergens; assembly: GCA_038502775.1. Lineage (NCBI taxonomy): Eukaryota > Metazoa > Arthropoda > Insecta > Coleoptera > Coccinellidae > Hippodamia > Hippodamia convergens. The sequence goes on along the minus strand of CM076611.1, from coordinate 12,617,720 downwards.
AGAACATAAAATGACACATTCATTATTTAGTGAGGAATGAGATCGGAAACAATTAATATCTAACTTTTTCACGTAAGTAACCATATGAACTAGATTATTAAAATTTGTCATTAGTTTACAAGTATTTGGACAAAATTTCACTGACTATTAGGTATATATCTGGTTGCTTCCAAATTGCTACTCCAACTCACCCCCTAATTTGATATAAATAAAAAATAACCGAAACAGGATTTCATATCTGCTGAAATCACTTTTCGTTATAAAATATTCATATAACTCTTTCGAAACTCTCCCAAAAATTATTTTGATTGTGTTGATATTATATCATAGATTTCTAATTTTTACGCTGAAATCTTTTTCAGCGTAAAATTTTCTTTACCCTTATGAACCCCTATTTAGGGGATCGATATTTTAAGTACACATGAGGGATTAATGATAACATATTATCAAATGAGGGTTCAGCTTCGAATGTGCGTATCAAAAATAAATTGATTAGTACTTGAGGTGTCCTATTTTCCCAAACTATCAAACTGCTCGTATCTTACCATACTATAAACATCTCATTCTTGTTTATTCTGAAATAATAACACACGATTATTCAAATGAGTGGATACAAAATTCCTCCATAATTACAAGTGAAACTGAATGTTAATTTTCTGCATTTTTTCGTATGCACATAAATCTCCATAATCCTCATACTAATCCACTGATATTCGAGAGACAGTCCGAAATTCATCTCCAATGTTTTTAATCTCCGGATAACGGTTTTAGATCCAACCATAGCTTGGAGGTGAAACGATTCGAATCTACTATAAACACATTCGTTAGATTGTAGATGGGAGAAATCACTTTCTACTGATCGGATCTGACATTTGCTCCCAATATTCGTTTATGATGTAGAACAATATCCAGAAATTGAACATCACACGTCACGACTTGATTGAGATGGGCTTCAAAATGCGGGCGAAAGTAAAATTGAAGCAGGAGTCGTTAATACGGATTCTTAATTGGAATCGTGTCCTTCATTCACGAATCGGTTGAAAACTACTGTTCTGACAAAAATCGAAAAAGATACATAATTTTTGGGCACTGCAAATAAAACTGTGGAACGTATAGTCTAGTGTTTCTTCAATTTCTGCTTTTATGAATATTGAAATTGTTTTACCAAGTGATAAGGGAGGAGGGTACATCTAACATTTGTTTCGGACGCTAATAACCACGATTCAAGGTGTTGTAGCCTTTTCCGGTGAACATCTTCACACTTACATACAAAAACAACATACAAAAAAGATTTTAAAAAATGTACAGAGGACAGAGAAATGATCTTGACTAAACGTCGACTTCATTTCTTAATTCTAGGGTGCTCGGGAAAAGGAATATGAGTCATTAAATGGCTAAATGAGATCTGTTCAGATGAACAGTAATAAATTCCACCTTCTGGTAAAGAGAAAATGAGTCATTTGAAATATTACGAGGAAAATATAACTAAGTTCAAAATAGTAAATTATAACAGTCCCAGAAAAAAAAAAAAAAAAAAACACAAACTTGAACTACCAAAAACCACCAATTTTGACTTATACTCCTTTTCCCAAGCACCCTAGAATTTGTTTCCCTTTGTAATTAATTTCCTAATATTGAATATTATTATTAACAGTTATTTATTGCCTATTCAATTGGCCATCAACCAAGGGTCCTCCAGCCTTAATATTGAATATTTTATGTATTAAGTGGGTTGAAGCGTTGACAATAGTTCGAATGCATGATAGGCAATTTTAGATTTTCGTTCAAATTCGACCCAATCGAAATTGAAAGTTAGAAATAAGGAAACATATATGTTTGATCTTGAAAAGACCGAAGTTCGCTTTACATTTGTATAACAGTCACCAAAATTATAGAAAATTATGTCTACTTATCAGTTATTCTTTTAAATCAATATACCTAATAGAAATGTTTGTTTTTAATTCTTGGTCAAATGAATGTTCTAACCGATATTTTTGATACATTCATTCATTCAATCATTTTTTCTACTTTCGTCTTCTAATATTTTCAGAATTAAACTGTGGGACCGTTATACAAAAAGCAACATAATTAATATGTTGTGACCTTCCGGAAACTTGAAGGGGTCTCTAATTGTATTTCTTCAACTGAAGTTTCTGGAACGCTTCTTCTGAAACAAATTGCAGAATGGGCTCCTATTCCAACACAAGTGTGTAAATTAATTTTAAACAATAGTTTGAAGTTAGAATGATAAAGTAAATGATCTTATAAATTTGAATTATAACGAAATCTGAAAAATATATCGGTTCGAATTATTACAGTTGGTTTTTGGGACACTATAATACACTACAGGAATAAACTTCGAGAGAAATGGACGTACGTGAAATAACAAAAAAGGAAATTGTAGCCCTGGGTTTTTTGTTTTTGAATTAGAATTTTAAAATTTTGTAGCGTCAGTAGTTTTTGAGTAATATTAGAAAAACGAAGAACGAAAAAACTTTCAATCTTTTTAAATTTTTTTTCAGATCTTAATACGTCCAATTCACATGGAGATATCGGCCTTCAAATGACAAAGGATTCTTTTGTCTTTGATTATCGATATTTCATAACCAATGATCACGCAGAAAGTTATCGGTGGGTTAAGAGAACCTGGATGAATTTCCATCAACGGCTTTTTCATTGCTTTTTCGAGAATATTTTTTTCTCTTTTTCACATAAATTTGAAAATGCAACGAAAGGAGGACTTCTTGTGTTCTTTTGGAAAATCAAGCGCTGGATCGAACATATTGAGAAAACCAATAATGTAGAGTGTGCCTTTCACAAGTCATTATGTTCACAAAAACCCTACAAAGAGCCAAATCAATACATCAGTCAGCCGATTTTTCATTTCACTCGATCGAATTTTCGAAAAAATTAAAGGATCACCGATTTTTGCTCTGAAAAACTCATCATTTTCAGAATTTTTCCGAGATATCTCCACAATTCTATTGGAGGCTTTCATTTCTAAAAAATGGAAAAATTCGAAGAGTTCAAGAAGATAAAAATCGCCAGCATTACCGTTATACAAGGCGTACATACCACGTTGTTATGTTGGGTGGTTGGATTTTCGCTTCTTTGTTTGCTAGTGTGTGATTTTGTTTAAAGCGTTGAGGTTTTGAAATAAAAATTGTTTAATGCAGGGGTTCCCAACCTTATTTGAATTGTGACGTCCTTGGAAAGTAGCCAGCCATCTTTTTCGATGCCCTGGCCGTCTTACCATACTTTTACCTTCTTTTTATAGTTCTAGCCTTATACCAAATCGTAATAAAAATTATAAGAAAAATAAGGAAAAAACATGAAAATGGAAACAAACAAAAAAAGAGCTAGAGTCAATTAAGATCTCTTCACGGCGCTCATTGGATTATACCGCGCTTCTCCAAGGCGTCGGGACGCACAGTTTGGGAAGCACTGGTTTAATGTATAATGAAAAGGATAGAAAAACAATCTCCGAAAAGCATGTGAAAAAGGAGGGAATTCAGTTAGAGGTATCAAATTTTATTTGAAATTTAATTGACTGAAGATCAGTATGATAAAGGAATGCAACGGCAGAAACGAGTTGAAAATGATTGGTTTTTCAAATTTCCTGAAGTTTATCCGGAAAACAAAGGAAAAATAAAAAAAATCTGAATTTTTTTTTCAATAGGGCTGGGGCCCGGGGATCATCATGGGTGAGGAGCCCAGCAGAGGAATGTTACGCAATTGCCAGTTTTGCAACGAGACGATATTTTCTCTATTTCAGTCAAGTTTTGTGAAATACTCTCGAAATTCGAATGGAAATTCATCCTAGTGACTTTTGTATTGTATCTTGGCAGTTGGTCTGACTTACGAAATTTGACAGATAACAGAATTTGAATTGATTTGATTTGAAAATTGATAGGAATGGTGGTCAGTTTTGGCAACCACAAAACGAAAAAATCAAAAAACAATGCTGTAATGAATTAATTACAGCACTACTTTTAGTACTGTAATGAACCCATTACGATACTGAAATAGAGAAACTATATTATGCGTTTTTCACACACGGACATTCACATTTATGATATCAGTATGAATGAAAGTCAGTATCGACGCTTTTTTTTTCCAGATAAAAAGTTTTTCCTCTTGAAAAATATAGTGGATGTCTAAATATTTGCACCTGAATGACATGACATTGACACCTCTTGATTACACCATCCCTCCTTGGACCAAAGTAAAGCCAAACCCTGAGAGCAACAAGAAAGGGCACTCACCTCACCTTCGTCATAAACATACTTGATACTTCAACCACTTCGTTAGACACTTCGGATTTCAATTAGTTCGCCCCGGCGGGGTGAAGAAACCCCTGCGCCTAACGTCGTGAGAGTGTGAGATGAGCGGGGTGAAGCCGTCCTTTCCTCCCAACCCCAACCCCCATGGCCCATAGTATCACCCCGCCGCGTAGCTGAACGCACAGACGAATTCATTCCCGTCATTAGAGGAATGAAGCAATAACACTCTGGATTGTTTAAATGAGGTCGGGGTCTTCCTAGGGGCCCATTCCGCAATCCCACGCTATCCGACGAAATCGATTTTTGAATGGGAGAAGATGGGGCGGCAAATTCATTCAACGCACCGCGGTGCTGGAACCGACGTAAGCATTATGCGGAATTCGAATTTCCATCCAGTGTATTAATCAGTTTCCTTGTTGCGAATGGAGCCAATTAAACGGAAGTCTTTGAAGAATTTCGTATATACAGGGTGGCTAATTGGCTAACCGACATACTGATTTGAGAAAGGTCATGTAATTTTAACAAGGTACATTATGGGGATATATGTCTGATTCTGATCATTTAGGAAATAGTCTAGTCAATGAGGGCAAACATAGGGCATTACCTTCGAAATCTATCAAGATGCTTTGACCCTATACCGATATATGCTTATTATTTTTAAGGGGTGAAAACAACCCCTATAGCCAAAATTAGAAAAAACTTGTTCTAACGTGAATAAAAGTAATTTTTCTGCTTCAGTAGCGTTTTAGGAAGTTTCATGAATGTCTTCATACACTTCAACACCGTCTAAATCACCCCTTTTCAGCATAAAATGTGTAAAAATGGGGCTGTATCAATATTATCAATTAATTTCAATCAATTTTATAACAGTATTTTGAATCAAAGTAAGTTTTAGTTGTTTTTATTTTTCAACCCCTAGAAGCAACCCCTATCTGTTCAGAATAACAAAAGAAAAATAACATTCAAACATTTAATTTATTCAAATCTTTATTAACGTGAAATTAATACTTTTTGAGTAGAAAATTTAATCCCAGTCGTCGTGGCAAGGTCAATTATTTCTTCATCTTTGCCAAAGATTGACCCACTGTTTTGGAAGTTAACACCTGCACATTCCCCACATATAGCGTTGTAACGCTATGGTGTACAAAAGAATCAGTTTTCTGCAGGTGCATGACGCATTGCATTCTTTTTTGCAGTTACAAAAAAATCATTTTCAACAATTCTTGTGGTGCAGGTGTTTTTTGCATTTTTGTGGGCTGCAAATATCCATTGGTACTATTCCAACCTCAATCAACTGAATTGAGAGCATTATTACCTAGCCAAATTTGAATTTGGTAATGAGCCTTCTTAATGTGCTCGTCCAAAGCATCTGATGTTGGTACGAGAGATGCCAATTTTACAGCAGAACTTTTGGTTGTGGCTTTGATAAGTGAATCGTGCCGCATTGTCTCGAAGAATTCTTGTAAATCTGATAGATTTTCAATTTTTTTTCGGTTCGTATCTTTAGGTGCTCCATATGAAATTATTGCACAGTACTTCCCAAAATTAAAAAAAAAAACTTCTTCGGTTTTTTCACCAGAACTCTCTTCATTTTTCAGATACCGTATCCATTCGAAAACCAGTTTGAAGAAAATTTGAAGGACTATGAACCATATTGATCATATCAAATCGAAATCTCTAGTTTTCGAACATTTAAGGGTTAAAGGGCGCAAGAAAGATTATACTTGCGCTATCAACCTAACTTGAAGTAGTGATATCTTTGTCAATTTTCATGGTCCATAAAAAAACAAAAACAGCATACACTTTTGTATTGAATCATTTCTTTCGTATCTCTTCTAATTTTCGACTTACTCGGAGAAGAAGGCAGATTTTCAGGAAAATTGAAAAGTGCGCTTTCTGCTTTGATCTTATTTTTTTTACAAACTATGCATTTTAAACCAGTTAAACTTATTGAGCATATGAACAACAATAAAATAAAAGGTTTTGCCGATGGAAATCGATCTATTTCAATTCTGGTAGATGTGGGGTTAGTTTAACTACCTATTTTTTCGTAAAAAATATGAATCGTCAATCTTTTTTGCATTGTATTTCGCTGAGTTTATATGCAATCGACTTTTGACATCGCTCATTTTAAAGCTCTTTTGAGGCAATACAAAAAATGTTTTCAGCATCATTAATAGTTTTCCGTAATTTCAAGTTGAGTATTAATTCAACCATTCACGAAAAAAAATGATGCCTTTTACTCACGATCTCTTGCTTTGTGTTGCACCTAGAATAATTCTAAGAAATATAATCTCTTTGTTTTTCTATAAACTACAAATATCTTTTTCGCACTTTATTTCGTTTATATATTCGTAAATAACCGTCCCAAAAAGTGTAATTTTTCAATGAAAATGTCATGTTTTCAATCACGAATAACTAAAAAAGTATTGAGTTTTCGAAAAAACTTTATGGGACATTTTTTGCCAAGTATTAAGTCTTTCATCGACTCCCGGTGATATTTCGACAAAAAAATGTCCACCCCGAGAGAGGGTGGGAACCACCCCTAAGATAAAAGCATACTTTGGCATAAAGTAGACTTTGTTTCTTGAGTTATTTCCTACATACTGTAAAAATTTCAAGTAAATTGATGCATCTTGAAAGAATTCGTAACAAATATCCTCATTGACTGGACTAGAATGAATAGCTTCAAGAATTTTCATGGAATGAGCAATGAGCCTAATAAAATTGCCAGTTCAATCTCAGTATGCTTATAGTGTTTTTCCTCACAGGAGAGAGTAAAAAATGCTGTTATTGAAATCATAAATTAACCAAACATTCTCCTTCGATTTAAAATATCTTCAATTCGCTGTTACGAAGAAAATATTGGAGGGCGGCTAGGGCATTTTAACTAATTTATCAGTTATTATTGGTACTAATGTATGTATTTGTATCAGTTTTAGTTTTCATCCTTTATGTTTAATGATTTTGGGTCCACCATTTCTTTAAATAATTGAAATCGGACATATACATATAAGCTGAATCTTTGATTTGTACAGGGTGGGCAAAATTGGTGGTACCTGAAATACAACTTTTCAACCGAAAGTGATAGACGAAAATGAATGACACATTACGGTAGTCTCTCGTAGAGAAACCGATATTACCATCAGCTGTATTCCTCTATCATCTTTTGTTTTAGAGTTAAAGGCTAAAATTGAAATTTGGGCGATTTCAACTCTGGTCATTATCTCTGTTTTTGTTTGTGTTAGGATGTTAAAATGAAAACATTATAGAGACCCTTCTGTCATAGCAATCCAGAAGCGTACTATGTTTTTTCTCGAGAGGAAAAAAAAACACAACTTTATGTTATAGTCATAGTTCAGCAAGGAAACCTATTGGGAAAAAACATAGTACGCTACTGGATTGCTATGGAAAAAGGGTCTCAATAATGTTTTCATTTCAACATTCTAGCACAAACAAAAACGGAGATAATGATCAAAGTTGAAATCGTCCAAATTTAAATTTTGGCTTATAACTCGAAAACAAAAGAAGATATAGGAATGCAGGCCGTACCACCCATACCGTTACCGGGATAATTTTTGAAAAATAGATGAATTTAAAATAGTAATCATTTAAGAGAATATATTATATTGTATCTTCAATTTATAGGCTCACAGATCTTTCGTCATGAGGACTTGAGAAATGAAATCAGATTTAGTCACTGAGAGAACAGATAGACCGGTTTTGGCCTCAGTTGGCCTCATCAGTATAATACTTTCAAAAGTCCCTTCAGTTTCCGGTATAATGATGCAATTTAATGGTCAAAATAAAAAAAAAACATTTGTTGGAATTTTATGTTCGTAAAGATTCACCACATCAATCAAAACCTATATTCCGAAAATCGTTAAGAAGATATATATTTTGAAGTTACAATTTTTAGGGAGATTTAACGAGCCGAATCGGGAAAAATGGTAAGGACAAAAAGTGTTTCTTTTGACCTCCGTTAAAATTTACGTACAAGTCAAAGACCGACAAAAGGTATATAATTCTGAAATGTTTTTTCGTTGAAATTACAGGACTTTCTATATGGCAAATTCGGTCGGTGGGCTTATGAATCACCCTTTAGGTATAGAGTACTTTAGGTTTCTTGTTGAAATTCTATTCCTTGAAGAAAACATCAAACACCGGACAGTAGTGTAGGTCCTGTGAGGCCATTCAATTGAAGGTTACTTTTATGAGAAATAAAACACAATGAAAACGATAATATGTGTATGAAATATATATTATTTGCCTGAATAATTTTTTCAGGCTTTTGACTCGGTTGAATGAATAATAATTGTTCGATTCGCTCAATACAATTTTCGACATCACTATCACTATGTGGCATATCCTGGTGTTCACAGGGTCAGATTCTTACCGGCCAATGGCCAGAAATTGACCATACACAGTACTGTCACCTGTCACTTTCTCTACGTGTTCTCAGGGCTGGCCTGCTTCGAAGGTAGTAATTTGGTGTTTCTGGCCCATTTCGTTTTCACGAGGCCAGTTCAGTAGTCACGCGAGAGAAAAGGTTTACTTCATCGATGAAAAATCTCAAAAGCTAGGCTAGTCAAAAAGAAATTCAAAGACATTAAATCTTCGTTAAATATGCATTGTTCAGGTTTATGAATATTGAAAAGACATATTCTTCTCATCAATTCATAACTGCTAACCAAATAAACCAACAGGTAGAACGTCGAATATTTGAATTTTCACACCATAAATCCTGAAAAGTTTCACAACATCCGAAATTTGTATACTCAAACGAAATTTACAATTCGAATGAATCCATTCATAACTGAAGTCCTAATCGGATTAAAAACATCTTCAGATGTGCTTTGACCTCTTGAGATTCCAAGTTAACCCAGAAACTAATTTGAATAAACTCATTCTTCGAATTTATGCACACATTGTGGTATATTTACCATCCGATCTCTCTGAAAAATTCACACAGGGTGCAGTAACAAATACTCTTCTCACCATTTCAAATCGTAATGCTTTCCACTGAAAACTCATTCTGTGAGAGTATAACAACATCATTCAGCTTTCAAGTTCAATGGCAGTAGTCATTATCTACTGAATGCTCGAGAATGTATTATAAGATAAGTGAAACTTTCATTGACTCGGTCAATCGTATCTGAATTGATCGATAATATTGTGAATATCAATGAATTTTGCTTGGATATGACTTATAATATGTGTGTATAATAATATATTTCATTGATTTATCTTATTTGTGACAGGGATTTATCAGTTCTAAGAATTTCATTGTAAGATGTGAGATTTATCTGCTATTAACATTAACGAGAAACTTATTAATCCACGCATCAGAAAATAGGCCAAAAATCTGAGATTCAGGTTGAATAGTTCTTGTGAATTTTGGAAATTAAATACATTTTCAGGTGGAATATACCTTGTTTTCCAATCCAGATATTCTTCATTGATCCATTTGTCTGAACTGTTCAATTGATCTCCTTTTGTCATGATATCTGACAGTGACAACTTACATCAATCTAATTGAATCAATAACAACATGAAAGCTTCGATTTATTCGAATAATTGAAAGGCGTTGAAATCAATTAAGCAGATAGCAGATATTATGTAAATTATGAGATTTCTATATTGAAGTGATTACTACTTTCACTGATTATCATTTGTCTTACTCTAGAATAAAACCCTGGTAATTATTTTTATTTTAGTAGTTATTTTTTTTCAGAAGTCGAAGCTATAATCCGAAAAAAGTAGGTACTAGATACCAATTACATGTCGATGACCTGAAATTATCTTATTGGGAAATATATTCTCCGATATATAGAAAGGAACATTTCGTTTTGAATCGTGGTCTATCTCAAAAAGTTGTGCGTAAATAATAATCCACTAACGCCGTGTCATTAAAATTTTAATCCTCCATCAAACAAACCAACTATGTCTACATCCAATGAAATATCCTGTTCAATGGAGAATCGAAATTTTAATGATCTATTAGATTTTAATGAATATTCAAGATTTAACTTGGTAGCCAGTTATTTAGGAGTACTTTCGACTTTCGTGCGTGACTATGAACAAAATCTTTTTTTTTGAAACATAGATTAATTCAAAATGGTAATCATCGAAATGAATACCATTTTTAATTTCGATGATTACTATTTTGAATTCGTCTATGTTTCAAAAATGTTTTTGGTGTGGCCTCCGTGAAGGCAAAGAATTTTTTGTTTACTGTTTTATTCTTTTTCCTAAAACTCGAAAACCTTTCTTTCAGAAGTTATAATTGAGAAGAAAAATAATTGTTTTTGTGTTACTGAGCGACCTATTTTAACGCTTCTTATATAAAAAAAAAACCGATCATTCATCACACATTTCTTCATTTTCTTGTTCGGTTTCAATTTTTCACTGAAATATTTTGAAAATTGATAAAACTAACAGTTTTTTGAGAAAATTTATCATATTGCATAGGATTTTGTTTTTCCTTTCTCGTGGTTGATATATGATTGAAGTACTTTATCATTTCGAAAATGACATACGACATACCTGACTATGAATGCGAGCAAATTGGCTAAAGTTCCAGTTATTTTCTTAAATATGGTAGAAGTATGTGTTTCTAAATCGCATTTTCATTACCTTATTTCTTTCAGATTAATCGCATCAGGACAAAGACCAAATATCAACACCGAGCAAGTGGTATGGCAGTTGGTTAAGCTGTTTGCTTCTGTGGATGACCCAACATTAAAGACCAAAGTTTTCCGGCTGTCGAAAGCTATTTTAGAGTATCAGCCGGAGTTCCACAGGCTTCTTACACAACGACGAAAATCCCTGGATCAGGCTATACAAGGTCTGGATAACAATATTATCAAGCGGGTTTTACTTTCTTAATAATAAAGAGGATTCACCTCGACTAGTTTTGAGAAAAAAACAAACATTATGTAAAGAATAATTGAGAATTCACTCAGTATTATCCAAAACGAACGAAGAAAAATATTCAAGTATGGTGATATAAATTCTCACTATCTGTTATTAATTCTTTCCAGAGAAAGTTATCTATTAGAAGAGTATAGAAATATTCAGACATGAAGGGAAACTAGATAAGATCTGAACGTTTCTATTTATCGAGAAATTCTTACGAATACTACAGATTCTTCGGATGTGAAAATGTGAAAGCGAAACTAGCTAATCCAAAGTACCGATTTGTGTCATGTTGTGGTCTTGCTACGATTTGTTTACATAAAATCGCAAAACTATCTTCAATAGAAACCGAAATACGGAAATATACAGATCTCGTAATTTCAAGCGAATACACAATGGTTTTGGAGCCTCATCATCCGTAAGAGGTCAATCAAGTTCAATTGACAGTTCATGGCTAGTGATTAGCCTAAGAGTATTCAAATAGAATCTTTGAATGGACCATTTTGTTTTGCGCATGAAAAGTATATCTTTAGTTGACTGGTCATTGTTGATATCGAATAAAGTGGTACTATGTAATTATAGTTCATTCGTAATGAAATGCCGAGAAAAATCATACTTTTCAATATCACTTTGAAGAAGTTGAGATAGTTATGAATGAAATCTACGAAATCCTGGTCAACAATTGGAGTCAAAATGAAACCCCATACATGTTTAATGGCTATCGTTTATAATTGTTTACGCACATTTTCTTAAAAGAAAAACATTCGACGTATATTTTTATACCCTGCATATTCTCAAGAGTAACTTTAAATTAATATTTTAAGAAAAGTAATGCAACACAAGAATTCTCCTAAAATCAGATAGGTTGCTCAAGAGCTGTTTCTGAAAATGTTTCGAATTTTTGCGTTTATAACTAGAAAAAAGTTCGCTTGCAATGAATAACGAAATCTATTTCAGCTGTCAAAAATCAATTTTATGAAAAAATTCTGTTTCGAACAACAAATTTTGTGAAATATCTTGAGAACCATATGTAATAAAAAAAGTTTTCAACGGCACAAATCAGCACAAATCTAGAACAATTAGGTTCATTAACATTTTTTTCGAAAATCCAAAAGTGCTGGGCCAACTTCACACACACTGTTGCCAGATTTACAAATTTTCCCACATTCTACTGATTTTTCTCATCTTCTCCATTCGAGGACGAAACTGTAAATTTTATCTAAGAATCTGACCAGCAAAAGTTGGTACAATCGCGGCATAATCATATAAATCAATTTTCGTCGTAAAAAAAAACGAAAATGCCGAAAAAACTTTTTTCTAAATTCTCGGATTTTTCGATTTATCAGCGGGAAATTCGTGAAAATAAAAACGGCACAATTTTGCCGACGGTTTCCACAATCTTTCGATTCTGTTTTCGTTGGAAAAAAAGCAAAAGCTGGGCTGACTTTTTTTTTGATTTTTCAAATTTTCCGGGAAATCTGAAGAATTTTCGTGAAAATATTTACGGCACAAGATAGCATAAATGTAGCACAAGTTTTTCCATTCATTTGTGAAAAGAAAAAACGAAAGTGCTGGGTTAACATTTTTTTTTAAATTTCGATTTTTCAGGAATCTAGAAGGAGTTTCGGAAAAATTCGAACGGCACAACTCAGTATATGGATAGCACACTTTTTTTTAGTCATTGGATTTCAATTTTTCGAGATGTGCTAGGCTGGCCCAATTTTTCGGTTTTTGAAATATCTTGAGAACCACATGGAATCAAGAAAAAATTTAAACGACACAGAGCAGCACAAACCTTGCACAATTCAGCACAACAAAATTTCCGAAAATCCAAAAGTGCTGGGCCAACTTCACAGGTGTTTTTGATCAAGAACTGAAATGAAAGATTTATTGGTTTCATTGCATTTTTCTTCAATCCTGTAGGTATTCAAAATTTGTTTCAACAAACTTTGGTTACATGATACTCGGAAACGGTACGAGTTAGCACACACGTTTATAAGCTATATTTATATGATAAGGAATAACCCCTTTCAAATACTTCCGGTAAAATGATGAAGCTCATTGGACAGCATAACCATTGTATAAAGAAGGTAAAGAAGGTATTATACAATGGTATAACAACTACAAGAAGCGATGAACCATCTGTCAATAATCATTATATCTATGGTAAATTCAATTATTCGGATTAAATGGAGAGTAGTTCATTTGGAGAAACTGAAAATTAAGAACAATAAGAAAACTTTCATGTTGATGATGGTGTGAGAAAAAAGATATGACAGATATATGTTTCATGCAGATGTCGGATTTATTCGATGGTTTTTTAGTACAAACGTTAAAATATAACAATATAAAAACTCATTTTATATAAACTTATTAGACAAATGTATTCCTATAGAAAATATTCACATATCTACCTCTTTTTGTATTATTATTTTTGTCCATTGTTCATTCAATGTAAATCAAGATGAGAATGAACCACTTTTTTTTTTCAATCTTCAACTTCAATATTTTTCAGGATTGGGATGTCATGGACTAATGCAAGACGCCAGCGGCTTAACCCACCTACACGTGGCTTTAAAAAATGAGCTGCTCCGTCATATAGACGCATACAAAACCGCTCTGCATCGTTTAGATGAATTGCATTTGTCCTCTTCCGACTCTAAAAAACCAGTGGACGCTTCACACCAAAGACTGTTAAACTTACATCACCACGACGTACAGCAGAGACTGATCGACAATAAGACAATTTTGACAATTCTGGACAAACAAGCACTGCAACAACTTAGACCACTCATAGATACTTTAGCTACAAGAGTACAGAATGACAAGGAAGCTTTATTTTGTATATCACAAATCAAAAAGTAAGTGCAAATCAAAATGGCTTCTGACGATTATTTCGAAAGTGAAACGACTTGATACGACAAACAATTTTTGACTTGAAAACGTCCTATAGAAAGATAAGTATCTGCAATAATTATGTATTTATTATTTATTAATGTTTTCACCGATAGGCAATTATAGTGTGTCCGCTAGTTTTGACAAAAGTTGTGAACGATTTTCTAGTTTGGATCAATTTTTTCCCCACAAAATCCTACTATTCATGAGATAACCATATTATGGAAACATAATACATATATTACGTTTAGAGATTTGGATTCATCTAATATGCTCTTCACTGAAATTATTGAGTTATTGAAGAAGGTAAACTTTCTTTAATTATGAAATTTCTTGTTTGAAAAAATAAAAAACTAAATGAAAAAAATCCTTTTACACGAAAAGAAAAATTATATTGAGAACTTGAATCTACGAATTGATCACCAATCCAATTTTTCGAAGAACCTTGACGTACAAATGTAACCTTCAGATCTTCCTCAACGTTTTGCTTTCTCGTTGTAGATTGCATCCAGTGGATGAGCAGATTCCAGTCGCAAAATTGCTGATGTCTTTTTCGAAGGGTTGTACAGCACTTCTTGAGTTGATGCAAGCCTCTGAAAGTCCATGTAATAGTGAGGGATACCATTCTGAACCAGAGAGTGACTGTGATAGTGGGTAAGTCCATTTTTCAGTGAAAAACAGGTTTTAACTTTTTGAAAATATTTATAGCCTCGTTTGAGGTCGAATATGTATATATAAAATAGAAGTTTCAAGTAGAAACGTTTGAACTCAAATCAAATGTAGGTACAAAATGTTGTTGATCTAGAGTGGTGAGACGTTAAATCAACTCTCTGATGAATGTCTCAGTCAGAACAGAACTTCTCTGGACGTGGCTGCTACACAACTAATATCTGCACCTTGATTATTCTACAAACAAATCGTATCTATCTTTTCACTAATTTCTCCAGAGGAATGTAATTCTAAGCAACTCGATCTACACTCCGAACTTTTTGGAGGGTGTTATGGAAGACTGAAAAGAGAATTACGCTAATGGACCACATTTTTCACGGTGGTTAATTCATAATGTTTTTCAGGGAAATTAGATATATTTCGAACAAGAGTCCAGGTTGGGACAACGTTATATCCATAATTTCAGCGTCGCTGGACAACATGTAATTTATAGCAGCCTCTTTCCGCGGATACATTTTTAAAATGAGTTTTGGAATGATAAAACCTTGTATGAGGTTTCATTTTGTGATTTTCAATCTCTTCTGCAGGGTGTGGTAGAGAAAATTGCTCATTTGAATAGGGCGCCAACGAGCAAAGCGTGGTCAGAAAGTAGTGGGGAGAGCCTTAATTGAAAAACGGAGTTTTAAAGTTTTGTTATTACATGAGCCAGCTGTCGCCATTTGTTGGGGAAACAAGGCATGGAATACTTAAAACAAGATGCATATTAGATGAATAAAATTCTATATTATCTTAGCAACGACTCAAATTTTTATTCTGAAATTTCTTCACAGATATGAAGTAGTGAGTTTTTCAAATGATGACTTGAAAGAAAGTCCATTAAAATTGAATTGTTCATTGAAATTTTAATCTTTCAACAGGAATTCTATTTTTCGTAACTATGGTACGATTGAAATTTTAACGAACCATTTAACTTCTATGGACGTTCACCTTGTATTGGACGATGAGGTTATTGCATCAATTAAGAAAATATGATGTGAAAGAGGCTTTGTTGCCCATGCGATTGAAGAGAAAATACCTATTATCAAAAAAGTACCGGGAATTTGTTGTTTAAAACGTTAAGGACGATAACGTGCGACGCGCCGAGCGAATTGTGAACAAATTGGCGGAAAACTCGATAAACACAACGGATCAACCACCGGTTTAGCCTGATTTAGTTAAGTGCGACTTTTTTCTATTCCCGAAACTGAAATGGTCCCTCCGTGGAACATGTTTCGAGTCCATTAAAGCCATCAAACAGAATTCGGTGTGAGAGTTTGCTTATAAAAAATTTTTTGAAAAATGGAAAAAACGATAGCCTTTAATGAGGAATTCTTTGGAGGCGAAGTTGTTTTCATGCTATTTATGCGAAACATCTAAAACTGGAAATAATTGACAAGCAATACGTGAAATATTGTGAAAAATTATGTGAAAAGCCGATTGCGTTCAAGGATGAGATGGATGAAGCATTTTTTGATGCAATTGGTATTGGAAGTCTTGATTCGCATGCTGACAACAAAGTCGATATTAATATATTTAAGTATGTCGTCAAGCAGAAGGGCATTATTATTTCAGAACTTAATAAGAAAATTGTATTGCTGAATAAGCAGCTGAAACTCGCAAGTAATGATTCATCGATGGGAGACCCCATATTGAATATTGCTGGAGATATGAATGTATCGAAAAAACTTGTCAACAATACATCAAGTGATATTATGCGGCGAAACCCGGACACCGACCGAAAAAAGTAAGAAATTTAAGGTCATTCACCAGCCCCAGATGACCGATTCCAATGAAGAATTGCTCGTTATAAACTCGCCAAAATCTGACGATAATTGCGATATACAGGGTGACTAAATTTTCATGGAAAACGGTTACCCATACTAAACCTAAGATACCTACAAAAACATACAGAAAAGTGATAAATGAAGCATAAAAAAGGTATAATATTCAAGTATTCCTGAAAACTGAAAATAAATCTAGAGCAGCTCGGAAAATTATTAACTCGAATATCACCAAAAAAACTTACATAACCGGGATAAGCAAAATAAGGATAGGAATGAAGAACCGCAGACCAAAGCAGAATATAATATATCGTCCAGATTATCGAACACTATGTTCTTAGCGCCGGTAGATGATAAAATGGTTACAGATGCAATAAAAAATTTGAAGAACTCGAATAGTGTTGGAGTAGACGGCATAAGTGCGAAAATTCAAAAAATAATGTCGACTTAATAGCTGGATCATTGACTTATCTAATAAATTTAATATTCGAACAAGGTACATATCCGGAGATTTTTAAGGGGCAAAGATAGTCCCTATTCACAAAAAAGGAGATATAGAAAGAGTTCGTTCGTTACAGTTTATGTCTTTTATTTGTTCCTTATGTACTGTTATTTAATTGAACAGTTGTATTTTTCTTTGTTCTTTTTAATATTTGTATTGAATTACCTACTTTACTTGTCCTATACCCTTGTAAAGATTGTGTCTTCTGGATCAATAAACACTATTCTATTCTATTCATTCTTTTGAACTTCGTCGAGGGATACAAGTTCTTATTGTTTTTTTCGGTATCTGACACCATACTGGTATGGACTTGTGGAAATTGTGTGGAGAATTATTTCAATTTGAACATTCAATTGGCATATGTTAGAAAATGCTCCATTTTTCCTAGAAAGACTCATAAGCAATG
The DNA here is from genome assembly GCA_038502775.1 of Hippodamia convergens. Classification (NCBI taxonomy): domain Eukaryota; kingdom Metazoa; phylum Arthropoda; class Insecta; order Coleoptera; family Coccinellidae; genus Hippodamia; species Hippodamia convergens. Next base: position 12,600,227 of record CM076611.1, on the reverse strand, counting down.
CAAAAAAGTTTTTCCACCATGAAGCTGTGTTATATTTCAAAAATCCATACATCTCGCGATTTTATGGTATGTTTCGGATATTCAGAGCGGGGCGAATGCAGCCATAGAAATGTTTTCAGTCAGGGCTGCATTCAGATGACATTCTATTTTTTTTTACTACTGGATTTGGATATATACCTTTCATGAGAAAAATATAAATTTTTCTTCAACATTAAACCCTTTTGATGCCCCTTTTTTGCATTCTCACTGTTTTCTTCTAGTTTCAAGTAGATGAATTCTCATTCTTTAATGAACTCGGCGGAAACGAAACGAAGAAACAATATGGAAGTGTTCAATTAATAAAAAATCATCAAAAATATTCAAATCATTGATTTTATTAGAGAATGCAAAAATCAGCTGAAAGGTATATGTTTCCAGTCGATAAAACGCAAACTTTATCAGTAAACGAATCACATTGAATGAATAATAACAGTTGAATCCATTGCATCGAATCCATTGTATTCGACCTGGAAAGAGATAGTTTGTGTGACTGCCGTGGGATCAAAATAATTCGAAACAGAGGATAATATTCCATCCAATCAATAGTTGAAATTTAGGTTGAACAGGTAATAATTCCAACTATTCTTCATTGAACTCTTGTTTATTGGATACGCACAGGTTACTCCAGAACAAGCCGAGACAAAAGTATTTTGGAAACTGTTCAACACGTCGACAGAAGATTTTAAATAATTTTCATTTTGACGAAATGGTTTCGTCGCAAAAAGAGAAATGACATGGAAATAGCCATTTGTGAATTAATAACGTAAAATGATATATTGTCGATTTCAAGAGATTTCCTGTGTCTTGTAATTAACAATGAGCCAACCATCATTACCTTGTCAGTGTTCCTTCTAACTTTCCTTGAATTACACCATGTGATGGAGACATACTTCATAAAAAGTTTCCATAATTTAATGCTTCGAAAAAAAATTGATTTTACGTTTCTTCACAGGAGAGATGCAATTGAGAGATATGCTGCTCTTTATTACCAAAGCCGGCCCAGAGCTCTGGAAGCTCTGGATTCCCTTCCGGATTTGATGCATGCCACGCAGTTAAAGGCGAAAATACTCTTTTCTGTCGTTGTTGTGAGTATATTCCCATTCATCTGTTTTTGTGAAATGCGATATGACACTAACGTTACATAGCGTAGAATCAAAGGGGCAAACACAGTACATATATCTTTTGTACGGTGCCTATTATATGTTCAGGAATCATGCATGTTTTTTGCAGAGTTGCCATTGTTGAATTGTTTCCATTCTAGTTCGAAATTTTTTGCTAGAATTCAAATCAATCCACCGAAACTTCATCATAAGTTGCTTGCATAGGAAAATTTGATATTGTGAAGAAAAAATCCAGCCATATTCAAGCTTGAAATCTCATTCATCTACATTCAAAGGACACCAGTTATTGAAGTCGAATAACCTAGCTCCCAGCTACATGAAAAGTACTATGGTATCAGCAAGATTCTGGTAGATAATATTTTCAGTTCATGCAGACGTGAATTTTATAATTTTCCTATAACCAGGCAATGAGTAAAACTGGTCTGTTAACATCATAAAAATAACTCATTGTTTAAACGTAGATTTAAGAGATTTCTCTAAAAACGCAAAGGTCAATTTTTTTCATTCAGGTATTCATTTCTGCATAGCGAAATTGCCAAGTTGTTTATAAGCTTCTCGTTAATTAATCAGGTATCATTCCATCTTTTCTCATGTAGCAGGTATATTTTTGGATCTCTCGATGAAATATATGTACCAACAAAGTTATATGAGGGTTTTCTAGAATGCATCAACTGTTGGAGTATCCATGTTCAGGTTGACAATTACCATTCTCATTAATATGCTGTTAACCTGGGGAGACCACCGTGTGTAGTTTCAAGGCATCTGTTATTTTTGTTCTTTGTGAATAGTAAAACCTTTATGTTGGTCTGTATCTTTGTACTCTTTGGCGATAATATCTCGATTGCAGTCAGACTTTTTTTTGTGGACTAGAAAAATATTGATCCTTAAATTCCAAAACCATATACCACTAACTACAGACTCTAACAGATCAATAAATAAAAGCAATTCAAGAATGGATTCTGCACACTTTTCCGGTAATATGTTTATTAGTTACGTGTCCTGATCTTCTTCGATCGAACGCTCAACACTTTGTTTAAATTTCCGACAGGATCATAAATTTTTCAAGTTATACACGACCATGGCACTAATATCAATTTATAGAACTAGATAAATAAATTTCACGTTTTCCAGCTTATCATAAACCACATATTTTTCACCCTCCAGGTCTTTTATTATGAACATTCGCCCAGAAAAAACTTCGATGATAAAACATTAATGCTCACTCAGCTCATATTCTTATTTTTTCATTACTCTGCCAGTCGAAGTAAATCACTATTAACCTACTTCCCACATCTGCAGGCGGCCAACATCTTCGTCCCTGATGTATTTTCCACGGAGTCGTATTTTCCACCTCAGAGAACCACAAATCCATAAACTTCACGACTTCAAAGAAGGTTAGAACAGAGAGAAGAGAGCGAAAATGAATCGCAAGATAAGGCAATAGTTCTTGGTGAAAATGTATTCCGTTGAAAACGAAGATTTTCGCAGCTTTAGCCTTAAATAAATTCATTACCGGGTGATAATTTGAACTCCGGTTTCGATCCTGTGATGACTTGTGGCGAAATAATTCAATGAATTTGGATAAGAGTACCTAAAAATCATTTCCACGAACTGGTTGAACTGATTTCCACAATGTTCACCGCACATTGACTTCACAGAGAACATATATTTAGTTCAGAGTATTAGGTATTCCTGGAAGTAACTCAAATCCAAATTCTCTAATTCTTCTTACTCCGGAATACTTGCAGATCACGAAATTTTCCCTTGATTTCTCTCATTTTTAACATAAGTCACCAAGACTGCTTCAGAGCTGCAGCCTAGTAGAGAAATGGACAAACTAAAACTTCTGACTAGGTAACGTCTGAAGCCAACGAAAATGTTCCTTCTGTTTCGAACACTTTTGAATCATCGTGAAATGTCAGATGGGCTTAAAACCTTTGAGGTAATCTTACTCTATTCGGTATTGTGTCAATGAAGTTATCAATGAATGTGTGAGCCGCCACAGAAAAGATTTGTTGCCGCTATAATTCGACCATCAGACTAATAAGAGGAAATCTGGACCCATACGGAAAAGGGAGATTTCCAGTTGTACAAGTTCTGCTTCTATTTCTTCTAATAGCACGACCAATTGGTTTCATTATAATGTTATCACGATTCTTGCCAACTTCAATAATTTTGGCAACTGAGACCCATAGCTTTGTCAGTGGATCTTGTATTCGAACCATTTAGCTGAAGGAAAAGGAGGTTGAAAACTCCTGGAATGGGAGACATTAGACATTCCATCTATCTGAAAAATTTTTGAATTCATAAGAATTATAGTGACTAGTGAGGTCCATAACTGATCTTATTCAAATTGGAATATAGGAGTCTGAGAACAAAATCTTCGAAGTATAATTAATCTTCTCTGTATAATAAGATAATTTTTTTCATAATAACGAATGATTGGACATCTTTAAACGTGATCTACATATACCATGAAGTGATAATCTGCATCTGAAAATAATTCATTAGCCAGGTCTTGCAATGGAAATATTGTATTGTGTTCGTCAGAAAAAGTTTCTTTCCTCTTATAAGGACAAGGACCTTGACAATTTTGGCATTTCTCAAAGAAATTAGATATTTTATTATCTATACCAGTGCTTTCCAAACTGTGCGTCGCGACGCCCTGGGGAGGCGCGGTATAATTCTATGCGTGTCGTGAAGCGATCTAAATTGACTCTAGCTTTTGTCTTATTTATTTGTTTTCATTTTTTATATATTTTTTTTTTTCTAAAATACCGGAGTGGTATAAAGGTAGAACTATAAAAGAAGGTAAATGTATGATAAGAAGGCCAGAGCATCGCAAAAATATTTCAACATTCCAAGGGCGTCACAGTTAAAATAAGTTTGGGTACCCCTGATCTATACTAAGCCAGTTTGCTGTTTGTCATGCTCTTATTCTAGTTCGTTCTATGCCTTGATGTTAATCATGTCGTTTAACACCTAACATCATCGTACGAGCCATTATAGTTTGATAATATTTTTTGATCAGATCATCTTCAAATGATAACTCATCTCGTGTATTCCAATATTGTGTGAATAGTTATTCATAATACAAGTGCAGAAGGCATTGGTATTCTTACACGAGTTGAAAATTCAAAAACGAGGCACGAAGTCGCGAGTTTTTGAATGAACGAGTGTTAATTAAGTCTTCTGTACGAGTATTATATATTATTTTCTCTAATTCATTGAATTTTCATCGAAATATTCATGGAATACTTCCATGAATATCGTTCAGTGATTTCCGCATTGAGAAATACTGTTTTCTCTGTCATAAATTTGACCGATATTAAATGAATCCGTGGGATGAGGCCAACATGTAATGAATAAATATTACTTTGAAAACTGTGGGAATCCGAGATATTCTCGCACGATTTTGTTCTATAATATGTGGCAGAATGAACGGACTTGTCGCAGAATTAGAGGAACTATTTTCAAGTTCACTTTTGGCTCTAGAACAGTGTTTTTTAACCTCTGGGTCGCAACACCCCAGGGGGTCGCGAAGCCTTTGTTGGGGGGTCGCGAGTGGTCTAGAGAACTAGGTACCTACTTCATTAGAAAACATCAATAAATTTTAAGAGGATAGATATATCAAGAAGTGGTTATCAGAGAAATACTGGTATGTTATTCATACAAATAAATTAACAAAAAAAAAGATTTACAAATTGATTTAAATGTACTTAAATGCTTGTTTTTGATCTCTGAGGAGTAATGAGACAATTTATTCTTTCTTCACATTATATGATAACGTTTTCATTTCAAATATACCTGGTGGTTCGAAAGTCTGAAAACGGTTATTTTATTCCGCAACAGGTGGAGAATCGGAATTCTGATAAGGGGGTCGGTACTTAATTTCGTCCGTAAGATATGTGGTCCAACTTTGAAATTTCAAATGCACACCTTTTTCTTATTACAGATTCGGATAAAGCGGGAAATTTTTCATCCGAATTGGATAAAACCAAACATTTTTTTGTCCATATTTGAACCCCATGCAGCACTTTTTGTTCAAAAATAAAAGTTCGACCTCATATGTCGCATATGGACCCATCGGACTCAAAATCTGATGGTCCGAATTGGTTTTCCGCGTAAAAATATTTAGTATCAGAATATGAACTTTCGCATCCTGGTCTGAATGAACGACGTAGATTTTTAAACAAAAAACGCTGCATATCTTCCAAATAAGGATGAGAAAAGGGAAAAAATTTTCCGCTAAATCCGAATCTGCAATAAAAAAGATGGTTTTGCGTTTGAAATTCCAAAGTTGGGCGTCATAACTCGATGAGGCCCTTTTGGTTCCAAAATCTGAAGAGTCCATTCGGTTCCTCGGACGAAATAACTAAAGACTCCAGTATCAGAATTTCGATCTTTTACCTATGCCCGAAATAAATTCACCTTTTCCAGATTTTTGAAACACCCTGTATGTCAATTGATTTAATCTCACTTCTCATTTCATCAATGAAAAACGAAGACCACAATACAATTTTTCTTGAAGTTTTTCTTTTCCATCCTGCCCTCGAAGACGTTTAGGTCAGAAAGAAAAAGGTATTTTCAAAAGGAAAATGTCAGAAATGATTTCTAAGTTAACCGACTTGGGTTGTTGTTGTTGTACATTTCAAAATTTTTAACATACATGTAAAAAACCAGGTTTGGGGGGGTCGCGAAATTTTTTGCGCTACTATGGGGGGTCGTGTCATGAAAAAGGTGGAAAAACACTGATCTATAAAATCCGATGCAATACACATACATACATTTTCATTATGCTATACCTAATTCGAAATTTTAAATACATAAAATGCTTAATACAGAGAAAACGCATTAGAGAATTTGTGAAATTGATGATTGATGTTGATTTATTTTCAAGCTGGCTTTTCGAACATGTAAATCGATCCGAGAGCAAAAGATCAGAGAAGTATTTCACGTCCTACAAGTGGACCACCCGAGGATCGCACCAGCTCAGTCTTTGAGAGAGGAGACTATGCGATACCTTTCGGCATCCAGTGAAACTTTTCCACTCGATGATGCGGAAAATCAGGTCCGCACCCTCGTCTGCGATACCTTAAGGGAGTATAAATGTTTAGAGGAGAGCACGGCCTTGAGGGGATATGTTGGAGAGGCCACTAGAACTGCTTGGTATTTAGTTAACCAGGTAAGTCGAAAAGGATGAGGATTCGAGAGACAAAAGTTGGTTTGAGGAGGGTTAAATTTAAGGTAGGAATTAAATCTCGAATTCATATGGGGTGTGTTCGAGTACCTATTCATCTGGTATTCGACGATCTTTCTATATTTTATTTAAGAATTTAATTATTTATTTCATCGTTATCGGAAATTTTCAGAATGAAGATTTTAACCTCGATTTTCAAATACGGTCTTTTGTCTTGTGTGGTTACTTTACAAATAACGACTGTAATTCGGCCCGATTTTGAACTATCAGATCACTAATATGATTATTGTATTTGATGCTTTCAACTGTCAAAGACAAAAAAGAACACTTATGTAATAGGTTACTATACAATTACTCGTTTGATACATCAGCTGAAGAAAAAACCTCAAAACAAAAACCCTCCCTGTGGTTAAAGTGACTTTCAAGGTGAGGCACTGCACTGTTTATAAAATCAGTTTAAATATTCGATTTTGGAGTCATTTTCCTTCAAAAAGAACTTCTGTTCACAAAATACAAAGAGAACCCGAATTCACCTGAACTCAAACAAGGACATTTTCATTAACTGTTTGAAGGAAAACACTGTCTTATCCAAGGCACTTAAAACTCAAATCTGGAAATAGCCTAAAAAATTAACCAAAAATGGCTGAAACTTAAGTGAATCAGAACAGCTAGGTGGCAGAATTGACTGAGCAAAAAATTAATTCTATTTACATAACGTTGATTCAAGAAGATGTTCCTTTTGCAGAACGTTGCATTCGTCGAAATACTTTTCGAAATATTGAGAAAAAACTGAAGAAAAAAGAGAGATATGAGTATTCGGAATTATGTTTGTTATTTCTATTCTAAATATCTTAAGCCAAAAACCGTTTTCAGACTTTTGGAGTCGAAAACTGATGGAAATATTGTGAATTAATAGAATATTGATAAATTCGTCATAGGGTGTTCCAAATGTTGAGTCAAAAATTGGGATCAAGATTGCCCCATACTTTTGTTTTTCGAATTAGAGCCCTATTTTTTTATTATTGCATAGGATTCTGCGAAAAAAAGTTCGACGGCCTACTAGGCGTTTCTGGAGAACTGGACCTATTTGAAATCTTAAAATTGGGATTTTGTTATTGTTGGACATTATCTATCGATAAAATATTCAAATATTCTTGGAGTATGACCACATTCAGTTATACAAGCAGTGAAAAAAAATTTCAAAAATTTTTTCGAATTTGATAGAGTATGCAATTCTGAATACATTCGTACTCAAATCTTTGCATTCGTCGAAATACTTTTCAAAATATCGAGAAAAAACTTAAGAAAAAAGGGAGATAAGAGTATTCGGTGTCATGTTTGTTGTTCCTATTCTAAATATCCTAAGCAAATTTTTGAAGTCGAAGATTGTGGAAATATTGTTCATTTCTAGAATTTTGAAAAATTCGTCACAGGTGTTCCAAATGTTTGGTCAAAAATTGGGATTAAGATTGGCTCAGAACTTTCGTTTTTCAAATTAGAACCCTATTTTTTTATGATTGCGTTGGATTCTGCCAAGAAAAATTATGATTATGTTCTAACATGTTGATGCTCCTTAAATTAATAATTCTTGAGTTATTTAGGATTTTCTGATTTTATGTCGTCATATTCATGAAATCTGTTTCATAGCAACAGTGATAAATGAATTCAGAAAAGAGGCGTGTCACTAGTGAGTTATTGGAATAATTTATATTCTATGACCAAGGTCATTGTTGATATGAAACAGATTCTATGAATTTGACGCTACGTACGACATGAAATCAGGAAATCCTGAATAACTCAAGAATTATTAATTTTAGGAGTATTAACATGTTAGAACATTATCATCATTTTTCTTCGTACAATCCAACGCAATCATAAAAAATAGGGTTCTAATATGAAAAACGAAAGTTATGGGCCAATCTTGATCCCAATTTTTGACCCAACATTTGGAACACCCTGTGATGAGTTTTTCAAAATTCTAAAAATGTACAATATTTCCACAGTCTTCGACTTCAAAAATGTGAAAACGGTTTGAGCTTAAGATATTTAGAAACAATATCATAATCGCAATTTTCAGATTTCAAATAGGTCCAGTTCTCCAGAAACGCCTAATAGGCCGTCGAACTTGGTAGACCCTGTATATAGAGATTTTTTACTCTAAACCCACTATGTACAAATTCGAAATCTTAAGCTCTTTCAGTATCTGCAAAGATATACAGGAGGTCCCATATAAATTAAAAAAGCCTAGGGTATTTCCGGTTCAACCGGAAATATATTATCAACAAAAAATTCTACATTAGATGCATTTTGCGCCAATGCACTTACCTGCAACCTGCAAAATTTCATGAGTATGCGGTCATTTACTTTCAAAAGTTATTTACGTAGTTCCATACTTTATTCCTATCCTGTATGTTTTTATGTGTAACATATATTTTACATTCTCGCTGCCTAATTCTGAAGCTTAATTGTCCTTGTCCTTCGACCGGTAGAATTTTCCAATTGACTTCAGCCATCAGAGTGATCATTTTCTCCATAGATTTGAAAAAATGTTATGATAATGTCATATCAACATTTTTTTAACTGTCATATCGGTTATATATTATAATGATTATGAGATCCCGAGAGTCATTTGATTATTCAGCGTACTTGCGTACATCCGCCAAAATTCCAGTAATATCATCCTTTTCGTTCACTCGATTCCATACTTAATACTCACTACCAATAACAACCCTTCATAAACCGTTAAGATGAATTTAGAGAATGAACTTATCCAAAATTGCTGTTTCTAATATATAAAGTAACATTTTTATCCCTTGCAGGTACCACCATACGAGTTGGATACAGATTTCCAAACGCCTGTGCGTATGCAATCCAACAAACACCAGCGACACCATTCTGCCGACCGTACCTCAGATATGGTTCGCTCTTATCTCTGGCCTGGATTACACCTTCAGAATATTTGTGTATATAAAGCAGTTGTAGTAACTGGAAACTCATAAAAAATTTCAGATGAATCTGTATAAAACACAATCTATTGTATAAAAATATCAATAGTTGAGTTTAAGTATTAAATCGGTACTCACAAACAGTACTCATCAGTATTAGTAAGAGATATTTGTTTGCGAAGTTATTCTGATTGATTTTTTTGCATTCCTTTCATGTCTACTAAGTATTATTTTGATTCCTCTGCAAAATGGTGAATATAATTGATTACATTGTTTCGTAAACATGCTATTTGTAGAATCATTCATACCTAATTGATAAGATAAAAGCATGGCTATCGAGATTTTGAGAAACACTTTACGATGCATTCAGAAAAACAAGTTTATCTTTCTATCATAGCTATAAATTGAAAATATAAATGAAATGTATTTTAAAAATCTGAATAAATATAATATTTTGAGAAGTGTCAGAATTTCTTCCAAACGCTCAGATTAACTGTTAAACAAATATTCGAAGATTCATTAGAGTTGAAAATTTTTGAATACTACTCGTACTATTCGTTAGAGGGAAATTCAGTACTTATATTATAAGATCATTCAAGTCTTTCCCAATAATTGGGAAATCCCCCAAGTATCGGTTAAAAATTAATACCGGCAACACGGCTCATCGGTGCGGGTCCTCACATCCGACGTCGGTGGACCTGTTTCAAGTTTCAATGTTCGGTGCTTGGTTCGTTGTTCTATGGCGCAAAGCTACGCGTGTGCACCGCTGTCGACGACGGAAAGGCAGAAATTCTAAACACGAACCGGGGACAGAGACAGTGGAGAAAATTCAGACTCAGGCGAGGGTGCTAACAGACACACCCCGATAAGCTCGATCGTTCACGGCCTTAGAAATTCATTTTGGGGGTTTGATACGGTGATCGGACTACTCCGACTGATTAGTGGTTATAATTCACATCCTCAGTGAAAGGGTGCGGAACATATCTTCTGTGATTTTGACAGTGACCTGTGAAACGAAGAGTGAAAATACGTGAGAAAAACTGGACCTACTGATATTTTAGCAAGTAGAATTCATGGAAAAGGGTCTGAAGAGACCCGAAGTGCCGGGTATAACACAAATTTGTCAAACTGGAACTGATGGAACTAGAAAATATCGTAGCGAACACTGTATATTTAAAAGCGAGAGAGGGTAAGGTGAACTTTGAAGGTTAAGGTTAAGTTTAGTCAACAGATTTTCGCTATTTCAGGTGGTTCCGATAATAACAAAGGAAAGAGCAAGAAATGGAGAAAAATTCTCCAATTTCCTCACATTTCCCAATGTATAGAGTTAATGAACAAAATAGGTAAGTATATTTCCTTCAATATGAACTGTTTACATCATGAAACGAATTGTTATGAGTTCTCATAAAGCCTAACCATGCTGAAAATTACAGTTTGATTATCTAGTTTAATTAGTAAAGTGAGGTTATGTTCGTGAAAGTTTACATGAAACTGTTGGCTCCTTATAATTGTTTATGTTTCTCGTCAATTTGTTCAAATAGTTTGTTATTCTTCCATCCAATTGATGCCACAAATGATTTCACATGACTTTTGGATCATTGATTAAATTCCATTACATAAAGAAGTTTTCATAATTCGTTTTCATAGATTTCCAATTTCTCATTTTGAAAATCAATTTTATTCAGTATAATTTCATATATATTCAACACATGAAGCTGAGGATAGGATCTTCTTTAAAATTGATTCATCATGAATTTAAACTTCATTTTCGAAAGCTCTGATTAATAAATATCATTACAATATCTAGAGAATGCCGACCAAATGAATCATTTGGAATAATTCTAGACGAATATGAGACATTTAAATTAAATTGAATATTAATTTGCTCACAATGGGAATTTTATTCGCACATTTGAATATTGACGTAATTTGGAAGCTTTTGAACCGTTCTTCTCCCGGTTCTTCTTGATTGAATCGTTCGAAACTTATTTTTGAAGTTGATATGGTCATATATTTTTCATTTATTGAACAGAACCATGAGGATTTTGTTATCCGAATTTAACGTTTCGATCTATTTCATGATAACATCAGACACTAGTCTTTATTCATGTCCGATTTGTGAAGAAAATTAGTCAGTATAGTTACCTTCTGAGATAGGGTTTAAGCAGAATACCTATATATTTTCATTGGTCTCGTCATTCTATGAGCGAAATGTAACATTTCACTTTCCGTCATTCCGTCGCTATTTATTAATCAACTGAATTCAATTCCACATAATCAGTATTTTTTGAATTATTGAGATAAATAATTTAGATATATTAAGCCTCAGATGTTTTGGATTTCGATGATTCACTGGACGAGAAACGAATTTGAAAATTCTAGGTTTGGATTTCGGGAATTCATTTATTTAAAGTCAGTAGACTTTGATTTGACCACGAATCAAAAGTGAGTGAGTCCAAAATAATTTTCCAAGCATATGTTCTGCTCAAATTTCGTTAATTGTAGACATTCGTAACAAATAATAATGCTCTTGTTCATAGCAAGAAAACGTTTCCGACAATTCATCATAATGTCTATTGTTTAACTCAACTTTAATATTTTTGATGATATGATTACATCTTGAACTTCTTCATGTTTAACCCCAAATCGTTAATATAATCAGTGATATCAACAATGACTTCAATTAAAGTAGGACTTATGAATTAATCATAATTAATTTCCGTCCAATTGACATCAAAATCATAATGTTGAACTCCTTCCTCAAAAGTTCATCATAAAATAGCGCACATAAATAAACATTGCATATGGCATTGTAGAAACAATTGGAAAACATTCAAGCACATCTCGACTGGAAAAAGAAAGTCGTGTAGCGACTTTATACATCCGATATATTATTTATTCTGTTGTAGTTTGAAGAGTATTCAGTCGAGCAGATCGTTCGCTTTCTTCACAATTCCATGGTCATGAGTTTTTTTCAATTATTCGCTTAGTCCAGGAGTGATTCTCATGCGGTTGATTTTTTGAGTTTATAGAGTTTATATAACGGATTTTGAAGTTGAATGGAGCACTTGAGGCACTCCTCTCTTAAATCGTTACAAACATTTCAAACACACCACCGACATGAAGTCAGGTGCTGTTGGTGTTTTCCAACGCTGTTTTGCACCGAACCTCGACAAAAAATGTCATTTCATCAATTCAAGCAAAGAAATTGGAGAAGTTGAAATGAAATATAGCTACATATATGTACATCATTTTTTTCAAATGCATAATAGTATTAATAACTCAGTGCATGCATAAGTGAATCTCCACTCGTTTCAAAACGAGTGAAAAAATAACACATTTCATTTGGAGAAGTGATTTTTCACAGGCTTCTTTAACAATTCAAATTTTCAACCCCTTGAAATCGTTTTGATTAGTTAATACGTCGGATGTGAAATTTTCATAATTCTCAATATTCCTTGAAGAAAGCATTCAAACGTTTAACATTACGGCATTCTTCTTCAAAGTTCCTCTTGAATTTCTCGCGGATTATATGCAGCATTATACTCGAATCCTTTGATAAATTCGGTGACCGGTCCAGCTAAAATCCATTGTGAAAACACAGAGCCCTGTTGAGGATGGTATAATCCAATAAGGGGTAGGTCCAAAATAAATTTTCCTGGTCGCCTGGGCCTTGTGTAATCCTGAGGATTCACATCTGGGGAAAACGACTATTATTGAAGGAGGGAATCTCCCACTATATTGCTCAAAGGCTAATAATTCGATTACTTGGTGCTCGAGTTTTAGTTACATACAGCATATGTTACACTAAGATGATGAAATTTTTATTGATGCAACTTCACTCGTAGTAAGTCAAATAGTTTCGAATACTTCGTATAATCTCGTTGTACAGATTTACTCTTCAATGCTTAAAGTACCACTTGAGGGCACTACGAGAAATATGCTGATTTTTATTCAATTTGAGTATGCCCTATAGAATAGAACGTTATTTCAGTCTTATGATCATAAGTAGGTCCACCTGCTGTAAGATATTGCGAAAAACATGATTGTTTTTTCATTCAGAACAATGAAATAGGACAGTAAGCTGAATCTTATCCTAATACCTACACTACACGAAACCATACCTCTCTCTCTCTCACTTGAGATTCTGACAACAAATGTAGGATTACGAAACTGGAAAAATTAATAACAGGCAAGGAACTCCTTCCGTCATTTCCATGTGGGAAGCAAAATTATATCAGAAGTCTAGAAATGTCCCAACTTTTTCGACTAGTCATACATTGCATTTTAATTTGCTTATTCTGAATCCATTGTGGCTGGCTTATTTCATCGACTGGTTGCGGTAAGATAATACTAATCCCAAATTTCAAAGTATTTTAACGGAAGTGACGTGATTCCTTGCGTCATGGTAGCGGATACAAGAACTGAACAATGAATATCGCCTATTTCATTGAATACTAGCTGGCCCGCGCAACTTCGTCTGCCCAAATCGGATATTACAATTGTTATTATCATTATTTTGAAACACGAAAAATCTTCAAAAATCCTAGATCCCGATTGCAACGTTATCTGCCAGAACCAACTGTATTTGCCAACTATCCGTATACAGGGTGTACCAAGTTCGACGGCCTATTAGACGTTTCTGCATGGAAATCTAGACCTTTTTATTTAAATTAACGTGAAATCTGAAAATTGGGATTATATTATTGTTTGACATTATCTACGGAGCTAAAATATTCTTATAGCCTGACCACTTTCAGTTTTTCTGTTTTTCCGTTTCCAATTTTGATAGAATATTCAATCGTTGCATTCGTCGAAATACTTTTAAAAATATCGAGAAAAAACTGAAGAAAAAGGAGATATGAGTATTTGGTATTATGTTTGATAATCCTATTCTAAATATCTTAAGCACAAACCGTTTTCACATATTTGAATTCGACGACTGTAGAAATATTGTATATTTCCAGAATTTTGATAAACTCGTCACAGGATGTTCCATTTATGGTGTCAAAAATTAGGATCAGAATTGGCCCATAACTTTGGTTTTTCAAATGAGAACTCTATTTTTTAATGATTGGGTTGGATTTTGCGAAGAGAAATAATCATAGTGTTTTAACATGTCAATGCACCTAAAATGAATAATTCTTGAACGATTTAGGATTGTCTGATTTTATGTCGTACATAGAGTCAAATTCATGAAATCTAATTCATATCAACAATGATTAATAAATTCAGAAAAAAGGTCTGTCACTAGTGAATTATTGGATTAATTTATCTTCTATGACCATATATCATTGTTGATTATGAAACAGATTTTACGTACGATATGAGATCAGCAAATCTTGAATGACTTAGGAATTGTTCATTTTAGAAGCATTAATAATAACTATCATTATTTTTCTCGCAGAATCCAATGCAATCATGAAAAATATAAGGTAGTTCGAAAAACGAAAGTTATGAGCCAATCTTGATCCCAATTTTTGACCAAACATTTGGAACACCCTCTGACGACTTTTTCAAAATTCTAGAAATTCAAAATATTTTCACAGTCTTCGACTTCGAAAATGTGAAAACGGTTAGTGCATTAGATATGTAGAATGAGAATAACAAACATGCTCTTATCTCCGTTTTTCCGCTTTTTTCTTCAGTTTTTTCTCGATATTTCGAAAAGTATTTCGAAGAATGCAACGATTTCAATAAGAATATATTTGGAATGGAATACTCTGTCAAAATTTGAAACGAAAAAACAGAAAAAAATATTCCTTCGACATTTTTTTTTTCATACCCTGTATAAGTAAAAGTGGTGCGAAAGTCAGGCCTCAAGAATATTTTAGCTCTTTAGATAATGTCGAACAATATTATAATCCCAATTTTCAGATTTAAAATGATTCCACTTCGCCAGAAACTTTTAAGAGACCGTAGAACTGTTTTCAGCCTGTATATGTATACGCATACCTGAATGACTGAATACGATTGAACTCCAAATAAAGTCTCTACTTCTATACATAAAATAAACTAACTGAAATAATATTAACGGCTGCTTTACTTAGCGATAAGTCGCTTCGAGAATTGAATAAGCTATAAGATAAAACGCAAAATGAACACAATAGTCAACGAAGTCTGCTCTCAAAGGTAAGGAAGTTTTACGACTCGTTTGATAATTTGTCGTTGTATTGTGGTCAAATTACACAAAATCTTCATAAGTTGCAGCATTTGTGTCATTCTGATAGATAAAATATATTTTTTTACATGAAAGAGTTACAAACAGCCCCACATACATCCCTCAGAATATTATAATCAGTGCGATTCTGTTTGACCATGACAATATTGCTGAGATGAAGATATTGCTATCATTGCATAAAATACAGTTTGTCAGATCTTAAATCGTCGATTCTTGAAGACCCTGATAGCAATAATGCTAAAACAAAATTCATAACCAATATTGCAATCACGCTCGGAACAAAAGTCATAATATCATAGCCATATTGTAATGAATTAGAAGATAGCAATATGATTATGAGAGCAAGATTCATAGCAATACGCAAACAGAATAGGCATCTTTAAGTAGGATGCTTATTCGTTTTACCAAATAGTATGCGAAAATAATAGTTCATCCTTGTCGAACTAGACAACGGGCAATGGTGTTTCTAAACGACATCCTGGATGCGCGAAATTTTTTATCGAACCATTATAATGAATGGGTTCTTTCAAAAGACGAAGTTTCAGCAACCTGGTAAAACCAAACCAGAGAGATGATTGAACCGGCCCGAATAACTATCCATCATTCAATCTCCATAAAAAATTTCTCCTTTAGTTACTATAATTTTATCCGATCGATGCTTTCAACTGAAATGGTCTATTGGCGCGAATTGAGTTGTAGCTATTGTCATCGACCTGACATGTATGTTCGGATTCTGTCCCCGTTTCGAATAGTGGGTACCAGCATTCACAACGATAAAAAAAATTGGGTGCCGATCGAAACTCGTGCGGAAATCCAAAAGAAAAGATTGCGGGTAGGTGGTCAGAACGGGTTCATTTACCTGCATCGTTTCGGGCTTATTTTTAGATGCCTCATCAACGTGTTTCGAATGTTGTTCGACCGAAAGAACGCGTGCGGAATTGGGCCGTTCCGATATGTACCTTTTTTTCTTGATCGTTTGTCAAGTACGTGGGAGCGAATTGGGACCCGAGACCGCCTGAAACCGTTCGACCACCGAATGAGGAGGGACCACAGGAAATGCGCAGCAATTTTTAACGCCAAACTTTATTGGGACTACTATACGTTGAGCACGGGAGGTTCCTTCGCATTAAGGTAGGGTAGGGTTGTAGGGTTTTAAAGCGATTATTTTCGATAGCATTGGTATATCCCTTACAACTGAACAAATCAGATAATGCACCCGAGGTCAGAATATGCAGGTACACAGGCAATATTTGCTCCGAATAGGAAGTTGATAAAGCAGTGCCCCAGCTGCCGAACTCGTAATAAATCTAAGAATGGGATGAGAAGTCGTATAGAGCAAAAACACAATTCTATGCGACACCGCCGGCGTTAGCTGGAACTAAGCCCGAAACGAGTATCGTTTTGACAGTTAGTACGTGAAAGCTGGGTTTATTTGTTTATTTTTACGTTTTTATTGCGATAAAAAGATATGCCTAAGGAAAAAAACCGTGAAAAACCCTAATTGTTGTGTTTATGGATGTAATTCTAAAAAATCTAGGAATCCTGGAGCCCATTATCGTGGTGAAAATCAAAATGTTTACTTTACCAATAAACTAGAAATCGTAGAGGAAATTAATAGACGTAAATCCTGAGAGCATGTTTTGATAATGGAAAAACCTGTATCTAAAGATATTAGAGTATGCAGTATGCTTACAGCACTTCCAATCAGAAGATTGTGAAATGAAAACAAGCAAGAGTGGAAACTGATGTCAATTGAAAACAATGCTTCATATGTTTTGAATTATTTCAGAAACTCTCACTATGAAAACATTTCTGTTACTGGAGAAGAAAGCTGTACCTTCACTAAACCTACCAAAAAAAGCAGTTCAAGTCAAGTCATTTTAAATTTTTGTTCATATCGTTCTTGTACAATAATTTTCATTCTTATCAAAATGAATTACTTTGAGTCTACTTGATATTTTTGAATATATAGAAGTTTCAACAATTCAAGAAGCCTAGTTGAAAGTGCTGAATTCAATCCATATGATAATGTGCAATAAAACTAGGGATCTTGTGAGTTTAAGTGATTCTCTCGATGGTTGCAAAATTGAACTTATGTTCAGCAGTGATCAAATCTATATGTGGAATTTTAATTAAATTCCGAGAATTGGCTATTTTAAACAATATATCATACATATATGTATCAATTTAATATTAATATTGAAAATACCTTGATAATATTGACATTCATTTAGCAACGGAAAAGGTGCAATCAATCGATAGATGAGTTGAATTATTTTATTTTATTATAACTGCAGCCTAAGACACAAGTGAGATGCAATAAATGAATAATACATTAAAATCTAGCGTAATGAATTCTTCAACATGATTAATCGAGGATCACGTCATGTTCTGCATACATACGGTTCTCTGAAGAATGTCCATTTTTATTCAAAATTTATCACCCATTTTCTATTCATAGATTTTTTCCCTTCCTAAAAAAAAATTAGTAGCTTCTATTAAATGAATATATTGTTCATGCTGGTGTTCATTTACATTACAATTTTACCTTCACAATCAGTAGAATTGTCAAAATATTTTGTAGTACGTACAACCTTGTAGAGTAGCAGGGCTAAAATATGCTTGCAAATTCCAGACAATCTTGCTTAGTATCTGTATATAATCTTGTCAACCTTCACACCATCATTTTTATAAGACATCATTTCCTCAATTTGATGGGGTTGTCCTTGTAGAATTCCAATGTTTTGAAATAATTTTTTCCCACATAGAATCAAATGATTGCATTGCAACACTTGCTCACCCTCTACCCAGCATCTGTGAGCATGGAAATATTGGAAAATTTCCTATAATTAGAGGAACCTTTGGTAAATATCTTGCCAGATGAACTGAAAAGCATTCAAAATTGAATAGTAATCACCTCAATATTTTACATAAAATATAACAAAAAGCACAATATTACCTATACTTGCACTTACAATATAATCCACAGGATCCAAAATCAAGGAAACAACTTCGATTATTGATAGCCAATAAACGTTTAAACTAAAAAATCCCATAAATACAAATAGAAATCTAATGTAAACACGAAACAATACTCGTTTCGGTAAACAGCTGATCGGCGAATGCAGCGACACCATCGGTAATTATTTTGTCCAATAGGCCAGAAATTTAGTACGTTCAAAACTATGGCTTCTCGAATAGTTTAAAGCGGATCTTGATAAAACTGAGTAATCACAAACATTGGCGATTGGTCTATCCGGGGCCGTATTAACTTGTCACGCCGACAAATTTTATGTAATGGCATCGTGAATGTTGTTGATTCAAAATTGTGTTGGATTTAACAAAAGTCTACCAAGCAATAAAATTAACAGGTTCAGGTTGTAAAAATATCACAATGTTAACTGGAAATAATGTTGCTGAGACACTCAATCATGTCACTTTGTCTCAAGATAAGGAAGGTCAAGAGTCACGAAAATTATTTTTTGCTTATATATTGCGTTGTCTCTGTGTCGAGTAGAATCTAGCATGGAATTTGTTCAAAATGAAAATATTTTAAATTCTACCGACTTTTTTCGCCGGTCATGAATTTCTCAAAGGATGTGTTATTTTTTTTTCATCAGCCGCAACCGTACCGAACGTTTTTCAAAGGTGAACATCTGTACTATATCAAAGATTATAGAGTATAAAGACGGGAAACACCCTATTTTTAGTGCTGAAAACCTACTACGATATTCGGTTGTGTTAGTCATCTGGCAGACTAGATCGTGTTCACTGAATTTTCAGCTACAGATTACTGTATTCTATAAAGAGCGCGAAATTCAAATCTCGGTTTTTATTTGGCTCAAGATGTTATGTTTCACTCAAGCATGATTTCGAACCAATTGAAATTAATTAAACACGTCGTTATGTTTGTTACCTGTCTTTTCATTCGAAATGAATATATTTCAAGAATTTCACTACGTCTGTGTTACAGAATTGTTAGTACAATGAACAATTTTAGATAACCCTCCAATTAAGGAAACACAGACATATTAATTACAGAATAATCAGAAGCGCAATTAAAAAAAGCAATTCTATCGAACATAAGAGAACAACTTTCTTTTTACTACTTGTGTTATTTGAGAAATGTAACCTCAAAGATCATAGGTGGGCTTATCCCAGGCGATAATTTCAATTCTGACTACCGGTTTTTCAATGTTACAATGCATAAGAGGCACATTTCTCACAACCTGTCATCATATCTACGATTATGCTTTTTGACAACACTTAATTTATTAGAGTTGTTCCTCCTTAGACAGGGAACTTTTGATTCTTCAATCTCTTTATCGCTGGATATAAGAGACCTACCTTTTCGCAAGTATTAATGGGACACTTTCTTCCTATAAACTTTGCATCAAGAGAGTCTTCCTGGCTTTATGGCTGTGGTCCAGAGGATTCTTGGTCTTACATTAAACCACGAAAGCTGTCAGAAATTCAGCGTTCGAGGTAAAATCTACAATCAAGAATCCTCTAAAGATGTAGGCGAAACGTTAGCTGAAGTAATTTCTCATTGATCAAGGCCAATGCGCCAGGAAGACTCTCTCAAATCCGATCGTGAAAGCCTCATACTATTTAATTTAGCAATAATCAGGAGTTGATTGTACTCTTTTTATTATTAGGGTAGTCTTACTGAACCTGAGGTTTTTAATTTTTTTCTTACTCGGTCAAAGAAATATCTAAAAAGGAGGAATATTTGGAATTACACATTTACACGAATCGAGTTTCAATACCTTAAATCTCCTTTTCATGAGTAATGTAAAATATGCCAGTTCAGGATGAATCCCATAATAATTTTAACAATTCTTCACGTTGCAACACGTTCCGGAATATATCTTAAATTCGAACAAATTCAACCGGATAAACAAAACCAAACAGACATACCATGTAATGTCCATCATATAATCGTTGAACGACGAACGTGGGAACGTGCTGATCTGACTAGATGGCGCTCACGTAACTGTAGTCGCTTCGTTTTCAATCTTTCTTCTCCATAACCTTTGATATTGATATATCATGTCATGAGTGATCTCTTAGGAAAACTCATCAAAAATGGAATCATATACTCAATTTTTTTTAATCATGCTTCAATTATAAAAATGAATAAAAAAGCTGATTGATATGCTGAGTTCAAGTCTGAATGAGTTTTTTTTTCATCCACAAAAACTTGTGCTAATATACCTGGAGACAAATTATTTGCAGAAACAATGGCGTTAAATTATGATTTCAGTACAGTGAACTCCTAGCTTCTTTGATATTGTCTCTCAATTTTTTTTGGGATTTCGAACTTCTGCGAGAAAGATCAAAATTGCAAAACGCAAAATTTGAAAAGTCAATACTTGTGCTGGGTTTGGGAGACCTGAACAACTCTTATGAAGGAGTTTTTCTGTTGAATCAGGGAAGTCAATAGGGTTGCCAACATCAACGCTCCAGGGGCAGAGGGCATAGAATTGCTGATAGAACTGTTGGTTGAAAAAAAAAGTTTGCAGCTTTTTTTCGGAATCAATTAAACGTGATTTCTACGAGAATAAACAAACTTTTATCAAAAATATAAAAATCAAATGAAGCCCCTTCCGAAGGAAATGACATTGATAACACTGGTTCTTCAGATCATAAAAAAACTTATTCTGCAAGTTTCATCTGTAGAGGCCATTTTCTTCGGTTATTTCCGAATAATCATTATTTTTGGTTTTTCTTTGAGACTTTTTTTCATTGTTCTGAGGAAAAAAATCTTATGTTTTGGTATAATATTGGAGATCACTCCAAAAAGATATCTTATAAATTTCAGATGGCTACATGGTTCCAGTCAAAAGTTGTGATGCATTATATTTCAACCGACGCCACTGGTGAAACGGCCTCTATCTCCGAGAAAAGTGGCCGCTATCTTCACACCGGTTCCTTTGTCTTTTTTCTTATGTGTATGCGAGCATGATGGAAAAAGACATTTTTCCATCATGAATGAGATACAGTTGAACTCTTTCAAGGTACACGAAGCTCACAACTTATTGTGAGGATCTCAATTCTTCGGTCGGAAGCAAAACACTGCTGTCCAAGGCATTTAAAACTCAAATCCAAAAATAAAAAAGACTACAGCAAATAAAATAAACAAAACCAATCATTATTCAAATTAGAATGAATAAGAAAAGCTGGAAAACAAAACTTGATCAAGCAAAAAATAACCTTTTTTCGAGAAAATCATTCCATATGTTAACTTCATAGATAGTAAGGAAATTCAGTCTTTTAATTTGCATAAGTGGATTTCCTTCCCAATTCCTTATAGACGTGTTGTTCATGTAGTACTCAAATTTGATAGGAAATTGCTGAGGAAATTATTCTGTCCATCATTTTTTTTTTCACTTCAGAATAAGTTGATACAAATTCGTGAATAATGAGCAACATGTGGCCGAATATTACAGTAATATATATTCCTCTCCAAGATGTTCGAAGCTCATTAGGCTAACACGTTTCGATGTGCGGATGTTTAGACGGCGACGATATACATTTCCGATTAATATTTAGGTCGGTCAGTATCTCAGACGTACGTCAAAACAATTTAACTTTTCCGCCTAATAAAGTTCCGTCCACGGTCGTAGAATAAATGGAGCTTTCATGTTGGGAAAGTGGGCGGACGGGGTCGCTTCTTGACTTGGATAAATTCCGTTACAGAGATAGCTACCGTGAAGGGGTCTTTGTTCTTCATTGGGGCGAAATTGAATTTCCGATAGTTTGTTTGACTTTCTCAGTACTTAGTGCTGCCAGCTGCGACTTTGTTTTTCTCTCGAAGGGTTTCATTGTTTATGTGGCAATCTCGGTGACAATTAAGGAATCAGTCACGAAAACTTCTTTTCGAGTAAACTTTATTGGAAATATAAAAATCTATGGTTCGAATATGAAATATGATTTACCAGAAGGGTTCTGTAGAAGTAGTCATGCCTCTTCAGTAACAAAAAATTATCAGAATTTTCCAATTTAAATGGAGGAAAATTCTGAATCAATTTTACAATGAGGCAGCGAGCATCGTATAGAGATATAATCTCGGATATAATTCTTACTAAAGAGACCCATTATGAAAATTTTAAACAACTTTGTCGATTATTTGATTTTTTGTTTGGTCTCCAGTGTAGATTTTCTGATTCATTTTTATGTTATCATTTCATTGTTATTATTATTATTATGTGGTTAGATTTTGGTCTCAAGCTTTTTTCTCGTCTTTGTTCTGTTTCCAGCTTTGAATTTGGATGCCTTGCTTGAGGGAAGGGGGAGGTCTGCCTGTTTTCCTTTGGACAGAAGAATCAAGATGTCCAATCTTTTTCTTCAGCGGTTATTTTAGGAAAGGACGTATTTCCTTCAATAACAGTTCAGTTCAGTACGAGATAAGTAGACATGCTGTATTGTATCAGGGGTGGCATAGAATTTCCCAAGTTTAAAAACCTAGTGGGGGTTTTTGGAATTTTTCAAATTTTCACTATCATTGTTTTTTTTTTCAATATTAGCGATTTTCAGTTGACGAACGTCAAATGCGTATATTTATTTCTGAATGAAAACCAAAAGTAGCATGAAGTAACAAAACGAGAGAAACTGAAACTAAACTAACAAAACATTCATTATAAATATGGTATATGGGGAAATAATAAATGAAATAAGTGAGATTTTTTTACTGCTCTGACACAGTTCTTTTGGTTGAGGCCTTTTTACGTAAACTATATATACCTCCTGTCAAAAAAGTACCGGGAATTTATAATTTAAAACGCCCTCGCTCAATGGATTTTGGAATTTTTTTCTTACTTAGGTTAGATTTAAGCCAAGTTTGAGCGCGATCTGTCAACCAGTTTCTTCACGTCAGCATGTTGAGTGAGTCAACCTCGTATGTGCGTGCCGATTATTAAAATGAACGAAATAATTGAACGACTTTTGCCTTAAATTTTGTGTTAAAACCGAAATTTCTTGTGCTTTTCATTTCGACAGACTAGCACAAACAGAAACGGAGATAATGACCAAAGTTGAAATATCTGAAATCTATAATCACTTTCCACGAGCACTTTTTCACTGTGAATAAGACACTAAATTCATTTTTTTTTGTATGATATGAGATAAAAACGAATTCGTTCAAATTGAAGATAAAAAAGATTGCTCTCTATCCTCAGTAGACGAGATTGAAAAAATGAAATAAAATGTCTCATTTCCGCTGAAAATGTGCCCATAGAAAGTTTTAATCGTTTTCAGATATTTTCATCAGTGAAAAACTTAAGGCACATTTTCGAAATGGATGAAGTATCAAATTTTAGTTACATAAAAAAAGGAGATATCGTGAAACGGTTTCCATTGATGGCGTTTTCATGAAAATCGAGCCCAGGATAATTTGGGATACCCTGTAGCCGCTATGTTATTACATACTTGAATATCTACGCTATGAGAGTTAAAAATCTTGAGGTTGTTTGGACAAAATTATATTTCAGCACGTTAAATAGTATAATAAGAATGGTAGGTAAATATTTGAAGGTTTGGTATTAACATCTTGGGTAAAATACTAAGACGAATGATTTCCTCTTTGCTAGTTATCCTCTCGTAGTTAGATTCTGACTTACATATTCACCTATTTATAGTTTTTTCCAGTTGCATAATTAAAAAATAAACTGAAGATATGATGAGATGACATTCATTAACTTTTCATCGAGCCCACACATGACATGTTTACATTTGAAATCATTAAGGTAGGTTTGCAGCTAAGGAAAAGCGAAATTCACCAGTTTCAGCGCTTTAATTCTGAATCGATTGAATAAATACCAATTTTCTCTATTTCAGTATCCTAATGACTTCATTACAGTACTAAAAGTAGTGTTGTAATGAAACTCATTACAGCACTATTTTAAGTTATATTTTTCGTTTTGTGGTTGTCAGTACTGACCTTAGATCCTCTCAATTTTCAAATCAAATTAATTCAAATTCCGTAATAATATGTCAAATTTCGTAAGTCACACCAACTGCCAAGATACAATACAAAAGTCGCTAATCTGAATTTTGATTTGAATTTCGAGAGTACTTTACAAAACTTGACTCAACGAGAGAAAACACGTCTAATACTTGTTGCAGAAGTCAATTCCAACACTCATGCTTTCGAAAATTCACATTCGTGTTGAAATAGGGATTCATTCTGCAACTTGTTTTAAAATATACTATTATTCCGGCTTTTAGCCCGCCAAACCTGTCTTCAAAATATGCATTCATAATAATTACATACGTCGAATAGGATAAATTCAATTGTATTGCCCTTGTACGAAATTTATCCTCATATTATTTGAAAAATAATTTCCCAAATATTTCATATATCCCTTATAACTCGAACTTCGCTCTGTCCCCCTAGCCCTCTGCTTCGAAATGAGTTTGGAAAACATCGAATATGGCGGAAATTACGAACGTGATTGTTTCAGTGGAACCACATCCGGAGAAAGTCAGCAAAAGTAGAAAGGACACCAAAAAAAGCGGACAGAAACGTAATATCGAGATTAGAAAGGGACTCATCCCAGCCTAGAGAGATATTATCGATCCCTCTCCGGGTTGAGAACTGGGAATAAACACAGCCTTATGGGGATAAAGTGGAGAGAAGGAGAGGGCTGTATATTTTTTCGAACTGGATTGAGGGATGAATCTCCGGAATAATCACAATGCGTTGAGGGAATTTAACCGTGTTTTTTTCACTAATGCGTTTATTGTAATTTTTCTCAATGAAGGCGCGAAAAATGTCGATCAATGATTTGTTTGATAGATATGGTGAACAAAATTTCAATCTGTTTTCGTATGATTATGTTCAAGTGCATTATTGTGGAATCATAAATTTGGCAACACAGTTCTTTCTCTGTTTGAGCAAGTCCTTTTGGAACAGCAGGATTGTTCTGAGCATCTCTATGAATCAAAGGTGTCTAGGACCAAGTGATGGTATAAACATCATTGGGAAGTCTCCTTTTGCATGTCACAAGATAGAGGTAATTTGTCCACTTGTTTGTTTATTGATTCAGCGAGTAATTGTTACTTGTAATGTCACGAAATCTATCGCTGCTCGTTCAGATTCCACGGTTGTTAACACGATCTCGAAACTTCATAACAAGGAAAAAGTTTTGTATTTGTCAGTTTATTGATACCAATAAATACACTCCCCGTCAATAAATTCCGGACAGGCAAAATTCAACACCCTGTATTTTTTTCGTGGTTCTTCGATTTTGTTGAAATTTTCACCAGATATAGTATTGAGTCTTGTTATATCAACCTGAAATTTACTTTGCGAGAATACCTGTAGTTCACCCGTTTTACAGGGTGAAACAAAACCTTGTTTTATACCCTTCATTTCTAAACACCCTGTGGTGAATTTGGGGAGGAAGATTTAATATCATTCATATTTAATTTGAAGTGCGACCCTTTTATAACAAAATGTTTTTTGATTTACGTCAGTATCTGCTTTAAAAAAAAAGATACACATTTTCAAAGAAAGTGTTGCATTTTTTAAATTTTCATAACAATTTGAAACATTACAATACCTTATCGACTGGTAAACATAAATAAACATCTGAAAATTAATAGCGTGTATTTCCACCTCGCTTTATCATCACTTCCGCCATACGACGTGGCATACTTTGAATCCATTTCCGAATTGCTTCTGAAGGAATATTTTCCCGTTCTTCAAGAAGGACTGTTCGGAAATCTGGCAAGGTGTCGGGCTGCCGAATTCGAACACGTCTACCTAGCATATCCCATACATGTTCAATTGGATTTAAATCCGGCCTTCTGGCTGGCCACACGAATCGTTGAATATTCGCCTCTTCAAGTATTCTGTTACAACCCGTGAAACATGAGGCCTAGCATTGTTCTGCATTAACAGAAATTGTTGCTTCCCCCAGAAGCAATTCGTAAATGCATTGAAAGTATGCCACGACGTATGGTAGAAGTGATGAGGAAGCAAGATGGAAATACACGCTATTAATTTTCAGATGTTTGTTTATGTTTACTAATCGATAAGATATTGTAATGTTTTAAATTGTTATAAAAATTGAAAAAATGCAACAGTTTCTTTAAAAATGTGTATCTTTTTTTGAAAGCAGATACTGACGTAAATCAAAAAACATTTTGTTAAGAAAGGGTCACACCTCAAATTAAAACTGAATGATGATTTTTCTCCTCAAATTCACCATAGGGTGTTTAGAAATGAAGGGTATAAAACAAGGTTTTGTTTCACCCTGTATAACGGATGAACTACAGGTAGTTTTGCAAAGTAAATTTCAGGTTAATATGACAAGACCCAATACTACACCTGGTGAAAATTTTCACAAAATCGGAGAACCACGAAGAAAGATACAGGGTGTTGAATTTGACAAAGATTTGCCTGTCCGGAATTTATTGACTGGGAGTATATAATGAGATTCCAAAAAGATGACGAAATTTGAGATGCTTTCAAATGAGCAGAAATAAAAGATATCAACTCGAATAGAGTGCGTTTAAATCAATCATCAACACTTGTATTGTCGTCTTCAGAGTATTCCCTAATAGAGGTCATACACATGTGCCATAGTTTTTTCCATTCTTCAAAATATCTTTTACAAGCACTTAGGATGGCATTCAATTTCCTCGCCGAATTCAGTTTGATAACTGCAATGGATTCGAAACGTGTTCAAATTTTAAAGTTTCGGGAACAGAAAAAAGTCGCACGGGACTAAATCAAGCAAAAACGGTGGTTGATAGATGGTGTTTATCGAGTTTTTTGCCGTTTACAATTGTAGCGTGGCGTGACGGCGCATTATTTGTGAAAAATCTATGAGTTGTTTGCCCGAATAGTACGGTACGAGATGGTGAGAGATGTTTTGAGTTGGTTTGACGATTTTCGATGACAATTTCCTTAGTTGCATCGACATTAATTTCGTATAGAGAGGTCAAAAGTCGTCCAGAACAGTGGTGGATTTACAGATTTGCCGCCCGTAGGCTATTCAATTTTTGTCGCCTTTAAAATTTGATATCTTAACCCTTAGCCCCCAATCATATCAATTTTCTATCAATAAAATTTCAACTTCATAATTTGTCCTCCATCATCCCTGTACCATCAACTTTTCATTTTTACAGCAAATAATTATCAAAAAAACATCATTTTGAGAAAAAATATCTCAATCATGTGCCACTTTCGAAGAAGGATAATCTTACATGACAATCTTATTAAATCTTATTAAAAGCAGCGATATCAACAGATTGGACAAAATCTTCAAATTCTTGGATGGTTTCAGTTAACAGATCAACTGAAACTTCAGCATCTTCTACAACACACATAATTTGCAATTTGTTGATACCATAGCCGACTGGGACAAGTTTACATTACATTACATTTACAGACAAATATACATTTGGCGAACGTTGATAAATATTTTTTATAACACTCGCATTCCGAGAACAATACCATAAATATATCTTTTTTCGATTGTTCATTAGTATTATATTAGTTACATCATGAAAACATAACAATATTTTTTCTGCGAGACTTCCTATACGTAAAATCATTTATGATATTCATTGTCGTTCGAAATTTTGTTCATTAGCAGACTCTCTGCACCTCAGAGCTAAAGCTCTTAGTTTTTCTTGACTTAAAGTCGTTCGTGGGTAATTCTTCACTCTCTTCAAGCAAAGGAAGGTTTCCTCACCTGAACAATTGGTCGTTTGTGTACAAAGAGCCATAAGTAGTATTATGTCAATATTAACTGTCATTCGGATCATTTCTTCTTGCTCTTCTCTTCTGATTTTTGACAGGTATTTATTTCGGAGCGGTTTTGAAATTTTTGGCATTTAACTTTAAAAGTGACGGGGAGTGTGAGAGTCGCTTCCTGTAGCAAGTATTTGTTGTTTTTAAAAATTTACAGTTTGAGTTTTGAGAACCCTTTGTTGCTGAACCGATTTTGAGAGAGAAATATTTGAAATAGGTAAGAATAAGAGGTTCTGAAGGAGCAAAAAGAGCCCAATGAATACCTGCTTGAAATGTTTCCCTATATTCAACAAGAAAAAAAAAATGCGGGACATTCCTTGTGCACTGTCGATCGAAGTGCGAACGAAGATTTATCTCTAATTTCTGAAATTCGTATTTTGTGAATGCATAATAATTTTTTTCAATATTTAGTCGAAATAAAAAAATTCATGAACCAAATTTGCCACCCTTTGAACTCTGCCGCCCCAGGCTCCAGCCTACTCAGTCTGCTAGTAAATACACACTGGTCCAGAAGGAGCCAGTCTTCGACGATTTCACGGCTCTTTTTGAACGCTTTGTACTACTCATGTGCACGGGTTTTGGATAAAACTGAATCACCATAAGCCTAAGCAACATTTTTAAAGTGTCAGCACATGAAATTTCGTTTTTAAAACAAAATTTAGGCAAATTCTTCGTTGAATAATTTCATTCATGTTAAAAACGTTTCGAAATCCATTCAGCCCGTGCGTTTTAAATAACAAATTTTTTGACAGAAGTTATACTACCGTTAAAAGGACCTCACAATCCAGCCCTGAATGTATGTATGGTATACCTGGCTATGAACTGTGTCTATGTCTGTGAATTCTAACGAACGTTCAAAAGCTCCTGACTTCTCGAATTTTATCCCTTTTCTAAATGCATGAATCTCAACACAATTGCAATACTTGGAAAGCGAGAGAGGATTCATGATACAATGCACAAATCCTCCTCTATCTGATAAAAATTCTCATATATACAAATTTTCTACCGAACATACAAAGCGGTTGTTGTACCGTCGAGAAAAGAACATTTTATTTATTATTGTCGTAGAAAGGTCTTGTGACAGGAATTCGG
Source organism: Hippodamia convergens (assembly GCA_038502775.1). NCBI lineage: Eukaryota > Metazoa > Arthropoda > Insecta > Coleoptera > Coccinellidae > Hippodamia > Hippodamia convergens. The sequence continues at coordinate 12,570,883 of CM076611.1, read as the reverse complement.
GTCTGAATAAACGGAGGCGAAGCCCCCCCTCGTCTCCTCCTTGCACCACACCCAGTTTTCCGATACAACCCTACAGTTTACAGGCCACTTTCCTCAGACTTTCACCTCGTGCCTCTGCTCCCATCTCTGTCTGTTTCTCGCCGTCTTATGGGACAGTGCTCGACGTGCGGGGGAGTACCTTTCATTTGTCGTCGGGTATTTCACCGCCCCTGGCCGAAGAAGAGCTGGCATAAATCCGAGGAATTCGCCGGGAAATAGGTAGGGACGTGTTTGGAGGCGAGAATGGACCTGCATCAGTGGCGGCGAGAAGAAAGCCTACATCTACGTGTAGAATGCTACGGAATACTCTTCAAAATGCAGATGGGGTCCAAGTTTCCATCGAAACCATCAGACGACGTTTGAGAGAGTTGAATCTACACGTGACCATAAGTGTCAAAGACTGGGCAAGGCAACATATCAATTGGAACGATCAATGGCGTAGTGTCCTTTTCACTGATGAATCCAGATATGAACGATTTTTATATTCTCGAAGAATAAGGGTATCCCATGCATATTCTATGCATGGGATATGCTCCAAAGAAGATTAGATAATCATTAACCTACCCCAGAATCCTTAAATGATCTGAGAGAGCTACCGCCCTGTTTATGGAACCAAATTCCTCAAGAAATGTTCAACAACCTCGTGTGTAGTATGCAAAGAAGATGTCAAGCCATACAATGTATTGATAGTCTTAAAATGCTTGAATTCTCTGGGAATAAAATTTCTTTATTTTACTCGATTTTTCTTAAACACCCTGTATACGCTGCAGACTTACACGCTAAAAGTAATTTTATTTCTTGCAACTTGAGATCATATTAATATGACTTTTCATCAATATCCCTAACTCATGTGGAGCAGTTTACTTCCTAAAGACTTCTCGTTCAAGGCCTATAAATGTCAAGAAATGCCTAGTATCGTTATAAAAATCTGAACATCTCATGAGATTCTGCAAGTTTAAAAGCTCATATAACTGACAATTCAAGATATAAATGGGAAGAAGCTTAACAATTTTAAACCATACTATGTTTAACCTTTGAACATCAGTACTTGAAACTAAATGGGTGAAGAGAAGAGCGACTACAGAAGGGCCCCTGCTCCATCAGATGTTACGTGACTGCTTCCAGGAAAAGTTGATTCTGAAAAGCAGATCTTTATTCAAGTTGGCGAAATCGGTCGAAGTACTTGACCCTTTCGGCTGAAGATCTGGAAGGTCCATCCTTGTCCTGTTATTCGAGTTAGGGATATCGTATTCAATCGTTTTGAAAAGTATGTAATCTTCGGGAAAATCACTGTTAAATCATTTAAAAAAACTCAATAACAACTTGAATCGATCCAATAAAAATCAGTATGAGACATTTCGTCAATCTGGTCGCCTTTTTTCTGAAGTTTGGTTTTTTGCATATATGCTTCATGAATGCTCTTATTTTGAAATGGAGTCAGTTTATCAACGGCTTCGATTTGAAACGAGTTTTCTGAAATTGCCAAGGCGTAAGTTAACAAACACTGAGGCTAATGGAGCTATCGAAATGCTACAGGGTGGCCTAACTCAGGTTGTTGTAGCGGAAAGACTCCAAGGCAGCCGAAGTGTGATATTCTGGCTTTGGAATAGGTTCAGGGAGACAGGTTTCGTGTTGAAAAGACCAAGGCTTAGTGGGCGACGAAAAACAACCATTGCTCAGGATTGTTTCATCACCGTTTCGGCGAGGAGAAAGCCTACATCTACGTGTAGAAAGCTACGGAATACTCTTCCAAATGCAGATGGGGTCTCAGTTTCCATCGAAACCATCAGACGACGTTTGAGAGAGGTGAATCTAGGTTCTAGACGTCCGTAAAGAGGAGTTCCGTCAACACGTGACCATAAGCGTCAAAGACTGGAATTGTCAAGGCAATTGGAACGATCAATGGCGTAGTGTCATTTTCACTTATGAATCCAGATATGGACGATTTTCAGATTCACTGAGAATAAGGGTATCTCATGCATAGAACATGCATGGGATATGCTCCAACGAAGATTAGATAATGATCAACCTACCCCAGAATCCTCAAATGATCTGAGAGAGCTTCTGTCCCGTTTCCTCAAGAAATGTTAAACAACCTAGTGTGTAGTATGCAAAGAAGATGTCAAGCTGTTATTGATGCCCGTGGAGTCCATACATTGTATTGATAGTCTTAAAATGCTTGACTTCTCTGGGAATAATATTTCGTTATTTTACCCGATTTTTCTTAACCACCCTGTATACGCTGCAGACCTATAAGCCTAAATTAATTTCATTTCATGCATTTGAAATCATATTAATATGAATTTTCATCACAAAATCTCATTCAAACTATATTTTTTTGCAATTTAAGTCAATATCCCTAACTCTTGTGGAGCAGTTTATTACTGCTTTATAGTGAATTCTCAGTTCGCGTTCATCTATATTATTCTAATTCAAATCAATATTTCTTTATATTCAAACACTGTCCGCAACAGCCATTGAAACTCAGAAGATTCCTCATCGTTATATCGTACTACAGACATGCGGTGCGCTAAAGAAGTCAAGAATACAGCTGTGGGGGCTCGGATCCTTCGAATCTAGGTTTGCTGGAACGTACAATTTCAAATTTATTCCCATACGAAACACCGGCCAGTTAAAATTCGAGCTTGATGTCACGTGGCGGAGGCAGCTTTCCTCAAAGCGAACCTAGCCGAAGCCGCACGTGCTCCTTATCGACCAAATCCGATCAACGATATGACCGGCTGTTGTTTGTTGTTTTTATTTCTTATTCCATCGTTGTCAGTCGGTAGCGAAGGGTTATTCAGCGTGTTGTTTGTGATTTATCGTTTAAGATTGTGCGGCGAAATTTGTAAGGAAGATTAGAAATTCGAATTAATTATATTTTATCGAGAAAAATACAAACGGAAACCTTGATTGAAAATCGCAATGTGAGTAGAGACCATCGGGAAATAGAAGATATTTTTGATTTCATTCTGATTTAACAAGTTCAGCCAAATGCCGTACGATAATAAATTTTTCGTAGCAAAGACAATGAAGACACCTCATAGCCTGCTATGCAAAATTTAATTCTTAATGCCAGACATAATCGTCCCTCAGCGTACAATGGTACAATAAATGCGAGTGGCTGAAAGAAGGTATCGTTCTAAATGAATTATTTTGCTAGTTTTGCTTACTTTTCTTCGAAGATTCAGAAAACAATGTGTCTCTTGGTATGCACCTTGCTGGCTACACTAGTTTCATATATACCTATATTTTTTGCTCGGCCTCTGATTGAAACTTCACGAGCCGCCGCTGACCTGCATCTTCCTGCTCTAAGCGACTCGGACAGGGCAGCAGGGCAGATAAATAGAGATAAACTGGAGCGCGTAGGTAGCGCAGAGCTATCCGTGACTGGGGTGCAAATCGCCCGAAAATGGTCGGGAGTCTAGTAATAGGGGGAGAAATAAAAAATAACTACTGGGCGGTGGTTTCGTCTGATTCTTCCCGACATTAAGATGCTCGGATGGTATTCTTTCCGCGTAGTCGGAGCAAATGATCACTTGACCTACAGGAAAATATATTGTTGGGAGATTGAAATGAAACTACGAGGGTAGTTCAAATATAATATAGACGAATGCTCTGACACGTTCGTTTACTTTTGAAAAAATTTAATTCACAGCTCTTCTAGGTAATTAACACCATTTCCAAGTGTAATTCAGAAATTGTCAAGTGTATTTCAGATTAGTCACTTTAATTCAGAAAACGTCAATTGAATTTCAGATCAGTCCATTGAATTTCAGAAAACATCAAATGTATTTCGGATAACTCAATTGAAATTCATTTGATATTTTCTGAAATTCAATTGACAAATCTGAATAACATTTGATGTTTTCTGAAATACAATTGATTAATCAGAAATACAAGTGATGTTTTCTGAATGTCAATTGACGATCTCTGAATTACAATTGGAAATGGTGTAGTTACGCATTTTGAATTCCTTGGGCAACTCGGACAGCCATGTGCGCACGAACTCCTCTACCTCATCGTCGGTGTTGAATATTTGACCTCCGTGAGCCTCTTTTAGTGGTCCAAACATGTGGTAGTCGTAAGGAGATAAATCTGGACTTTAGGGAGGGTATTCGAGTACCTCTCACCCCAATGGGCTTTCGCTTATTTGAACCTAGCAGCCCGACTCATGCACTCACTATCGAAATTATTTCGCAAATGCAGGAAATTTTCCGAGTTTTTAACGTCTTTTAACACTAAAAAACGATTAACGATGGAACCTTCGCAAGGTTTTGCAATTCTACAGTTTCTAGAGCCTACTTACAAAAATATGGGGCTGAACTGTCTTACGTGGCCCACCCTGTATAATGTGTTATATTTTCGAAACGAAACAAAAAGATTATTCTTTCTAAGTAATTTCAAACGATTGTTTCCATAAGAAATAACACAACTTCATGTTATAGCTCAGCAAGGAAACCTTTTGGGAGAAAACATAGTAGGCTAACGGATTGCTATGAATAAAGTCTCTGCGTAATGTTTTCATTTCAACACTCTAGCACAAACAAAAACGAAGATAATGACCAAAGTTGAAATCGCCCAAATTCCAATATTGGCCTATAACTCGAAAACAAAAGAAGATGGAGGAATGCGGTTGATGGCATTATCAGTTCCTCTAAAAAAGACGACCGTAATGTGCCATTCATTTTCCTCTATCTCGTTGGGTTAAAAAGTTGTAGTTTATGAATCACCAATTTTGCCCACCCTGTGCACATCCTTTCTCTCCTGAACCAAGACTAAGCTTGATAGTCCTGTTGATGAGTGTTTGGTGACGTGATATTCGAAATTTACAACCAAATATCTGTGAAGCGCCGTTTACATTGGTAGAGTAGAGTGGTCGAGTACTAACTATCCTCCTACTAGCACAATGTAAATAGGTCGTGCTAATAACGGTAGAGTACTAAAGATAGTAAACGGTAGAGTAGAGTGGATAGCACATGTGGAATAGTACACTCGACTATCCTATCCCCACCTGCAAAATCTCACTCTACTCTACTGGTTTATTATTTTACTATACCAATGTGAACAGATTCTTGCCTGGTTTTAGGAGAAGATAGTACATCTTCCTAGTCTTCCATGTGATTCGGCTCATCGAACTATCCTTTCAAATTACTAGCAACGTGTAAACAGTTACTCTACCGAAATGAGTAGAGCTCGGAGTAAAGTATTTAGTGCCGTTTACATTGGTAGAGTAAATGGTCGAGTTCACTAGCATGCTTTTTTACGGAAATACCCCACTCTACTCCTTTCGGTAGAGTAACGATGAGCCGAATCACATGGAAGGCTAGGAAGATGTACTATCCACTCCTAAAACCGGGCAAGTTACTGTTCACATTGGTATAGTAAAGTAATAAATCAGTAGAGTAGAAAGAGAATTTGGAGGTGGGGATGGGATAGTCGAGTGTACTTTTCCACATGTTCTATCCACTCTAGCGTTTACTATCTTTAGTACTCTACCGTTACTTGCACGACCTGTTTACATTGTGCTTAAACCGCGGTTTACATTGGTAGAGTAAATGGTAGAGTAGACTTATCAAGTACTTACTATCCTCCTACTAGCACAATGTAAACAGGCCGTGCTAGTAACGGTAGAGTACTAAAGATAGTGAACGGTAGAGTAGAGTGGATAGCACATGTGGAATAGTACACTCGACTATCCCATCCCCACCTGCAAAATCTCACTCTACTCTACTGGTTTATTACTTTACTATACCAATATAAACAGACACTTGCCTGGTTTTAGGAGAAGATAGTACATCTTCCTAGTCTTCCATGTGATTCGGCTCATCGAACTATCCTTTCAAATTACTAGCAACGTGTAAACAGCTACTCTACCGAAATGAGTAGAGTAGAGTATTTCCGTAAAAAGAGTGCTAGGGAACTCGACCATTTACTCTGCCAATGTAAAGGGCACTTTACTATCCTCCTACTAGCACAATGTAAACAGGCCGTGCTAAAAACGGTAGAGTACTGAAGATAGTAAACTACTAGCAACGTGTAGACAGTTACTCTACCGAAATGAGTAGAGTAGAGTATTTCCGTAAAAAAGTATGCTAGGGAACTCGACCATTTACTCTGCCAATGTAAAGGGCACTTTACTATCCTCCTACTAGCACAATGTAAACAAGCCGTGCTAAAAACGGTAGAGTACTAAAGATAGTAAACGGTAGAGTAGAGTAGATATCACATTTAGAATAATACACTCGACTATCCCATCCCCACCTGCAAAATCTCACTCTACTCTACTGGTTTATTACTTTACTATACCAATATGAATAAACACTTGCCTGGTACTGGGAGAAGTACACCTTCCTAGTTTTCCATGTGATTCGGCTCATCGAACTATCCTTTCAAATTACTAGCAAACAGTTTCTTTACCGAAATGAGTAGAGTGAGGTATGTCTGTAAAAAAGTATGCTAGTGAACTCGACTATTTACTCTACCAATGTAAACGGCGCTTGATTCTGTTCGCGTAGCGTTGTCAGGTTCTGCTTACCATTCAATTTTTTCTCTGGCGTATGACCCAAAACTTCTCACATTTTTCATTATATTCAATTCATAATTATCTTTATTTCCTCATATTATGAAGTCTGCTAATGTGATGTTAATTATTTTGAAATGAAAATTCTCTCTCTTCCAGACGTTTCGTACGAATACGTCGTCGACCAGCAACCCATCGGAAGGCTCCTGTTCGAGCAATGGTGCGAGGTGCAGCGCCCCGAGTACCACAGGTGCCTCAAGTTCCTCGACGCCGCCAAGCAGTACGAGGTCGAGACGGACGAGCAGAAGGTGGAACTGGCCAGTGCGATCCGGAAGGAGTTCCTGAACGCCGAAGGCGCCGAGAACGGCGTCTCGATGCCGGCGGAGTTCAAGGTCGCCATGTCCACCATCGCCGAGAATCTGCCTCAGATCACCGAGAACGGCACCGAGAGGTCGGCTGGTGAGGACAGGCCGGACGCCAAACCGACGAACGGGCACTGCAAGGACATGTTCGCGCCCTGCGCTCACGCCGTGAAGTCCCTACTTAGTGCCGACCCGTTTCGCGAGTTCACGAACTCGATGTACTTTCATAGGTATCTGCAGTGGAAGTGGCTGGAATCACAACCTGTTACCTATAAGACTTTCCGGATGTATCGAGTGCTGGGAAAGGGTGGTTTCGGAGAGGTGTGCGCTTGTCAGGTAACTATAGTTATTACCTTTTCTGGGAATTACCTCTGAACTATTTTTCAGAGGTTCAATGAGGTTACAACCTTAACTTCTGTAGTTTATAACGGATCCTATGAAATCTAAGTAATTGCAAACATTGTGGCGCGCTTAAACTATAGTCCATCCACCGAGAAGCGATAGCGCCAGTAAACAACTAAATGTACGCCCATAGGGTTATGAATATTTTCATTGGATGCCGTTTAGTGCTTTCTCCGTCTTCTCCAGATCTGTATTACAACAATCAAATGATTCATCTGAAATTCTCAGTTGCTTGCGACGGCGTCGGTTGCGCGATCGGTACATTAAATCCGGTTCTGATGAATTTGGCCACGCCTTGTTGTTTTGACGCGCTATCTCTCCTCATTGGATGAACTATAGATGCCGAACAGATGCTGACCCGTTTTGATACCTAGGTGCTTTCTGGTTCAAGTTTTGGAAAACCCGAATGCATCAAAGGATCCAAGTATGAAAGAGAAAACAAAAGCATTTCATTTATCTGCGCGAGAAATATATCTTGTCTACGATATATTATTACAATGTGGTAATGTGTATAATTAAACTGAAATTAATACAATTATTAACCCTGATCAAACTAAATTCATCAGAAAATGCAGTATCTGCATTGGAAAGGATCGATGGCACTAAGGGAGAGCGCCCACCAAAGTAGCGGGGCACATACATAGACCATACGTGGCTAACACGTAGCATAATTTTCAGATAGCGCATACCAAAGTAGCGTAGCACTCACATGTTGCAATTTTCAGATAGCGCATACCAAAGTAGAGTAGCACTCACATGTTGCATTCACTTCCCTTGCAATTTCTTCCCGTTGGCATAATCGTTTGATGTATATACATGTTGTAGCCTCTATTAGAGAAAGAAACTTTATATTGGAATAAGAATCATCGTTCATTTTCATTAAATTCGCCCAGCGTCTTCTATTATATTTCAAAAAAATGATAAATTTTGAAGCGTTCAGGTGACGCTCGCATCTGGCAGCGCTATTTCAGTGTGCTCTCATTCACAGGTCGCATTCGCCGAACGAAGCTTCCGCTACCGCTACCTAGCATAATTTGAAAGCGCTCCCAAAAATGCCCACTGCTACAGAACGTGTTGAGTTTGTAGCCATATGTGGTATATGTGCCACCCGACGATTCCGCAACAGTTGCACAACTGTTACATTCGGTGAATGCGTCCATTTTTTGTCATTGGTCGCATTCACCGGACGTAACAGTTACGACACTGTTGCAGAATCGTCCGGTGGCACATGCGATGCCAACTCTACACGTTAATCGAAGTGCTATTAGTCCAAGATCCCAGAGCTGTATGACGTAACTTATTTTCACATTGCTGATTTTTATATGTTTTGTAAAACATTATTTCTAAAATAGTATCATAAATATCAGACACTTTCTATGGGTCAAAACTTTTGTCAGTCGCTTTGAAGCTCCATAAAAAATGAATGAACTTATTTTCACTTTTCTGATTTTTAAATATGCAATTGAGGTAACTATCAAATTATATTTCAACTTTGGACAAATTGTAGTGACTAAACATCCCCTGAATAGAAATATTATTCAGCTGAATAGTTTTTGTGTTTAGGGATGTTTAGTCACTACAAAATTCCAAATATAATTATAATAGTTACCTCAATAACATTTAAAAATCAGAAATATGGAAATATGTTCATTCATTTCTCCTGGAGCTTTAAAGCGTCTGACAAAAGTTTTAGTCCATAGAAAGTGTCTGACACTTATGATACTATTTTGGAAATAGTATTCTACAAAACATATATAAAAATCAGCCATGTGAAAATAAGTTACGTCATACTGCTCTGGGATCTTAGAGTATATGCTACTTTGGTGGGCGCTTCCCTTAAGATTCCTGTCAATGGTCGCATTCTCCGGACGAAACAGTTGTGGAACTGTTGCGGAATCGGCATTGCGTGGGTGGCACATGCGCTGCAAACTCAACATGTTCTAGAGCAGTGGGCATTTTTGGGAGCGCTTTCATTTTATGCTAGGTAGCAATATCGCTGTGCCACAGTGAGAACATCTCCTGAAATATAAGTCCTGAAGATGCCAGACACTCGAACTGGCGAAACGTCGAGAACTAATCTACGACGACGGCCTAAATACTCAAAAGAACAGGTTACAGTCCTAGAACTGTCATTTTGTTAACCCTAATGGAGCTTATATCTCCAAAGCGTATCGATCGCGCAACAACACGGTCGTTTTCTTGATATCGGTATTTTATATTTGCATTCGGCAAGTGTAGTAGTGGCCGAATGGTTCCGAAGCTCATTTCGATCTTCTGAGGATAACGACAGCGTCTTAGGGCCGTATTCATAGTTCACTCTTGAGGGTAAGTGTGAGTTGAGGTCTTCCTTATATACCTGTACTTAAGGGCGATCTAAACCCACACTTACCCTCAAGGGTGAACTATGAATCCGTCACTTGGAGCCGTTTACCACAACACTCAATTCAAAACTAATAAAACGAGAGCTGGCAACTTCGGAAAAAAGAATTTTAGGTCGGCCAGTGTTAGATATGCTGTTTCTCCCTGTCTCTCGGACATCTGGCTATCTCTGTCTATCTGGCTGGCGGTAGTGGTTACCTTCATCTTTGGTGGTAAAGTTGTGCATTTTCAAATTATTTCAAGAAGGTTCATTTATTCTTTATTACATCGATTAGACTTTATGAATCTATTATTGCTAGGATATTTCCTCGTTGCTAACACTGTGCCAGAAGCTAATTTCAATTTTAAATATTTGAGAGTAGCGACAATCATAAAATATCGACATGTATCCATGCTCTGATAATGAAATTTTGTCATGCCTCTATGGACCGATCGCTGAAAATGTTTGCTAATGTCAGTATCAAGAGGAAAACTCTTCGTGAACGTGTTTCATTCACGCTAGTATGAAAAATATCGTTGCTGTGGAAATTGCAATTTCTGCACTCGATTGCTTGACAGATCTCCGCTTCGCGCCGTTCGGTGACAACTGTGATTCAAAAATCACAATTTTACCAGAAAATAAATGCAGTTGCAGTTGATTATGTTTTCATATCAATTGATAAAATTTGTATCTCATCGTTGAAAGTTCAACAGTGAGGGAAATAATAGAAGATGATAGTATACTTAAAAAAATAAGTTTTCATGCACTGAGAATCTTAAAATTTGTTGATTGTTTATTAAGGTAATGGTACATGGAACTGTGTATGTCGTCTTGTGGTAAATTGATCCATTAGGATACCACTCCCCATGCATGCTAGACCGGAATTGTGTTGGCTATGACAATACTTCCTTCATTATTGTAACAATTTGTCACAATATGAATAATATTTAAACGAGCATTGCCAATTCCGCTTTTCACTCTTCCAGCTCATGGCTCAGTGCGAATTTTGAAATGTTTCGTCCTCGATACGGACTGTTTGGATAACGAATTATGCAGCTTTCATTAGCCGCACTGTCTCCCGTATGAACATAAAATCCGCTGCCATGAATACTAAACAAGAGCTGAATGCCTTTGTTTGCCGTTCAGTATTAATGGCGATTCAACTTGGAAGCTCCTAGCTATTAATTGAAGCGGGTCACGAAGTCGTATCCCACTTTGCGAAATTTACATTGAATAAAATAGATTGGTGAAAGCTGGAAAATCTCAAATGAGCAGGAGGTCCGTATGCAACATGGAACGTGTCGTCGTGATCGAAAAAGTTACGTCAATCGAAACCATATCATTGTTAGTCAGTTTCACTGATTATATACCTAACTAGCTGGCCCGGCGAACTCTGTTTCCCCTCAGAGATTCATAAAGTTGTATCTACAAAACTGGTACCTTTTCAAGTAGGAGGTAAATGAGACAAAATGTAAAAAATATACAAAAAATTTAATTACATTGAAATAGATAGGTATGTACATTGTTATTTACATGAATAGACTTCACTTTATTCAAGCGGTTATTATTCAAAAATTGTCTCATTGTTGTACCTTATGATGAACCACATTTTAAGTTTTTTCGTCATAAAATTTTCCGTAGTGTTCGGAAGAAAGAAAGGTGTGATAACACATGGACTCAGATGCGTTAATATTATTATTAAATGTAGTTCACCGAATTTATATCAAATATAATACTTACACGAAAACGCTATCAACTTCAGCGACATCTACTGGCGTTATTCGCAAGAAGGAAAATAATTTCCTACTTTTTTTCCATTTCATCAAATTTTTCATTGTTTTAATGTATTTCATGTTAACCCCACCGTAGAAGAATGCAACAAAAAAACCTTCATAACAAACAGTTCATCCAATCTCGAGTTATAAATGGTGTAACCAACAATATGGCCGACTGAGTTTTATATATTAAGATTAGAATTCCAAGGCTAAGACGTTTTGGCAACTCAGAATACACAGTTTAAATTGCAGTGAAATCTAGTGGCGTTGCAGAGAAATTAAAATCAGATATAATACCTAAACGAAAACGCTATCAACCGTAGCGACAGCGACATCTACTATCGTTATTCGCAAGAAAGAAAAATTATTTCCTCCTTTTTTCGATTTCATCAAATTCTTCATAGTTTTAATGTATTTTATGTTAACCCCACCGTAGAAGAATCCAACAAAAAAACTTTCATAACAAACAGTTCATCCAATCTTGAGTTATAAATGGTGTAACCAACAATATGGCCGACTGAGTTTTATATATTAAGATATGAAACCTCCACAACACAACCTGGGAAAATTCACTAATATGCAATAAGAGCCAACATTTGAAATATAAATATCTTTCGAAAAGGGTATCCCTCGGGGTATCCTTATTTCCATTTTAAATTTGACTTGAAGTAATGCGATGAAATTTGTTGCTAGAACTAATGATTTGAAAAAGATAACTTACAACTGTCACATGCTAGAACTCATCTAAGGCGCTCGGTTTAGTTGAAGTGAAATTACATTAAAAACTTGATATTGATGAAGAATTGCTGTATAGTTGTTGCAAAACCTATATCTGTTTTTCTATAAACTTATTGATGTGCTAATAATGTTGTTTGTATTGTTTTCTTTATGAAGTTTATTTTTAATCGTTGTAATCATCAGTCTTCGTATACATTTGTTCTTGCATGTTGTTCATCTATTTTAATTGTATTTTCGTTTTTTTTTTTGTCTTGCGTCTGAAAAAGGCCAAGTACGTAGATTCTCTTTGACCGATATAAAATGTTCTTCTTTATATCATAAGAAGCAATACTGAATTTGGAACTTAATAATTCATAGGTTGTCACCAAAATAATGTTTAACGTCAGTGTCTATCGATATTCATTATATTTCTTCACAATGTAAGCAAGCCGAAAAAATAATGACATAGCACTTGGTATTCTCAAATATTATTCAAGAACAACTATCAAATACGTTTTCTTCATTTCCATATAATACTGACATGACGAAATAAGTTCTGTTTTATTCATTGGATCAAACCGATTAACATTTCTTCAAAAGTTTCGAAAAAAAGGGAAACTGGCAACCTAGGAATATACATATTCAAAGAGAATTTGATGTATTTACAAAAGACAACCATAATTCGTTCATTTGAATCTTTTACTTATTCATAATAGTGGTAATGAATGTGAAACTGGCAACAGTTCTGCCAGCAACAGATTTAGCGTTCAACCGGTGCGCCGTAACTGGTGATCCCGCGGCACGGCCGACAGACGAGTTAGTTAGCGTCTTAAAAAACATTGAAACATAGTGGAATGGTATCATATTTTGAAATGAAATGTTGTTTATGTATTAACTAGGGATAATAGTAGACTATATCCATTTCCGTAAAAGGGTGGGCGGAGGAATAAAAAAGGACTTTGAAAATACATAATTCCGATTATTTTAAGTTCTATAAGAACCAAAAGAGACGTTGTCCCATATGTTGACTTGGTTTTTTGTGTTGATTTTGATATGAAACATCATTACTAATCGATGAAAGTCATTGTCGGGCCGTAGGAGGAGTACAGGGGGAATCTGAAAAATACTGTACTCTTATTACTCAAAGTTCTATGAAAACTAAAAAAAAATTGTCCCATATGTTGACTTGGTTTTTTGTGTTGGTTTTGATATGAACAATCATTCCTAATCGATGAAAGTCATTGTCGGGCCGTAGGAGGAGTACAGGGGGAATCTGAAAAATACTGTACTCTTATTACTCAATGTTCTATGAAAACTAAAAAAAAAGTTGTCCCATATGTTGACTTGGTTTTTTGTGTTGGTTTTGATATGAACAATCATTCCTAATCGATGAAAGTCATTGTCGTGCCGTAGGAGAAGTACAGGGAGAGTCTGAAAAATACTGTACTTCTAATATTCAAAGTTCTATAAAAACCAAAAAAGATGTTGTCCAATATGTTGACTTGGTTTTTTGTGTTGATTTTGATATGAGAAATCATTACTAATCGATGAAAGTCATTGTCGGGCCATAGGGGGAGTACAGGGGGAATCTGAAAAATACTGTACTCTTATTACTCAAAGTTCTATGAAAACTAAAAAAAAAGTTGTCCCATATGTTGACTTGGTTTTTTGTGTTGATTTCGATATGAAAAATCATTCCTAATCGATGAAAGTCATTGTCGGGCCGTAGGAGGAGTACAGGGAGAGTCTGAAAAATACTGTACTTCTAATATTCAAAGTTCTATAAAAACCAAAAAAGACGTTGTCCAATATGTTGACTTGGTTTTTTGTGTTGATTTTGATATGAAAAATCATTACTAATCGATGAAAGTCATTGTCGGGCCGTAGGGGGAGTACAGGGGGAATCTGAAAAATACTGTACTCTTATTACTCAAAGTTCAATGAAAACTAAAAAAAAAGTTGTCCCATATGTTGACTTGGTTTTTTGTGTTGACTTTGATATGAGAAATCATTACTAATCGATGAAAGTCATTGTCGGGCCGTAGGAGGAGTACAGGGAGAGTCTGAAAAATACTGTACTTCTAATATTCAAAGTTCTATAAAAACCAAAAAAGACGTTGTCGAATATGTTGACTTGGTTTTTTGTGTTGATTTTGATATAAAAAATCATTACTAATCGATTAAAGTCATTGTCGGGCCGTAGGGGGAGTACAGGGGGAATCTGAAAAATACTGTACTCTTATTACTCAAAGTTCAATGAAAACTAAAAAAAAGTTGTCCAATATGTTGACTTGTTTTTTTGTGTTGATTTTGATATGAAAAATCATTACTAATCGATGAAAGTCATTGTCGGGCCGTAGGAGGAGTACAGGGGGAATCTGAAAAATACTGTACTCTTATTACTCAATGTTCTATGAAAACTAAAAAAAAAGTTGTCCCATATGTTGACTTGGTTTTTTGTGTTGATTTTGTTATGAAAAATCATTACTAATCGATGAAAATCATTGTCGGGCCGTAGGGGGAGTACAGGGGGAATCTGAAAAATACTGTACTCTTATTACTCAAAGTTCTATGAAAACTAAAAAAAAAGTTGTCCCATATGTTGACTTGGTTTTTTGTGTTGACTTTGATATGAGAAATCATTACTAATCGATGAAAGTCATTGTCGGGCCGTAGGAGGAGTACAGGGAGAGTCTGAAAAATACTGTACTTCTAATATTCAAAGTTCTATAAAAACCAAAAAAGACGTTGTCCAATATGTTGACTTGGTTTTTTGTGTTGATTTTGATATGAAAAATCATTACTAATCGATGAAAGTCATTGTCGGGCCATAGGGGGAGTACAGGGGGAATCTGAAAAATACTGTACTCTTATTACTCAAAGTTCTATGAAAACTAAAAAAAAAGTTGTCCCATATGTTGACTTGGTTTTTTGTGTTGATTTCGATATGAAAAATCATTCCTAATCGATGAAAGTCATTGTCGGGCCGTAGGAGGAGTACAGGGAGAGTCTGAAAAATACTGTACTTCTAATATTCAAAGTTCTATAAAAACCAAAAAAGACGTTGTCCAATATGTTGACTTGGTTTTTTGTGTTGATTTTGATATGAAAAATCATTACTAATCGATGAAAGTCATTGTCGGGCCGTAGGGGGAGTACAGGGGGAATCTGAAAAATACTGTACTCTTATTACTCAAAGTTCTATGAAAACTAAAAAAAAAGTTGTCCCATATGTTGACTTGGTTTTTTGTGTTGATTTCGATATGAAAAATCATTCCTAATCGATGAAAGTCATTGTCGGGCCGTAGGAGGAGTACAGGGAGAGTCTGAAAAATACTGTACTTCTAATATTCAAAGTTCTATAAAAACCAAAAAAGACGTTGTCCAATATGTTGACTTGGTTTTTTGTGTTGATTTTGATATGAAAAATCATTACTAATCGATGAAAGTCATTGTCGGGCCGTAGGGGGAGTACAGGGGGAATCTGAAAAATACTGTACTCTTATTACTCAAAGTTCTATGAAAACTAAAAAAAAAGTTGTCCCATATGTTGACTTGGTTTTTTGTGTTGATTTTGATATGAGAAATCAATACTTATCGATGAAAGTCATTGTCGGGCCGTAGGAGGAGTACAGGGAGAGTCTGAAAAATACTGTACTTCTAATATTCAAAGTTCTATAAAAACCAAAAAAGACGTTGTCCAATATGTCGACTTGGTTTTTTGTGTTGATTTTGATATGAGAAATCATTACTAATCGATGAAAGTGATTGTCGGGCCGTAGGAGGAGTACAGGGGGAATCTGAAAAATACTGTAATCCTATTACTCAATGTTCTATGAAAACTAAAAAAAAAGTTGTTCCATATGTCGTCTTGGTTTTTTGTGTTGGTTTTGATATGAACAATCATCCCAAGTCAATATATGCGACAACGTCTTTTTTGGTTTTTATAGAACTTTGAATATTAGAAGTACAGTATTTTTCAGACTCTCCGTGTACTCCTCCTAAGGCCCGACAATGACTTTCATCGATTAGGAATGATTGTTCATATCAGAACCAACACAAAAAAACCAAGACAACGTATGGGACAACTTTTTTTTTAGTTTTCATAGAACATTGAGTATTAGGAGTACAGTATTTTTCAGATTCCCCCTGTACTCCTCCTACGGCCCGACAATCACTTTCATCGATTAGGAATGATTGTTCATATCAAAACCAACACAAAAAACCAAGTCAACATATGGGACAACTTTTTTTTTAGTTTTCATAGAACATTGAGTAATAAGAGTACAGTATTTTTCAGATTCCCCCTGTACTCCTCCTACGGCCCGACAATGACTTTCATCGATAAGGAATGATTGTTCATATCAAAACCAACACAAAAAACCAAGTCAACATATGGGACAACTTTTTTTTTAGTTTTCATAGAACATTGAGTAATAGGAGTACAGTATTTTTCAGATTCCCCCTGTACTCCTCCTACGGCCCGACAATCACTTTCATCGATTAGTAATGATTTCTCATATGAAAATCAACACAAAAAACCAAGTCGACATATTGGACAACGTCTTTTTTGGTTTTTATAGAACTTTGAATATTAGAAGTACAGTATTTTTCAGACTCTCCCTGTACTCCTCCTACGGCCCGACAATGACTTTCATCGATTAGTAATGATTTCTCATATCAAAATTAAACACAAAAAACCAAATCAACATATGGGACAACTCTTTTTTAGTTTTCATAGAACATTCAACAGATTCGGAAAGGGGAAATTGATGGAGTTTTTTTTCGTTTCTTTCAAATTTTGTGACATTTCTGTCATAAATATTTATAAACCTCCGAACATTATTTGGCCAAGAAATCTTAATGTTGCTGTTTTTTAAAGTAGCAAATGCATTTCCAAAATGCATCCGATTTATTCTGAATAATCGGTTTCTTTTCTGCTTTTGTCTTTTTTCATTTCAGGTTAAGAATTACGAGTCGTTTTGGGAAGAATCTGTGCATCCGAGCCCATCGACGGATAACATGAAGATGATCACACTGATGTCTTTCAAGATTTTCCTGATATTTGATATTTTATGTTATTTTGTTTACGGGGAGGCAGGTTTTTTCGGCTGAGGTTTTTTCCCCTGGCTGTATAGTATCGTATGATAGTAGTGTTGATAGTATCGTATGATTCTATAGTATCATACAAAGATTGTTATGATACCCCGTTCTTTTTTTACCTCAGCTTAGGTACTTTTTGTTTCAACATTTAATGTATTATTTTAGCTCTCTTTTTCATAAGAATATATATATATATAGAACATTGAGTAATAAGAGTACAGTATTTTTCAGATTCCCCCTGTACTCCTCCTACGGCCCGACAATGACTTTCATCGATTAGTAATGATTTTTCATATCAAAATCAACACAAAAAACCAAGTCGACATATTGGACAACGTCTTTTTTGGTTTTTATAGAACTTTGAATATTAGAAGTACAGTATTTTTCAGACTCTCCCTGTACTCCTCCTACGGCCCGACAATGACTTTCATCGATTAGGAATGATTGTTCATATCAGAACCAACACAAAAAACCAAGACAACATATGGGACAACTTTTTTTTAGTTTTCATAGAACATTGAGTAATAGGAGTACAGTATTTTTCAGATTCCCCCTGTACTCCTCCTACGGCCCGACAATCACTTTTATCGATTAGTAATGATTTCCCATATCAAAATCAACACAAAAAACCAAGTCAACATATTGGACAACTTTTTTTTTAGTTTCCATAGAACATTGAGTAATAAGAGTACAGTATTTTTCAGATTCCCCCTGTACTCCTCCTACGGCCCGACAATGACTTTCATCGATTAGTAATGATTTTTCATATCAAAATCAACACAAAAAACCAAGTCAACACATGGGACAACGTCTTTTTTGGTTTTTATAGAACTTTGAATATTAGAAGTACAGTATTTTTCAGACTCTCCCTGTACTTCTCCTACGGCCCGACAATGACTTTCATCGATTAGGAATGATTGTTCATATCAAAACCAACACAAAAAACCAAGTCAACATATGGGACAACTTTTTTTTTAGTTTTCATAGAACATTGAGTAATAAGAGTACAGTATTTTTCAGATTCCCCCTGTACTCCTCCTACGGCCCGACAATGACTTTCATCGATTAGTAATGATTTTTCATATCAAAATCAACACAAAAAACCAAGTCGACATATTGGACAACGTCTTTTTTGGTTTTTATAGAACTTTGAATATTAGAAGTACAGTATTTTTCAGACTCTCCCTGTACTCCTCCTACGGCCCGACAATGACTTTCATCGATAAGTATTGATTTCTCATATCAAAATCAACACAAAAAACCAAGTCGACATATTGGACAACGTCTTTTTTGGTTTTTATAGAACTTTGAATATTAGAAGTACAGTATTTTTCAGACTCTCCCTGTACTCCTCCTACGGCCCGACAATGACTTTCATCGATTAGTAATGATTTCTCATATCAAAATTAACACAAAAAACCAAATCAACATATGGGACAACTCTTTTTTAGTTTTCATAGAACATTGAGTAATAAGAGTACAGTATTTTTCAGATTCCCCCTGTACTCCTCCTACGGCCCGACAATGACTTTCATCGATTAGTAATGATTTTTCATATCAAAATCAACACAAAAAACCAAGTCGACATATTGGACAACGTCTTTTTTGGTTTTTATAGAACTTTGAATATTAGAAGTACAGTATTTTTCAGACTCTCCCTGTACTCCTCCTACGGCCCGACAATGACTTTCATCGATTAGGAATGATTGTTCATATCAGAACCAACACAAAAAACCAAGACAACATATGGGACAACTTTTTTTTAGTTTTCATAGAACATTGAGTAATAGGAGTACAGTATTTTTCAGATTCCCCCTGTACTCCTCCTACGGCCCGACAATCACTTTTATCGATTAGTAATGATTTCCCATATCAAAATCAACACAAAAAACCAAGTCAACATATTGGACAACTTTTTTTTTAGTTTCCATAGAACATTGAGTAATAAGAGTACAGTATTTTTCAGATTCCCCCTGTACTCCTCCTACGGCCCGACAATGACTTTCATCGATTAGTAATGATTTTTCATATCAAAATCAACACAAAAAACCAAGTCAACACATGGGACAACGTCTTTTTTGGTTTTTATAGAACTTTGAATATTAGAAGTACAGTATTTTTCAGACTCTCCCTGTACTTCTCCTACGGCCCGACAATGACTTTCATCGATTAGGAATGATTGTTCATATCAAAACCAACACAAAAAACCAAGTCAACATATGGGACAACTTTTTTTTTAGTTTTCATAGAAACATTGAGTAATAAGAGTACAGTATTTTTCAGATTCCCCCTGTACTCCTCCTACGGCCCGACAATCACTTTCATCGATTAGGAATGATTGTTCATATCAAAACCAACACAAAAAACCAAGTCAACATATGAGACAACTTTTTTTTTAGTTTTCATAGAACTTTGAGTAATAAGAGTACAGTATTTTTCAGATTCCCCCTGTACTCCTCCTACGGCCCGACAATGACTTTCATCGATTAGTAATGATTTTTCATATCAAAATCAACACAAAAAACCAAGTCAACATATGGGACAACGTCTTTTTTGGTTTTTATAGAACTTAAAATAATCGGAATTATGTATTTTCAAAGTCCTTTTTTATTCCTCCGCCCACCCTTTTACGGAAATGGATATAGTCTACTATTATCCCTAGTTAATACATAAACAACATTTCATTTCAAAATATGATACCATTCCACTATGTTTCAATGTTTTTTAAGACGCTAACTAACTCGTCTGTCGGCCGTGCCGCGGGATCACCAGTTACGGCGCACCGGTTGAACGCTAAATCTGTTGCTGGCAGAACTGTTGCCAGTTTCACATTCATATAGTGGTATAGCAAGGTTTATTGGAATATGGCTACATATTAATATCATATATAATCATTATATTATATCGATTAAGTATAAGTTTTCAGCTATAACAAAAGATGAAAGGCATATTGGAAATGACTGTATCTTTCTAATTACACGCGGGGAAATTGCCGTGTGCTCCAATCTATTGGAAAAACTATCAAGCAGGTATGAAGTATTCTGATGTGATGAGTTGATCATGTTAGAGCAGCAATTTGCTATTAGGTGCTATACTCAGTCTTCATTATACGTCATTTCCCTTTTACATTGAACTCAATGCACCCTCTTTCATGGCAATTGCCCCAAGCCTTACGTGTTCCCACGTCATTTTCATCATAAATGTGTAACAGGAACTTGCTCATTCCACACACTCCATCGTTTCATATCCATTTGCCTGCAGTTCACTATGTTCAGAGGCGGTTATTTTCAATATTTAGAATTTATCGTGAATTAAGGTTTCGTATTGACATTTGATAACAGCATTATATACGCTGTAAGTTTCCAACTCTTCGATCTAGTTTTCTTTCCTAAAAATATCGGAAAACGTTATTTATTGAAAGCGTCAAATAACAAATTATGAATAATAATAAGTTGGAAAAATTCGGTGAAGAAATGTTATTCGAATTATCGGATATTACTTCTATTGTGAGGCTTGTTCTTATTCCAAGTTTCACAAGACTGAACCGGATACATAAAAAATGTATTCAAGTAAAAAATTTAATCCATCCTTTTATTTTCCAGTAGCAGTATTGAAAGTGCTGGTAAACTCTACGTATACAAATATCCGACATTAGAAGATTGGAAACTGCAGCTGATAAAAAGCATAAAAATTTATCTGATAGTACAGTTATCACTCCAATTGTTATTGCTCTGTCGACTCTATACCATTGAGATAGAGAAGTTCCTCGGTAAAATCATAGACCATCTCGCAAAAATAGGAAAGAGGTCAATGGAAAGATTGTTGATGCCTAGCTAGTGTATTATTCCATTTCTCAGATTCTTCGTAAAGACTTTCACATTAACAATGAATAGTTGCTAACTTTGTAATTGTCTGTTTCTTTTTTCGAAGATGAGCCAAGAAAAGGGGGTTGAGTTTGGAGGAGATGTTGGTTTATTCGTATCATCAACAAAACAAACAAATGATGTTTATTGACATTTAAAGAAATAGATATCTGAGAAATATGTTTTTATAATTATATATCTTATCAAAATAATTTTATTTTTTATTGGGAACTTCAAGTTCATATAACACTGCTAAAATGCTAAATTTTTATATAACGCATATTGGTATATCCAGACACATGATTTCGCGGGTTTTCCTGGTTTCCAAAATATACCGTTAAGTAACCCGTTGTTGAGTTATCATGGTTAGATAAGATTGAACCTATTCAATGAGTAAATGAATTGACACTATTTTCATAACAACGTCAATTGAATGTCATTCAACAAACATATACATACTTGTCATTCCAAATTATACTTTTAAGGTCAGCAAATTAAAATGTATCAACTGGCTTTACGTCCATATTGGGAAAGAGGAATTAGGTACAAGATAAATTCAATATCGAAATGTAAAATATCTGCGAAAATATTGAACCATTCCCATACATAGATCATGAGGCATCAAAGAATTGGCCACAAAAGGGTGGATGAACAAGAGGTAATAAAACTACGGTTGAATGCAGACTTTTCAGAGGGGGATCGAAACATTCGAAAATGGTTTAAAATCCCAGAGAGGTGTATCATATATTTCCTATTTTCACTTAAAAAATTAAGTGAAATATTTAACATTGGGTTTTCCCAAGTTCCCTGTTGTTTCTCGGATTTCCTGGAAATTAATCTATTATTTCTCCACAAATTGTCTCGAGAAAGAGTCATTCCGAAGATCACTCGAGATAAAATGCAAACAGGTAAAATTTTATTTCTAGTGGTTAAAGCTATGAACGATCCTGTACACAACTTCGATACCAACCGAAAATTTATGACTTGGATATCAGTCAAGTACTGTGACTTTCAGCGCATTACCTGTCCTCGAAACTAACTTCTTTGTCAAGAAGGGGGCTCTCGATATTCTACTGCTTTTGCTTTACGTGAGCTGTTGAAAAGGTATTCGAAATATTTACTGTTAGCTGTGCATAGGCTTGACGGGTGTTTCTTTTGTAATTTCATATCTCGTATTGTATCTTAATGACCGTGGGACATTGGCGAGAATTGCAGTGATGTATCTATACTAAACGAGATTTCTAAAAATTTGGATGTTACTGGAGAAATATGCGCCGTTGATTTTTTTCTCAATTCCTGTGGTTCTTGAGATATTTCAAAAACTTTTCGAAAAATGAAAATTGTGCTATACCAAAAATCAATCAATAATAACATATTGGAATAACTCATAAAAATGCGCTTGTTTCATGATACAATCCTTTTCTAGTGTGAGTTGAAATAAGCATTATTGAAAAAAAAAATTCGGTAAAATTCAACAAATTAGGTACTGTTTTGAAGATTCACAGAATTCAATTCAGACACATTGTTCCCAAAATTCAAATAAATAATGCTTGAAAAAACTTTAATGGGTTGGTCTCCAGAGTTGGTATAGTATTTTTATCCAGGCTGAATCGGGAAGAATTTTACACAAAATAATGTTTTTCTTTTGGCGTCAAGAATTCACTAATAAATTGTACCTATGGTTTTCAAAAATTTAATACCGATATTTTTCGAAAGAGAAGGAATCTTGGAGAATATTCAATTTCAGTTAATAGTCATTATGTCGAAAATATCTAAAGAAGATTTTATGACCATTTGTCGCACTTTGTTTAAAAATGAATGAATAAATAAGAATCAGGCAGATACTATGCATGAAATGATTCAGATACTAGGTATGGCTAGTAGTAGCATTTGATTATTAATCTTGATATCTTGAACTGTCAACTATACCAACCAACATAGCTACTACAAATTTGAACGGGTATAGTGTTACTACCGGAGCAGAATATACTGACTGACCAAGCAACTGCAATACCCAGAAGCATCTGTTTAAATTTAAGACAGTAAAAGAAAAAGTAAATTATTGAAATTTCGAGGAAAAAAACGAATGGTTTACAATTTTTTTATTAAGTCTTTTAATGACGTATTTGTGCACAGCGGTTATTTGCACTCCCCAACACTTCTTATGGCATCGATGCAAGAAGATGGTCTTTTTCTTCTGGAGGGATAGTATCCCGGTCTCTAATGGCCACAAGTCTTAGATTTTTATCTTGAACTTCATTTGTGCCCTTTTGACGTCCGGTGCCTACTCTTCTTCGATTTTGGGCATTATTAAACCACGCTCATATCAGTAGTTGGATTTCTTTTCGTACGGTTAGCGATTTCTCGAAATGACAAACCCGCCTCCCGTAGATCAATAATTCGCGATTTTTCAGAATTCCTATGCTTCAAGGATGCTGATAAATAATGTGGCATGTACATTTCATCACAACAATTGTTTATCCGATGAAATATCTCATTCGATACTGATCGAATTCTAGACACTCATGATGATTTCGCATTACATGTCGCTTGCACCAAAAGTGAAAGTCGTAAGATAAACGATAGGACAGATGATTAGCTCACCTGTGCGGCAAAATGCGTTCTTTTAAGGCTGTTACGTCAATAACGTGATCGATGTATACTTGAAGTCTCGTGTGGATATATTTTTTATCATAGCTCCATCGGCACCGCAGGTATTGTATGTCTTTAGGCGAGATGAAAAAAGGCCGATTGACGTCCGCTAAATACACAAGACACGATATTCAATTTGAGTTTTGATTTATTTACACCTAGACGTGTACTTAGTCAGATGCTATTATGTGAGAACACGATGTTTGAAGTGAACATAATATTGTTTTTACACCTCATTGAAGCAGAAAGCATGTTTTGTCAATTTGCAGTCGATGATCGCCTGGAAATTCCTCTGTTTTGCCTGGAAAAGAACTGAACCAATCAACAGATTATTGTCGATAACAATTTGATGAAAACCTGCATCAACTTTTTTACTGGCAAATTTTGGTGATATTGTTCAACAATACTACACAATGAGATGGTGTCTTGCAAGCAATTTTTACTATTTAAAATTGAAACTAATCGATGTTTGTCCTTGTAACCTATACTTGAAACAAAACATTCTTGAATTTTTCAACCGTTAATTGAGTATAACCCGAAAACTTTGGCCTTTTCACGACATAACTTTTGTTTGAATCTAACTGTAATTGTCACAATTTTCATATTAATCGTTGGGTAACACAATAAATATATAGTTATATAAAAAATAATAAATTTTCTATTGCTACTCTGTATTTGTTGAATCGAAATTGACGATATTATTTCATGATTCATGAAATAATAGAGATAGAGTTCCAAGAATCGGGATGTTTTCATTGGTCTCGAGAATTTTTTTTCAAATTACTTGAGTACTGATAGTTTGAGAGTTATCAGCGTTTTATCTTGATTTGTTAGTAACAATTAATTGTTGTTTCTATGTGCTGTGAATTCCACGAAACACATTTTTCTGCTTGCCATTTTGAATTCGGGCAATTCTGGCTATCGCTCATAGTTCCAGAAGCTTTATCACTGTTTTAATGGAGTTTATAACCGCATGTAACTGCATAATATTGCCTTTTATTTCTTCATGCCAAAAATAAGCATAGACATTACTTGGTGGTGGTGACTTCTTGAAAAACATCTCGCAATTGATCAACCACCGATTAGAATAATCAAAACCATAAAAAAGTGTAATGCTGTCCCATTCGACAAAATGAAAATTATCTGGAAATTACATGTCCAAGCTACCTACGATGTATTCACGAAAATTTCCATTTTCAAAACTTATTGTGAATTAATTCAATAAGACATTACAGATATTTTGAAGCATAACTATTAGATGAACGGATAGATTTACAATTATTATTTCATGATTCATCAACAATTCCTATAATAGCATTCCTGAATAGTGATGCAGCATCACTTGATGTTTGATTTTCTGCAAAAGGAATTCAATGTCAGACATTTGTTTTTCTTATTTAGCATATTCTATTAATATTTGATTAGACACTATTTAATGCGGCACTTTGAAAAACAATATCATTGTTCACTTGTATACTTCAGTTTGCACGTGCCCCCTTCAAGAAAGGAATGCTTTTTGGATGCAGTTATTTCCGTGGATATGTCTAATTTGTTCAGGGACAGAAATACTTACTGTACACAGTGTAAGGCTCTTGTAAAAACTGTCTATTTCTGAGCACTGAAAGTAAAAAGCAATGAATAACACAGACGACGTTAATTCTAACATTTCCATTTTCTTTGGTACTTGAAAATGTTAGTTCGGGATCCATCCATTCATAGTTTTCATTAAAACAGTTCTTTACCATGCAACTCGTTTCGGAAGTCATCTCAAATTTAAACAATTAACATAAATTACACAAAAAGCACACGGCCGAATAAACAAACTCAAAGAGATAACTAGGAATGCCATTATTATAGAATTAAGATTTCTAAATTCTAGAAGGCATTTGAAAGACTATATGGCGCTCATAACTGCAGTCGCTGGGTTTCTGCATTCTTTCTAACTCTAAAGTCTTTGTCCGGCTGGTTTAGAAATCGAATTTAAAAGCTTTAATTGTACAATTTCGAGAAAATTTCGTCAATTGTATTAAAACGCGATTGGCGTTGAATTTCGAATCTAGAAAAGGTCCCAGATAGTTAATCTCTATTCATAATAGTGTCATATTTTCGAATAATACAGTGAATAATTGAAAAAGCAATTAGTCCGGGTCAGCATGTTATCGAGATGTAAACCACCATAAGAGGAGAAATGGGTCAAACGAAATGTGTGCTCGGAAACGAGCTATGAATGGCGAAATTATTCGTCAATAGCGACAATCAGGGAAGGTATAATACCCCGTTTTATGAATAACGTGTTTTCGCATTTTGAATGTTACCTTTGGGTATTGGGGTGTGACTATGGATATAGCCGTTCAATTGGAGGGTTAATAAGTATGAACATTTCTACGTCATATACGTACACTTTCGACACTTTCAATATTTAATGTAAATGAACTTTTTTTTACACAATTTACAAAACTATGAATTTGAGCACGCAATCGTGAAAAAACCCTGAAACATTTTTTGATAGACGGGAAACGCTACGAAATATAAATTTACTGAAGCAACTTTCATTCCCAATTTATTTCTCGAATCCTGTATATTGAACCTGCATTTCGTCCTGTGTAATAACTTGAATCATTTGTGTTATAAATTAAATTGTTATATCATAATTAAAATCCGAAAACTACATACACAAGAGTACGTGTTAGTAATTACCGGCTAGAGTGCCAGAGCATTTAAAACCTTCATCACGAAGATTTTATTCGCTTCATGCTTGTACTTGCAGCCATAATGCATTTCAAATTAATTTTCTGCATTGAGTTCCGTGAAATTTCCTTCAAGGCAAATACCTGGGAAAGTGTGAAATAGCCGGAATATCCACCAGGAAACATTTTCTCCAACATCAGATTCATATTCACCTCGTTGAATTTCTACGGGTAGCGAAAATGTTTAATGCTGGTTTAATATCTCTAGAAAATTAAATATTAGTATGAAAGGATTATAAGGGTGAGTTAGTAGTCGTTCGGTATTCAAAACTAGCGTTCTTGAAATATTGCGATATTTTTCCCATAGCTATCGCATCCCAAAAACGATTTCGAGGTACATATATCAGATTAATTCGGGTTATGGGCCATAAAAACGATAAATATGCATGCCTTTATTGGTCCCTTTTTATCTCGAAGAGTTCAAAGGACCTGCAGAGGCAAATCAGCTCTTCCTGAATTTTCCAATGTAATAGTGAAAAACAACAAACAACCGTGATGTATCGAGCAATTCTCAGCAGACTTTTCTTTTTGAAATTTCACCAATTGAAACATAAACTATTCGAAAATCGTCTTTCTACATCAGGCTTCTCTTATTCGCTTTTTCAAAGTGATTCTTAGGGTGATATGAGACTCCTTGCCCTATTTAAATTCAAATCTATTTTGGTATCATGAATAAAACAAATACTTTCAAATATGATTATGTGAAGAATGTGTAAAATAAATTCACCTTTTCCAAAACTTTCGAACCACCGATCTGCAGAAGATCTCTTGAATAAATCAGTTACTACGAAGACGGAAACCTCGCTAAGCAAAGCGTAAAGTTGGTTTAGTACAAACAGTCTCCATTTAAATGTGGCAGAAGCTCTTGAAAATAGGAGCTAGATCAGGATTACATGGCGTCGACAGTTGGAAATGTATTCAAATCCAGAATAATTTCAAATTCAACAACCATTCAGACTTAGGGAATTTGACAAAAAACTTATAATCTGTTATGTTTCTCATTATCAGATTAAAACGATTTACCAGTGTATTTGTTCTGAGAAAAATCTACTTTGCACTATTCCATAGCTCTTTATCCTATGCGATAAAATTTCTTAAAACATAGAAGAGCTATAAGACCCCTAGCAGGTATTAATAACACCACTTCTTGTAGAGAATATTTTTGAAAGAATATAAGATACTGACCCTCAAATGCCAATTGCTTGTTTGACTCATGTTTATGAAAACGAGAGCAAATATATGACGGATATATCGCGAATTTCATGATTGTGTATTCTAAAGTACATATAAAATAAAACAAGTACAGAAACTAAAAAATATCAAACAATCAATTGCAGATGAGATGAAACTTTGTCTTGAATACTTCTTAGTCTCGAAGTGTTACTTTTCAGTTGATGAATTTCTGACAGACGAATAATACAGGGTGACCAAGAAGGATGTGAGGTACGTATATTTAATAAAAACAGAACAAAAAATCGGAAGAAAAGTTTGTCCTTATTAAAATTTAGGCAAGCTTTTAGAAAATTGAGTAGCAAAAATTTTGTTGTCCAGTTCGTTGTTCGTTTACATGCACTTTCTGTGTAAGGTATTCCCATACAAAAAAATCAATTGGTGTTAGTTTGGTGACCCCTCGGGGTCCATCAGTTGATGGCGCCATGACGAGAGATCACTTTTTCCGGGAAAAGATTATTGACAATCTCAAGTGATTGGTTGGGGTTATGGCAGGTGCCACAATCTTGTTGAAACCATGTTTCCACATTAAAACCCTCAAACTCTTGCAGCTCTGGAACCACAAAGATTCTTAACATATGGCCCAAACAAAATCCCCTGGCCCGGCGCCTCAAGCGGCAACGTTGCAAAGGTTCGGGAGGTATACTGCTTAGCGTGAGATATACGATGTTTTGAACGTATTTTTTCATTTCCTGATGTTGATAAATGTGTTTTCCGATGAATATCGGAAAATTACGTAGAAGTATGTCCTACTCAGTCAATAAATTGAATATAAATTAAAAACAAAATTGAAATTGAAGCAAATTGATTGAGGTTTTATTCAAATTATTGTCCAGCAAGAACCACATGGAGGTGTAGGACCATTTTTCGCCATGTGAACTCAAATATAACTCTCAAAATAAAATTAACTCGAATAAAATTCTCTATATACATAACAAAAAAAATTGGAATTCTCAAATAATAACGTAACATAAAATTCTCTATAATACTCTCAAATGATCAATAATAATTTCCAGTTGCCTGAGTTGGTCGAGATTTTCATTATTCTTTTCTTTTGTGATAAAAATGCTCGTAAAAATGCTTCTAGTCAAGGAATCTCTCAAAAAATCTTATGCATTTTTGTAACGAGAAAGCAAATTAGTAACTTAAGACCATCTGCTGAGAATTAAATCAGAAGGAAGTATCGATTTCAGATCGTCAGTGTTATCGCATTTTTTAATTTCCCATCCAGATAAATCTATCAATTTTAGCCTTAGAATTTTCATTGATTAAATGGGAACTCAAAAAAGCTTCTGCTTCATTACTATTCCTAGTAAAAAAATTTTCGGGATAGCGCCTTCTTTCAATTTTGGAAATCTCAATGAAAGTGATTTAATGGTTCCATATGCGCTTGCAAATATTTATCGAACTTAATAATATCGTCGGAATCAGAATGTTTCTCGCAAATGAAAGTATTATTCGTTGGAATGAAATTTCGCGGTATGGCACTCATCCATAAAAGCTTACGCTGTTCATCTTCAGGAAAACCAAAACAACTAAAATATCCTTCATTTTTGGTAGACGGATAATTACATCTACACGATGAAATACAATACATTTTGACCATTTTTCAAAGCAGATGACCTCTAGTTAAAGTTGACTTTATAGGTTAGATATTACATAGATAGATAGACCAACTATTCTGTTATTCCAAGGAAAATTCACTAACTTCAATATCACAAACACCTTTACTGTACACGGCACTCGAACAATCACAAAAGGTAACTAAAATTAACTTATTTTTTTCACATAGATGACCAGAATAAACACTAAACTGAGCGGAGGCTACAAAAACGCCGGAACTTATTTACCACTAGACTGACGTTTCTTTGCATCCACGATATGTCGATTGTCAAATGGCTATCCCTCAGTGCAGCGTTGCCGCTCTTGGCAATGCCCGGGCCAGGGGATTTAGAAGGCCGTGGTGCTATATAGTGGACTTTCATGTTTCTGCTTTGGATTTTCGGCAATTTAAATTCTGCACGATATAAAGATTTAGTCCTTACTCACCGTTGCGATAACAGGCGTGTAGTCAAAAAGTGTAATGTTTCTCCAGGTACTTTTTCATCGTTGAAAAATCTTCAATGCATGCATACGTTACCCCTCCAAACCTCTCCGTTGCTTGGTCAGCGCAGATAAAAATACCCCTACCCTTTCTGGACACACTGCATAATAAAGAGGGTCTTTGTTCGCAGTTCTGCTAGTTTCACTTTTTTCTCTTTTCATTGATTATTAATTGCAGTATTAAATAAATTTGATTTGATTTGAATGTTTCCCTTGGGAAAATCTTTGTTTTGATGTATCCAACACCTGGTTTAAACTAAACCTTCGACAACACCGGTTATATTTGGCCAATGGCCAATTCGCATAATAGCTTCTAAAACTTCCAGATGCGCCACCATTGCCCCCATTTCACCCTGGCGGACAATAAGCACGATCTGTATTCTGCTCGGAAATGTCATATCCCGAAATGGGAACGCTCTCCTATATCGTCTCTTCCGTCAGGATAAGATAACACGGCCGCGTCTGTCCTCGTACCGCGAGCGATAACCATGTACCAAGTTGACGCGGGGGAAATGGAAATTCCGACCAGATTTTATTATGCAAAGTGGGAAAGTGCTGCCGCTGGATACATTTTTAATGTATCGCGGGGAAGGAAAGCGTTTTTTCGAGCTGCCTCTCGGATGGGGCAACACGTGGCGTTCGAACGCCATCAGGGAGCGGAAGTTGGGGGATTTTTGCACAAAATGGAGAACCATATTATTCGTTTGCTGGATTCGGGAGCGAAGGTCACGCCTGAAATGAAATTCCTGATGAAATTCGGATATTGATTGTAGATGCAGGCATTGAATATTGAAATATAAGTTTCATACTCAATTGATGCAAGTTGATTCAACAACTTCTACACTACCATGGTCAATTTCATCTAACCATTCATGTTACAAAATGAAAAATCTTTAAATTTTACCTAAAACGTATGATATTATCAGATTTTGAATGTATTACCACCATTCTGAAATAAGTTGTTCTCGATCAATTCTAGTGATCAATAGGTTTTCTTCCGTTCGATTTTCCACACTCGATCGCTATGCAACGCGAAACACGCAATTTGACACCAGAGGAATGTGCCCAAGCGGTAGTTTTGCGAGAAGAAGGGTGGAAATACACAAGAATTGCAGAAAGGTTTGGAGTTTCCCATACAAGTGTGTCCAGAATGTTGCAGTGATTCAGGGAGAAGGTTTGAATGACCAGGACAGGGTAGACCACGGGTAACAACTGCCATTCAAGGACGTTACTTGAGAGTTTCTTCGTTGAGACAACGGTTTGCAACCGCTCGCTTCCTTCAAAATCAGCTTGAGCAAACTCATGGGGTGCAAATTAGCACTCAGACAATAAGAAATCGCCTCAGAGAATATGATTTAAGGCTTCGTGTCGCGGCAAGAGGCCAGCTCTTACCCCAGCCCATCGAAGGGCGCGTTTGGATTTTGCGAGAGAGCATATCTATTGGGAAGAGGCCGATTGAGAAAGAATTCACTTCATAGATGAGTCTAGATTCTGCCTAGACCATTGTGATCGTCGTTCCCTTGTATACAGACGTCCACATGAAAGAAATTCTCAGTGCAATTTCCGGAATACTACTGGTTTCTGGGGAGGATCGATTATGGTATGGGGTGGAATATCTTTGACTGCTCGCACAGACCTAGTGGTCGTTGATAATGGAGCTATGAATGCTGATAAGTAAATAAGGAACATTCTTGAAGAGCATGCACTGCCATTTGCCCCATACATTGGTAAAAATTTCATTTTTATGGACGATAATGCCAAACCCCATCGTGCGCGCATCGTTCAGTAGTACTTTGAAGAGGTTGAAGGTTGAAGTCTCTCGAATGGAATGCCCAGCAAGAAGTCCAGATCTCAATCTGATTGGGCAGGTTTGGGTCAACCTTGATAGAAGGCTGAGAAGTTCAGAAAATCATCCAGCTATTCTTAATGACTTAGGAATCCAACTCGGAGAAATGTGGGAAGGATTAGATCAGAACATTTTTAGATCACTCATTTTGAGTATGAACCGTCGTTGCCGAGCTGTAAATAACGCAAGGGGTGGAAATACCAAGTATTGGATCACTTATCAGCATTTTAGTATTTTGAAAATTGTTCATTTTCTCTTTTTTCACAAAAGATTCGGTGAAATCCTGAATTTTTCTTCCATTTAATGTGTCTTGTTTCGTTCAAAACCTTCCCGAGAGATTATAAAAAATAAGTTATAAAGTCAATGTAGAGTTAACCTTCATTAAAATTTTAATTCATTAAGATTTTCAGACTGTAAATTTTTTTCGTGATCGTTTATTTATTTTCAAAGGACCAAATATTCAAGTATTGTTCGTTTTTCCATAAATAAAGTTTGTTTCCGTTTTAGTATTAGGAAAACCTTTGTAGATTGTGTATGAAGAAGTTGAAAAAGTTTCGGTCCAAGGATTACTCCTTGGGGTACTCCTGCTTCAATAAATTTAGATTCTGAAAATGTGTCCTTCATATTTCCTTTTATAAAATTAGGACGTTACAACCAATGATGCATACTCCTTATTTCAATGTGGAATACCCAGCAGGGTGTTTCAGTTTGAAAGTTGAAAAAGTCAGGAGACGATGAAAAATTGATAAATATGGATTTGCTTGTCGCATCCGAAGGATAGATGCGATAGCTAGACTGTTTGAAAATAAATTATATTCGCGTAAATCAAAATGCTTACGGTTAAAGAGAAAATTCAAATCATAAAATGGTACTTCGGTGGACAATCTATTGCGGAGACAATAAATTCTTTTATTGTTGCCTTTGAAGATAAGCCGATACTTTCACGTTCCGCTATCTCCAAAAATAATCGAAAAATTCGAGCAATGTGGGTGTTTACGAACATGCCGTCTCGCAGGATTGATAGACGACCGAAGACCATCAGTGAAAGTTGTTTGACGAATGAAGTGAATGTGTGTGCTGCTGTTGAAATCAGTGCACCTTGTTCTAGCAGACAAATTGATGAACAAATCGATTTGGGCGCTAGTATATTTTGAAAAGAAATGGTTACCGATGTTATAAGGTGCGAACCTCTCAAGAAATTTTTCCAGAAGACCATTTCAAAAGAATGGAATTTTCAAACAGTCTAGCTATCGCATCTCTCGTTCGGATGCGACTAACGACTAATGTGTGGATTGGAAATTGAAACTCGCGGCACCAGCAGAGATCGTACACTCTCCTGCCGAGATTTGCCATTCCAACAGTCCAGTCCCTTATTTGTTATCGAATCGCAATGAGGTTCCGATTATTTCCCTGTTCTACTAGACTCGGGGATCATTCGAATTTAACATTGAAATTGCTATGTTTCCAGATCTGTATGTTTTCTCCCTCATAAATTCAACAAATAAATAAATGAATCCGCGGCAGGAAGCAAATGTATAATGAATGTTCTAAAGGATGTGGCAGAATGAACAAATTTGACAAAGAACAACAGAAAAAACATATTTGCCATTTCTGCATTGAATGAAATTTCATGCAGTCTACAATTTTTTAGTTTCAAGTAATCCGATATGCGGAATAAATATAAAACATAACATTTTAGTCTTGTTCACGAGCTTCTAAAAAATGACCACAATTTGGTATCTTGAATATCTTCCACCAATCACGAGATGTACATATATGAAAAAGTCTTCATGATTTCACAAATTCATCATCAAGTTCTATTACAAATCTTCATTTCGAAAATTCTTCCGAATTTCTGCGAAGCCTATTCAGAATAAAATAATATAACTGAATGTCATTTTGACTTAGAGAAACGGCATCGCTTTGCCCATGTGAATATAATTTTCATATTATCTTTTTGTTTTCATCTGATAGATACGACTTAATGTGAAAACGAGGTCTTGATAAGGTAGTTATGGGAAACATCACTCTTCGAAAGTGCTCAAATATTGATCGCAATAAAAGTCGAAAACAGATCTGGTGCATTGACGTAACTGAACGAAAATATCAAAGACGTTCTTAGCTAGAAGGTCAAGGCGTCAATTTGTAAGAAACGTTCAAGCATCACATCCATCCCACGAAAAATTCAGAAGTTATCATTCGGAAAGAATGCAGGTACTTCAGAAACACTAGTTCTTATTGTGATACGCCGACTGGAGGCAGGTCGGCTCTTACGAAACAGAATGTGCAGTCGCTTAGTCAGAGAAGTCCCAGTCAATTACCCCTGAGAGCAATAAATATATGTCCTACGAACTTTTGCATCATGACGACCTCGACCACTAAACGCGCTAACAATATATAATTAACGTTGGGATTTTGTAACAGTTCTTCGCTGCAAAACTCTAAATGGGTTTCGAGAAACGTGTCTATCAACAAATCTAATCGTTCAGTTGTCACTACTTTTATATTGAAAGTTATAATTAAAAAATTAGATAACGTTTTTGCCTTCGGATCCGATCATGAAATTCAATCGAAAATAACGTTTAGGAATTAATATGTAGGTCAAGATAATTCTTCTTATTATCTGTATCGTTTTTTCGTGTTTGTGGGTTGTTCCCTCGATCTTATTCCATTATTTTCAGTATCGGGTGCTCCCATAAATCATTCGATCTTGGGCAACAATTGGAGAAACAGTAGTGTACCAGTTTCGCAAAAATTCGCCGAATTAATGATGCAAGTCAATAATAAGGATGAAATCCTCATTCCTGAATTAACTCTTGCATTTATCAGTAACAATTCTTAGTTCTGTCAAAAACATATTATATTATCAGTAAAAGTTAATAAATATAAGTTTATTCATATAAAATTTCAAGAATGATAAAAAAATTTTAGATTTGCATTCCATTTCAATGTAGCACAAAATTTGAAAAAAAGGTATTAATTTACTGTCACTTCTAATCATCCGATCGCTAAGTCCAATATAGAAAAAATCTTCCTGATGAAGCTTCCTTACTAAATTGGCGAAAAAAAAGTTAAATCGATTTTCGATTGATAGTACTTTAATTATTGGAATTTGTAGTTTAAAATACTGGAACTTTGTTTTAAATATGTAACCTTTTTTCTCGGGCTCGCGGCAGATACTTGTTACTAAAATGAAGCTATCATAAGAATAAAATCATGCTTCACCAATTAACTTTGTCGAAGAAAGGATCAGAAACCCGGCTTCACGAGAATCAATTTTCGCCCAGGCTCTTCGGTCACGAAAATATGTCAGCCGCAATCTTGGTTCAATAGATTAAATGTGCCAAATCTGACGGTGCAACATTTCCTGTCGGAAATCGGCATGTGGGAGTAAATGAGATTTTTCACATCCAAAGGTCTGAAACAATTCGGGACACTTCCGCTGCCATGACAACCACAGGGCTGTTACATTGTCTCCGTATGATTGAACATGCTGTTGGAACTTCGGTTTGTCTATAATCGCCCGAACGTTCGTTAACGTAGCACTGAAATCAAGGAAGGAAAATACAGGGTGATTGGGGTAGACCCACTACTAAAGGTTAGAATTATCAGAAGCTATATTGAGCTGAAAATATTCACCTTGGGGTTTGCTTTCTCATTTAAATGGCACACCCTGTATATTATGTCACAAGGAGAGAACCCGTTCAATGGCAGTATCACCTATGATCCCTACTTGAAGTAAAATCCAACGGTTTCCGACTTATCAGGCTCCCTTTTGGTCGTATAGAAAAAACCTTCCTACACATAAACTGAAGGAATTTTAATAGTCTTACTGCAAGTTTCACGAACACCAACTGAAATTTAATGATTCATTATCATTTCAATTCTCCATTAAACAGGATATTTCATGAACTGTAGGCATGAATATCATGTTTAGAAGGAGATTAAAACTTCCAATGAATCATTAAATTTTGGTGAACCTTCGTAAAACTAGTATAGGTTCTGTACCTGAAACCACTCGATTTGACTTTTTGAAAAAATAGCCAAAAATTCGCTGTTTTCCAGCTGTCAAATGATGGAAATTTTAGGTCTTATTGCCTCACGTGATGATAACACATCACAAATCACCCCTGATGGAAGAGCAATCTCACCATACATTCCCAAGGTCACAGATAGAATTGGTAGAATACTGAAAAGGCGCACAACATCGAAACCGTTTATAAGCCGATATGAAAACTTGGAGAAATGATCAGAACTATCAAAGACAAAGTCGACCCACTTTCACAAGCCGGTATTTACAGGATACCCCGTGACTGCGGAAAAGTATATATTGGTACAACAAAACGGAATATCAATACGAAAATTAAGGAGCACAAACGATACTGTCGACTGAATCAGACAGAAAAATCTTCACTAGCGGAGATTATTTCCAATATCAAAAGTTACAATCCCAAGCTAAACATGGAAGACATTGAAATTTATAAACTCAAAAACAACATGAATAGAAAAGAATAGACCCTTTTTTAACATAGCGCCTGGTTACTGACCTTAGAAAAAACCAAGATCAAGCCGATACGAAGCGGGAGCGATGGGCCAGTCAACATCGCGCTCGTAAACTCACCACCTTTTCCCACTATCAACCGAGGTGTAGAGAACAACTCTTTACCCGTCAGTGTCAGAAATGTTGCGTTCGAGGTACAATCATAGACCAAGAATCCTCTGAATAGGTATGACTACCGCTGTTATAGGCGAAACGTTAGGTAAAATTATTCATAATTGACCTCGGCCAATAATCCCGTAAGACTCTTTCAATATCAATTCTTTTTGTAAGTCACACCAACTGCCAAGATACAATACAAAAGTCATTAATCTGAATTTTTTTTTAATTTTGAAAACATTTCACAAAACTTGACTGAAATAGAGTAAATATCGTCTAATACTCGTTGCAGAAGGCAATTCCAACACTCATGCTTTCGAGTACTCGCTCCTTCCTCGCGAATTTCACATTCGTGTTGGAATAAGAGCGCATTCTGCAGCTTTTTAAATATACTGTTGTTTTGGTTGTGTTGATCTGTGTTAGGAGTGTGCTCTGCCTTTTAAAATTTTTCTTTGATTCTGTACGGTTCTCAAGATATTTCACAAAATGTGTTGTTCAAACCAGCCTATCCTTTTCTGAAAAATTGGTTTTCGACAGCTGAAATAGATTGTGGTATACACGTATGTACTGACTTGTGCCATTTGAAATTTCCCAAAATTCACTCTAGTTTCTGCGAAAATCAAAATTAAGGAAAAAGTTCATCAATAATTATGTTTTTCTCTCTCTCGAATTTATAATTGTGCTATATAGTCATGGCGACTCGTGCGACACAAAATTTTTTCACATGGTTGGTTCGTACAACACATTGAATTTTTTGACATATCTTGAGAACTGTATGGAATAAAAAGAAATTCATCTGCGCATTTTCGAGAATGAAATATACTAACTGACAAAGAAACTGGAACACCCAGAAGGAGTTGTTTAAATTTTATTATTTTTTTTTTGTAAAACATGGATAGTTTAACAAAGAGTCGATGTTTAGTTGTTAAAGGGCATAGAGCACGTGTACGTGGATTTTATCGCGATAACTCGATCTTTGGCTGATGAGTGGTTAGTAGAACAATGCCATCCTTTGACTGTAGGAACAGTTCACCGCCATATAAGGTTTTTTGGACTGCAGCATCATCGTCCCCATCTTGTGATACCACGTAGGTTGAGCATCGCCGGCAACGATTCCGATGGTGCAGAACGACAACATTGGAATGTGAAATAGCATTCGGTCGCCAGTTATTCTGATGAATCTCGGGTACAAATAATGGCCGAAGAATGGTTGGACGACGTCGAGGAAAAAGACGTGAACCTCATTTTGATGTTGAGCCGCATGTACAGGGTGGTCAGATTTCGATGTTTTAGTACTACATAACCTAAATTAAGCCAGATAAAAAAAAGTAATATTTATGTCATGTTCTCTTTTTTCTAGAAATATAAATTGCTGAAAACCTCAAGTCGTTTAGGTGTCTAGTTTTCATGCTACAGGGTGATTTTGAAATTTGGCCAGTTATTATAAGTGGTTATAACTTCCGCAGTATTGTCGCTATGATCTTGAAATAAAAATATCTTACGGGAAGTTTTTTCAGTACTTTTTAGCATTGCTATCGAAATTTCAGTGCCTCTTCAAATTTTAAAGTACATAATTAAAAAAAATTATTTTTTTCAAATGGAAACCGTAGTGTGCTATTATGATTTTCAATATACTTTTCTTAGACAATTTCAAAAATAATTATCATGATATACTTCCGAGCTTGAAAATGAAAATTCTGGAAAAAAACACGTTTCGGTTAACATAATTTAAGCAGGCTCAAGTTCTATGACTTCCTCAGGTGAAAAGAAATGAATCAAAATCAAAACTCTCTTTGATTTTGTTGATCGAAAGCTGTTTTTTTTTTGAATTTTCGATATTTAAGCTCGGAAGTATATCATGATAAATTTTTTAATTTCTCTTAAATTTGAAGAGGCACTAAAATTTTGATGGCACTGGTAAAAAGCTCAAGAATCCAATATTTCAGCAAAATAATGCTCGACTTTATGTTGAGTTAGTTTAAACTTTTTTGAAGCTCTGAGACATAAAGTACAGGTAGCTTGGTATAGTATCCCTCAAGAAAAAATGGACTTCTTGCACCAATGCCAAGACGTGTTGGAGAGAGTATAGATAACCGCTGTGGACAAACACATTATTAACAAATTAATGATAGATATTGTAAACCCTTCGTTTTTTCCCCAAATTATAATCATGTACTCCTTGCTATACTATCTATGTTTTACCAAAAAAAATTTAGTGATGCAGTTTCTTTGTCGGTTAGTATAATAACGCTACTAGGAAAGAGCACTCAAGAAACAGATCGACAGATGTTCATCATGCAGTGAATATTCCAAAAATTTTGGGCTTACTACATTTTTCCAAGTAGGCATAATCAACTGAACGGTAGACACAATAAAACCCGATCACCTAGCTCATACAGATTCATCTCCAGGGGTGGTCAGGCCTATTATGATTACATCTTCATCCGTGAATAGAGTAGGTTTGAGTCAACTCTAGCAATAAAGGGACATTCACCGAACGCTGCCGCAGTAGAGCCGTAAATAAAAAATCGGTTATTGTTCACGCAAAACAGTCCCTGTTCTATATGCAGGTACCACGCCGAGATCGAACAATTTCCTATACGACTCCCTGGCACAGGCCATGAATATGCGATGAGATCGACCCAAGCTCTTGGGAGCTTCCTAGTAGCAAACCCAATCAATTGACAGCGAGAGGTTTTTGCGGGGGTCCGAAGATAAATGGTAATGGTTCTGAAGGAGTTTTTGCAAGGATTACTCTTCAGTTGATTCACACTAATTCGCTTTGTATCAGATGACCCCAATGATTAGTTTCTTCTATGATCTGGGATCCGACAATAATTCGCCCTTCTTGCTTTATAATCTCGGCCAAATTCTGTACTTCTCTAATTTTAAGACAAAAAAGGTCTCGAACAAATAGATTTTCCTGAGTCCTAAGGTTTTCAAATCTGACACACATTAACCTAGAATGAGATGACATTGACAACAAAGAACTCTGGTTTACAGTCACTGAACGCACTTCTATGAATATTTGATCAGTTTTCGCCTAATGAATTCGTCCCAACTTTTTGGACTACCTCCGACACAATTTAGTCGAAAATTCCATCTAATCGGTTCTTCTAAACCGCGTCTAATAATTATCAACGTTGTGACCGTCTACCGTCTCGTTCTCTAATCGACTATTTCCTATTTTTATCGAAGAACCCCTTGGTCTCTTTTCCCCGTAAGACCTAGGACCCCTCAAATTATTGCATTTCCATGTTTCTCGACTTTTTCGAATCAACACTTGCTAACACTCAAAAAGTCTAGCGTTTAGCGTCCAGTGCCATGAACGTCCTGATGAACCCTCTGAATGGATGGTGCACTTGAGTTCAGTGCCGTAGGTAGAAATTAAAAACTACAATATTAACTAACTAATATTATGTATCTCACATCAATAACTTCCTTACCAAAAATTATTTCAAACAAACAAGAATGGGAGTGTTGATGTTTGATATTAGTTTTATTTAATGTGTGAAAATTGATAATGAATTGATAAACCGCAGTTTTACTGAAAAGAATTTTTCAAATACATATATTTAATTAAGAATATAATTTCTTATTACATCTAAGTCGATTCCAATTAGGTTTTCCAAATTGACAATTTTGTAGTGGCACATCCCAGAGGGGCACTTCCGAAAGATCATGCTCTTTTTATGTGACATAATTTTTTATGTCCGGGTCGTTTTCTTCCTTTAACACTTCGGACAACATTATGTTCTAGTTTACGATTCTGCAGAAGTTTTATGTTGCACTCGATTTAGGATTAGTTTCGATCGCTACGTTAATTTTCCACATAATCTTTATGTCCGTCCTATAAAAAAATTGTCATTTAGGTAGAAAATATATAGTAAAGCACTTCGAACATGAAAGCTTTTCCAATAATATCCTTAGTTATTTGTTTCCATTTTGTTTTCTTCTAGGCAATGATATTGGAAATGACAGAGACGTAAGTAAAAAAAAAATTATCATGCTTGCAAGTTGTCCTGGAATTAAGTTGAAAAAGTTCAATAGAATTTCACTATGAATTTTTCTCCGACAAATGGGGTGGTTCGAATGAAAATGTGTATACAATCACGATTTTTGTAATGAATTGCTGAGGTGAAGTTAGGGATGGCTAATACCGGGAGATAGTTACGACCAGTTCATTTATTCATTTGCACTCACTTGATTTTATCTGCTTTGTAGAGAATCAATAAAACTAATGATTCAATTTTCCAAAATGTTTGAACTTCATTTCGGGATACCCTGTAT
Organism: Hippodamia convergens; assembly: GCA_038502775.1. Classification (NCBI taxonomy): domain Eukaryota; kingdom Metazoa; phylum Arthropoda; class Insecta; order Coleoptera; family Coccinellidae; genus Hippodamia; species Hippodamia convergens. Next base: position 12,530,215 of record CM076611.1, on the reverse strand, counting down.
TTTATTCTGGAAATGGTTGCTGATTCATTCATTGTTCTAAAGCGAAAAGAAGTGTTTCATAGTGTTTTCCGATGTCTGTTGAATAGTTAATCAAGCTATTTCCATTGTGTATGCTGAAAGGTACTTCCGGTGCCAAAATAATTCTCCAATAACTTCGTTAATCGATTAAATCACTCTATGCATTGACGAGTTTGGTTTGTAGATGAAAGATTAATTTTGTAGTGATGTGCGAGAAAGTTGAACATCTTTTTTTATAATAATTATTATCTTCATGAGATACATTTACATACCAATTCAAAATTGGTACTACTAAAACAACTCCCAATTCTATTTCATAGGAGTCAAATCAAATATCTCAATTTTTATTCTAATCATCAAATAAGTGTTAAAACAGGTACACTTTAGGGTTCATTCGATTTCATCTACAACTGAAATAAGAAATGATGAAATTAATTTCATTGAAAATATTCTTGAGATAATCAAATCCAACGAATTTCAAAGGAAAAACTATTTCGAATTTAGAAAGGAAAATTTTGCGATAAAGTGATAATCAGAGACCAACAGCGAACCGTCAAAAACAACCAAATTTATTAAATTTGATTCCTTTCAGAAAAAAAATCGAAAAATCGGTTCTAAATTAACCCTCGGACAGGCGCACCTAATCTGTCAGATTATGTGCATGGTTTTTTCTAGTTTCTCACGGCGGTGTTTGTCGCTCAGCGGTGGGACTTTCAGTAGCTTCTTGATTTTATATCGCGATCATGTATGTGCAATATCAACCTCCTCAGAGCCTTGATGTTACTCGAAAAGAGCGCAATAATCTCCTGGATCGATTGCGCTCGATAACGTAAGTACCATAGAATTTGATTCTTTCAGTATTTCTGGATGAAAAAGTCGTGTACTCGCGCTCCCAACACCCGAACAAAAGAACAAGTAAAGATATATTTCATATTTTTTGCAATTCTTGATATAATCTGTGAGTTGAAATGAGCCTGCTTGAGTCTTCAAGTATTTTTTTTTTAGGGTATAATGGCTTCAAACTCAAGAAAATGCAAGTAAATTGAAATCACCATATGTTTCAAATGCATATTTTGGGAAAGTATTCTAGAAATTATAGTAAAATATACGAATATAAGTATAAAGATAAAGGGAAATAAAACTTCACTAGAGAAAGGAATGCTAAACCGACTGATATCGTACAATATACAAGTTCAATTGTCCTAGTTCACCTGGCAGCGGTTGTTAGGAGTAATAGACACTTATTTTTGTTTCATATATCATCACAATTACATTTTGTTTTTATACAAATATCCTTGTTATATTGAAATCCGCAGAATTTATCTTTCTTCAATTTCTACCGTCAATTTTTATTTATGTTTTGTATTTTTCTTTATATATTATGTGTATTTGAATGATAAAACTATTTTTCAACGACCTCCCCATTTTCTAGCCAATTTTTCTCATTAAAACATGAATTTCCCGACTTAATCTCACAGATGAGTTGCGCCCGAAACCGTTAGGATTAGGGTTGCGTCTGACCGAAGGTTAAGAACCGTTTTCAAAACAAGAAATTATTTACGATCTATACTTGAAAAATAGAAACCTTTGAATGAAGCGAAGGACGAAGAATTGTGTTTTCAATATTCCCTGTATTTGTGGAAAAACTTATACAGGAGAAACATCAAGACCCATCAAGAATTCTAATGACGGAACCTGATAATTATGAAAGAAAAATCAAGGAGTCGGGCTTGTATTTTGTTGGATAAAACTAATAATCTGACCAATTGTTAAGTGGGAATGGATCATATTTGGATTGATTTGTTGAGAAAAGAACTGGTTTCAACGAATTTTGAAATAAAATAGAATATCATTAATTAATATTAATCTATGGTCTTCATGTATTGGCAAATGGCAATTGAAAAATCTGAAAATTCTTACGATTCTGAAAAGTTCAATTAAATTCAGAAATTGTCTGACGAAGGAGTCAGATTTAGACTCCCAAACGTTACACAGCTTTAGAGTTCGAAGTATTTTCTCTTTTTTCATTGTTAGGCAACAATTTTTTGAAACGATCTCTTCTAAATTGTCTGAATTTTGACTGGGAGAGAAAACCCTAAGAAAACTTTCAGAAATATTGCAAAGACCCCCCATGAAATATTTCAATAAATATTCCATAATTTACAAAAACTCCGTTCAATTTCATCTAACGAACGTCAATGCGATTGATGAAACGAGAATTACCATTTCTTTTCTGAGAGAAGCACCAAAAATGTGAAAAGATTCCGACGTACAGTTGTATGAAAACATATTTCCAAAGACGACTCTCATCTAATCAAAAACAGCAAGTAGTGATTCCTTCCTTTGAGCAGCATACTTCATACCCCTTGAGTCCTCGGATAGCTCTCCCAATAAGGATGTCGTTGTCCAAATACATTTTCCTTCTGAGGGTGGATATTCTCCGCAGAGCCTCGGAAAAAGTATTCAAGAGAAAATTGGAAACGAGATTACAAACGATCCTGGAAGTCAGAAAACCGCATGCCTTAAGTTTCTGTGGTAGGAAGTCCCAGTAAAGGATGGTAATTTAATTTTCATACTTTCCTAAGGATGGGAGAAGGGTGAAATTGATTGAGGGAGAGACGGATTAGGTTTCGTACCAGAATGTCTTGGAAAACTCCGAACTACTGTCGATAATTTTTAACGGGTTTGCGTGGGGTTGGAATGTTTGCTGGGAAAGGTTGAAGTACAAACAGTTTCTTCCTGAAATCTAAATATACTCTCAAAGGAAAAGAAATTTTTTTCAAAATTTTTTGGTGATTTTCAACAGGCTGTATTTCAGTAAAATATTCGTATAGAAAATAAAAAATCAACTTTTGAAGCTTGAAGACACTAGTTTCTGAATTTATTGGTTGAAATTTTTCGGAGTACCGATAGCCATGCAATCCTCGTATAAATTAAATTTTTTTTTTCTCTACGCACATGGAAAAATATTTCGGGCTAGACTGAATCAAAGGTCGCATAGCCTGTTTATTTAGCTTTAATTTGATTTTTATGGAACACGCATACGACCATTTGTCTTCGAGGTATCCAATTTTGAATGCAAAAGGATCCTTTTTCACTCAACTGCCGATATCTCCGGAACTACTGATCGCCTATCGAGTTGAGTGAAAAAGGGTCCTTTTGCATTCAGAATTGGATATCCCGAAGACAAATGGTCGTATCCGAGTTCCGTAAAAAGCAAATTAAAGCTGAACAAACAGGATATGCGACCTTTGCATCGGTCTAGCTCGCAAAAATGTGCCCATACGCTTAGAGCAAAGAAAAAAATTTGAGAAATTTTGAAAATGCTTTCTTCGTGCTTTATCCGAGAATTACATGGCTACCGGTTTTTAAACTATTAATTCAGGAACTAGAGTCTTCAAGCTTCAAAAGTTGGTTTCAACTTCAATACATTTTTTAATCATCGATGAAAATCAATAATGCCGCATCCACGATATCGATTGCATCATTAATAAATAATAAAAATAGTAAAGACCCAAGGTTAGAGCCTTGGGGGGAATCCGAATGAAGCACGAAACTCAAATGAATTTCCAGCCGTCAATATAACTCTATCACTCAAGGATGATTCGGTCAGCTCACATAATTTTGAAGAAAACCCCAATTTAAAAAATGTACAAGGTTGATCGTGATGGAAACGATGTTGAAACAGATGATCTCAATCATCTTAGTTGAGTTTCAGAGGACATAAATTGGTCTAAGTTTGATCAGTGACTTTCCTCTTACTTTTAAGAGTTGGTTCCTTGAATTTCTGGTAAAATTATGGAATGTTATGGTGTGTTATCGTTATATATATAGTTGAATTGTATGTTTGTAGAAGATTTACCTCATCGATGAAAACCTATACTCCGAAAAACATTTCATTCGTTAAAATCATGTACGAGATATATTCGAAAATAACCTTTTTATTTTTTTTTGTATTTTCGACACCCTATATCTTTTCAATCGAGCCGAATCAGAAAAAATGGTAAAAACAAAAAGTTTTTCTGTTGACCTCAAGAATCTCCCGTTAAAATATATCTACAAATCAAAGTCTCGCCCTGAATTTTGTTCATATTCATAAATTCACAACAAAAAAACTATCAACCTTTCATTAATTAATTCTGATATTAGAAAAAAATAGCTTCCTATACGAGAATAATATTTTTTCTTACCTGCCTTTTCCTTTTTTTCTGTGTCTCACCCCAAGTATGATTGATATAAGCTATTTTTTTCTTAAATCAATAGATTCATTATTTCTGTTTGTTAATAGTATATTCTAAATCAGGTTGTAGGAAAGGGTTCCTATTCGAACACGAATGCGAAAAAGCATGAGTTTTGGAATTGCCTCCTGCCACGAGTATTAAACGATATTTTCTCTATTTGTCAAGTGTTGTGATATAAAATTATATCCTAGTGACTTGTATTTGCATCTTGGCAGTTGCGAGACTGTCACAAATATTGATAGATTAGTTAATTTAATTTGATTCGATTTGAAAATTGATAGAATCGGAGGTCAGTATTGACGACCACAAAACGAAAAATATAACTGAAAACAATGCTATAATGAGTTCATTACAGCACTTCTTTTAGTATTGTAATGAACCTCATTACGATAGGTACTGAAATAGAGATATGAATATATAAATATCACAAATAAACTGAAATAGTGTCAAATCTTAATAATGAAAGCCTGGAGGCCATAGGGTTCCAACTTCCATAAACATTTATCGGAAGTAATTGCACAAGTGTGGTCTAAAACCTGCATGAGTTCATTTCCAAAAATGAAAATGACCGAATGCAGTTTTTCAAAGACAACACGCTGGAATGCAGGTCATTTTGATGCACGAGTGTAATTCGGGTGAATATTTCCCGAAATTGCTATGGATACGAGCAGTGCAATTATCGCAGGGATCTTTCGCTTTCTATTATCGCTGTAATTTTCGATAATTGCATTCTAATTACATGAAGCTTTTGACAGCAGGGAAATGTTCGCCATAATTTTCCATAAAATATTCCTGGCATCTATTTTGTCATTGTCTTTCAATGGTGGTTGTTCTATAGGAACATAAAAATTTTTAAGGATAGTGTTCTGATATTATATTATCCCTTTTTCAAATTCTTATAAGATCTAAATAAGTCTTGATTCTGATGGAAAAATAGGTGATATTCTTGTACATATTGGCCATAACTAGTATCGACACAACTTTATCAAGAAATTCACGATAAGTTTAAGTAACACGATATTCGATGGCCTTGTTGAAATAAATCAGGGAGAGGTTGCATATTCCGAAAATATCGGAAATTTATTCAAAATCTTAGCTGCGACAACAGCGTACAATTCTCAAATCCAAATAGACCCTCAGACTAGGGTGACCCATTAAAATAGATAGTACATACTTTATCCAACCCGTTCGAATTTTCGGTACAGTTTACGTATTTCCATTTCCGGTGTCCCACATCCGACGACGACGAATACTTGAGTTTCCCGGTTCTCCACCGTGCTTGCCTCGTGTGTTTTCTTTTCGATTCTGACCGGGATGCGGAAGCGGGGTGACGTTTTCCCTGAGGCAATTTTCCGTAATGTCTGGAACAACTACAGAGATGAGTTATCGTTCCGACCCGGCGGTTTTTCGCGAATCGTCTATCGTTCATTTATTTTAAGTATGGCATGACGTCAGACGAAGGAAAGCAACCTTGCCAGACTGTCGAAATAATCCTTCTATTACTTAGAAAGCACCCTTGTTCAATGGCATGAAGACTTTGAATAGTTATTTCTCTATTTCAGTATCTAACGAAATCATTACAGTATTGAAAGTAGTACTGTAATGAACTCATTACAGCATTGTTTGCAGTTAAATTTTTCGTTTTGTGGTTGTCAGTACTGACCTCCGATCCTATCAATTCTCAAATCATATCAATTCAACTTCCGTAATCTGTCAAATTTTGTTAGTGACACCAACTGCCAAGATCCAATGAAAAAGCCACTAATCTGAATTTTTATTTGAAGTTCGAGATAATTTCACAAATCTTTAACGTGAGATAAATTAATCTACTCACTCATATCTTCAGTTGAATATTTCAAATTATGCGGTTTCAATGATGTTATAACAATTCATTAACGCTATAATCCGTCTGAAAAATATATTTTCAAATAGAACTTGACATCCTTCATAATTCATTAATTCGTTTCCATAGGAACCTGTTCATCAATCTGTCATAATATACAGGCTGAGTCGGGAGGAAGGGCCCAAACTCCAGGTGTGCATTCTACAGGTCGAATTAATTTTAAAAAACTCATGTTGTTATCCGATTTTCATTTGTTTACAAACTTTAGCGCGATTAAAAAAAAACAACATTTTCTACAATAGAATGGTTTTATTTATAGCGTTTTTTTAATAAATGCTCAAAAATCGTCATTGACCCCCAAACATATGTAGGTAGTCAAACAGGTAGGTAGGTAGTCAGCACCTACAGCTGATGACATGAGAAACGATAAACTAAAAAAAAATAATTATTTATTTAAAATATTCTAATCACCCTATAGTTTGAAAACAAATGAGAATCGGATAACAACATATGAGTTTTTTTAAATTATTTCGACCTGAAGTTTGAGCCTTTCCTACCGACTCATCCTGTATAATTTCTATTGAATTGATTGTTAAAAAATCATTCATAAAAACAAGATTGAAGATGCAATCATATCATGAGCTACCAGAAGATATTCGAGAAGCAGCAACTAGCAACCTAAATCTTAAGAGCGGAACGAAAATCAGGTTACTCATTTTTTTTAAATTATCTGAGTTTCAAAGCGAACATAAATCATAGATAGTATTGATGAATCTGTATATTTCTATGTTATGGTCTATATTTTTTCAAATAAGCCGGTTACTCAATGTGTAAAAACAAATAATTTCAGGAGTTGAACTTATTGAACAATTTTTCAATTTAAAATTCGGTTATAGAAAAAATATTGTTTCTATCTTGTACAGAAAGTGTCTTTCCCATACTCGATTCCTTGCCCAAACGATGCTTAGCAATCTCGTACGCGAAATTTCCGCACATAATAGGAAATAGTTATGTTCCTAACAAGTGTGGAAACAGATATTTTCCCTCACGAAAAGTGCGAGAAAAGCACTTTTTGCACGAGTTAGAAACAATATTTTTTCTACAAGCTCTTATTTGAAATCTATTTGAATTCAACACACAGATCAAATTCGATTTCTCATATTAATTTCTAATACACATTAATGTCGAACGTTCGGTGCATAGAGATATGTCATAGTTCAGTTTATTCTTTAATAAAAGTGTGCGGAAAAAACCCCTGCTTTCACTATTTGGAAATGGGACTCATGAGTGTTGGAATTGCCTTCTGCAACGAGAATTAGACGATATTTTATCTATTTCAGTCAAGTTTTGTGAAATACTCGCGAAATTCAATGAAAAATTCTTATAATATATCCTAGTGACTTTTGTATTGTATCTTGGCATTTGGTGTGACCGTTACGAAAATTGACAGATTACGAAATTTGAATTGATTTTATCAGAAACAACAAATTGTTGTCTCTGATTGGATTTGAAAATTGATAGGATCGGAAGTCAGAGTTGACAACAACAAAACGAAAAATATAACTGAAAATAATGCTGTAACGAGTTCATTACAGCATTACTTTTAGTTCTGTAATGAAACCATTACGATACTGAATATAAAGAGTAGGATATTCTAAAACAAGTTGCAGAATGAGCTCCTATTTCAACACGAATGCGAAGTTCGAAAACGAGCGACGAAGGAAGTAGAAAGAGCGAGTTTTCGATAGAAGGAGCGAGTTTTCGATAGCATGAGTGTTGGAATTGCCTTCTGCAACGAGTATTAGACGATATTTTCTCTATTTCAGTCAAGTTTTGTGAAATACTCTCGAAATTCAAATAAAAATTCAGGTTAGTAACTTTTATATTTCATCTTGGCAGTTGGTGTGACGTACGAAATTTGACAGATTACGGAATTTGAATTGATTTGATTCGAAACTTGATTCGATCGGAGGTCAGTACTGACAACCATAAAACGAAAAATATAACTGAAAACAATGCTGTAATGAGTTTCATTACAGCACTACTTTTAGTACTGTAATGAACTCATTACGATACTGAAATAGAGAATAGTATATTCTAATACAAGTTGCAGAATGAGCTCCTATTCCAACAGGAATGCGAAGTTCGAAAACGAGCGACGAAGGAGCGAGTTTTCGATAGCATGAGTGTTGGAATTACCTTCTGCAACGAGTATTAGACGATATTTTCTCTATTTCAGTCAAGTTTTGTGAAATACTCTCGAAATTCAAATGAAAATTCGGATTAGTGACTTTTGTGTTTTATCTTGGCAGTTGGTGTGACATACGAAATTTGACAGATAACGGAATTTGAATTGATTTGATTCGAAACTTGATTCGATCGGAGGTCAGTACTGACAACCATAAAATGAAAAATATAACTGAAAACAATGCTGTAATGAGTTTCATTACAGCACTACTTTTAGTACTGTAATGAACTCCATTACGATACTGAAATAGAGAAATGATATTCCGAACGTTCAATTGTATACTGAGTAGGATCATTGAGTTTTAATGTACGGAATGGCCAACGAAAACTCAACACCTCGATTTTCCGACTTCAAAATGAAAATGTAGAAAATCGGTCGGACCCGCCAGTTTTCTATTTAGTAGACCATAAAAGTAAACTCTTTTAATTTTTTACTTGGCATTTCTATATATCTGGAAAATTTGAAGCGAAATTTCAGGATCAGATAGTACCTATTCGAGAAAATCAATGCCTTCTGCTCTTATATCATAAATAACTATTCTGGAGCAAAATTTTCCTTGTGAAAAATTGCTTCAAACTCATGTGTGATAATGTTTTTTCATCACGGCAAGAACTCCTCTTCAAGGATGAGTACCTTGATATGAAACTCCCATTATTGATTTCTCGGAACTTTATGCAGGCGTGTAACTTTATTATACTTCCTGCCTTGAATAAATGATTGGCTTTGGAAAGCCATCATTTATACCTCTCCCGAAAACACTTCGATATTTCCAGGGCACCAACAAAAAGAAAATCGCTTTCATATCTCAAGACGATTATTCAGTGCTTTCGTCAACAATAAGCCGTCAAAATTCGATATTTTCCCGTTCGGAACGCGAGAGGAGGACTACTTAACAGCAACAACATCGTAATATTTCACCGCCTGTTTCATCGGAACGCACGTCATGAAATATGCAGAAGGTACGAGGGGGCAAGGGGCAAATGACGTCGTATTTTTCGGCTCAATTCCTTTCCCCCGCCTCTGGGTCTTCGCTCGTTCTCTTCTCATGTAAATAAAGAACTTACGAGCATCCCTTTTCGGCAGGCTGTTACAAACGAGGCTTGGGTGGTCATATTGTCCTCAATTTTTTATCGTCCAAGTCGAAAAAAGCCAATGAATATTTCCCGACGTACTTTATCATCCAGATCAAGATGTCTTTCTTGCATGGGAAAGTATCACATTGTGCATTGCCAATTCCTCTTTACAGACGACATGAATTCAGTTGATTTTTTTTTATTCATGCACCTCTTGAAATTGAATTACAGTCATTTTTTAATTTGTTGAGAATTATATTCATAGCCTGTAGTCATAAATAATTCAAGCAAATGTCCTGAGTACTGTCGATTCCGTCAAAATTTGATTAATTCTCCTAGCACAAAATTTCCAAGAATTATCGGCTGATCGAGCACTATTGTCTCACCCTGTATATGATGTGATCATCCTGTCAGTTCAAATCAAAAACTAATGGTTTATTATCGGTACTTGATATTTCTATTGAAATTCTTTCTGAACACAATAAAATTACGAAATATAAAAAAAAAATCGCAATTTTTCCCATATCAATTTTGAAAATCTCTGAGTAAATGATTAATTTTAGTTCGAGCTGGGTTGTTGCCACAAAGTCCAGCAAGCAATATCTATGAAAGATTTTTCATTTTTATAGAAAATTGACGTGTCTATCGGGTAATTGTCATCCCCTCATTTTCCACGTTGATAGGTGAACACTGAGACATTTTTATGCTTGGTTGGAGACACGGCATTTCCAATTAAGGGAAAATTAAGAAGCTGTCTTGCGATCACCGGGCGTAATTAATCGTAGTGAACTTGTTGGAAAATTTCGAAATTATAAAATGCAATTTCAAGTTGGAATTATCGAAGTCAGTTACTCTGTCTCGTCAGGGTAGAACTTGAATATTTGTGATAAAGGCCCCATTATAGTCTTGTTCATTCAGTACTAATAGTGGGTGAAGAATTAGAAAAGTTTGAAAAAGTGCAGTATTCTTTTAGAAACAAAATGGTTTTACGCACGAAGAATCAATCTTTATTAGAAAAACATAAGAAAAAAAGATGATTCTTTCTAAGTCATAATTAACTTGTGTTCCCATAAGAAAACCCACAATCTATAATATAGCTCAACAAAGAATCCATTTATAAACAATCAGAGGAAGCCACTGAATTTATATAAAGAAAGTGTCTGGATAATGTTTTTCCTTATTTCAGTATCGTAATGAGTTAATTATAGTACTAAAAGTAGTGCTGTAATGAACTCATTACAGCATTGTTTCTAGTAATATTTTTCGTTTTGTGGTTGTCAGTACTGACCACCGAGCCTATCAATTTTCAAATCGAATCAATTCAAATTCCGTAATCTGTCAAATAGTGTATTAGACGATATTTTCTCTATTCAAGTCAAGTTATGTGAAATACTCTCGAAATTCAAATAAAAATTCAAATTTGTGACTTTTGCATTGTATCTTAGAAGTCGGTGTGAAATTTGACAGATTATGGAATTTGAATTGATTTGATTTGAAAGTTGATAGAATCGGAGGTCAGTACTGACAACCACAAAGCGAGAAATATAACTGAAAACAATGCTGTAATGAATTCTCATCTCAGCACTTCATTTAGTACTGTAATGAACTCATTACGATACTGAATTAAGGAAATGTCTACACATCATTTTCAAATCAGTAGATCTTGGAAGCCATACCATAGATCCTTTCCTTCCAACTGAATTATTGGGAAAATTCTCATATAGGTCACCTATCGGGGTAGTATAGTGTGACGGAGTTTTCTTTCCTATCATTTTCTAGAAACCCCCAATCCAAGTAACAATAAACCTGTATTACCGTTTTCCAGAGACATCTGGTTTTTCCAAACGAGCCACTCTGTACATACAAAATATGCAATTTCCAATTTATATTATTCTTCAATAGATAAGATGTACGTATATCTGAATTTGCCATTTACGGAAATTGTCTTTTGCCACATTAAGAACGAGTAATATCGCCTAATCGATGGGGAAATCAAGAAATGGCATTTATCCAAAGCTCTCTGCTCCATCCAGCCAAGTCCTCTGCCTCCTCCAACCCCTGTAACGATCGAGTCCTCAGATAACATCTTTATTAAGTCGAGATTCTCTTTCTCTGCACCGTTCGTTCATAGGAGTAATCTCTGTGCAAGAATCTTCACGTGAAGGAAATCAATTCCTTGAATGATCCCCGCCTGTGGAAGAGGTATGGGGTAATTTGGTTTTACGGCACCCTTTAGCATCTCAGTATTAACGAAGGGGTCTTCATCTGATGACTGCTGCTGCTACGAAGTGCATTCATTGTGGAAAGAATAATTCTCTTTCTTTTGCATCGGTCTTATCCATGGCTTATCTCATAAGAAGAAAAAAATCTCCTTGTTGAAATTCCCATTCGAATAATGATGATTAAAGAGTTGTATTCTTGTATTTTCATACTGGCTATGCCTTAGTGGGTTTTTTCCTCGGTTTTTCCCTTGTTTATTTCAATGGCGATTTTGTATCAAATCGATGAGAATTTATTTCAAACTCTGAGGACTGTACACTTAAATGTAGAATTTTAGTGAATAAACAAATTATTCATTTATTTACATTCAAAAGTTTTCATTTTTATTTTCTAGTGCTAAACGCGCGCTTTTTCCTCTAACAAGAACTTCATTATTTCAACCAAATGGCTGTATTTTCAAACTTTTGTGCCGTAAAGGAACTCATACTATCCGAAGTCAAATTTAATTCTCTCGCGAACGCGAGAACTTTCGGAACAAAATGCCCTGGAGTTTTGAAATTTTCATGGTTCGTTTGAGGTTCGAATGCGGTTAATTAATTGGGCAAAATGGGCCGTAGGGTTTCCGAAATTTTTTCTAACCCAATAATTCTCCCGAGGAAGTATCGAGTTACAATGAAGCTGGTTACGAAATGGGCTGAAATATTATAACTTGAAAGGTTTTTTTTCCGGAAACTTCCGGTGACATAACACAGTGAGGGGCTTCTTCAAGGTTACTAAAAGTCGGGAAATCCTTCGTCGGACACAATATTAAAATCTAAAAGATAATTCGTTAAGGCAAGAGCCGAAAAAGAAACGAAATTGAAAATTGTTCAGATTGGAATTTATCAGAAAATTTAGAATGTATGTAAATTTTTTGCATTCATAATCTGAATAATCTTTTGAAATTTTCTAAGAATTATATGTTAGTAACACATTGAACTAATTCAGAATTCAATGTATTATCTGATTATCTATGAAAAAACTGGGTATTAAATTTATAAAATGAAAGTTGGTATCGTAAAACCAGAAGTCGAAAGAAAGAAAGAAGAAGTTTTTCCAAGAATTAATCTCTCATCACAAAGCTTAACTATAAAATTTCTACACCATTTCCAATCATTGTTTTTTAGAAATCGTCAATTGACATTCAGAAATCATCACTTGTATTTCAGATTAGTCAATTTTATTTCAGAAAACATCAAATGTTATTCAGATTTGTCAATTGAATTTCAGAAAATATCAAAAGAAATTCAATTGACGCTTTCTGAAATTAAGGTGACTCATCTGAAATACACTTGACAATTTCTGAATTACACTTGGAGATGGTGTAGTGTTTATTTCGAGTTTCTCTCTTTTAAATATTCCAACGTGAAACATCCTGTATACTCAAAATGACAAGACGCTCACTGAAATTGTCTTTTCCAGGTGCGAGCGACAGGGAAGATGTACGCCTGCAAGAAACTAGAGAAGAAGCGGATTAAAAAGAGGAAAGGAGAAGCGATGGTCCTCATCGAAAAGCAAATCCTTCAGAAAATCAATTCGCGATTTGTTGTCAATTTAGCCTACGCCTACGAAACTAAAGACGCTCTGTGTCTAGTCCTTACCATTATGAACGGGGGAGATCTTAAATTTCATATATATAACATGGGCGGAGACCCCGGCCTTGATATACAAAGAGCGAGGTTCTACGCTGCTGAGGTTGTTTGTGGCCTGGATCACTTGCATCAACAGGTGAGTTAACACGATACTTTTTCATTGGCTTAGTCCTCAAACTCTTCACGGGAAAAAATGCTGATTTCAGAATTTTCGTTCCGTCTCAACGGAAAAAGAGGAAAAGGCCCAAAAAATTCAAATGTCACAAAAAACACAAACATTTATGCAAAATTTCGTGAAGATGACATCCAAGTAACTTTAATGAAATCTGATGTTTTCTAATAAGGAATATTTACCAGGCAAGACCCACACAAAATGCCTGTCTACTGTAATCACGCCAGGCCAAGCCAGGTTGTGATATTGAAGAAAATGCTAGATCAACAATAGGCTCTCGAGGTCAATACCTTATAATATATATCAATACTATTGAAGTTCCCCTTAGGACTGAATAAATCCAGGATCTAGGATAATAGGACCTAGAACAAAGGTCCAAGAAGCTTTTGAAAGGCTGAGTTAAGCAGTAACGACACCCTTTCAATAATAATAATAAACCCGAGACGCATTCTTACCAATATTGTAAGCATATTTCGTATACCAGAAAATATCTCATTCATTTACTGAAATTCAATTTTATGTATCCCAAAATGGCGAATGCACCGGTTCAATATAATTTATATGGTCAGTTTTAGAATGACAGAATTGTGTATTACACCTTGCCTTGAACAGGTTTATTATTTATAATTATTAATATTCATATTCATACTCAATGATTATAGTCATCTCGGGAGACTGTAAAAGATCGTTATAATTTTGGAAATATTCCATTAGGTAACATTTGAGCTGCTGGATTTAAGTTAGTTTTTAGACAAATTCAATGTCCTAATTATTATCGCGCGTAAATCTTAGTCAGTGGTTGTTTACATTTGCTTTGCGACATAACAGAAAGACTATAGCTGTGCTGAAATGACATCCGCGAAGAGAAAAATCTTCACCATCGGGGAGAAAAGCGTTATACTACATCGCCTGAATGCTGGTGAATCGATTGTCACTCTTGCAAAGGAATTCGGCGTTTCCCACTCTACCATTTCGACAATTAAGAAAAACGAAAATAATATTAGAGCTCTCATCAATGACAATGTTCTGAAATCTAAAGGAATAGGGAAATCGACTCAAGATCAGGTAGACAGAGCATTTATTAGAATGATTCAGGTCCAAATGAGGAATGTTCACATTTTTCAATTTCTACATATTCCTATTCTCAGTAGAAAATGAAAATATTGTGTCCAAAAATTATTTGAATACTTCAAATAGCGCCCGAGATATCGAGTTATAAACATGAGTTCGATGGATCCGTGTGACGTCACTTTACATCCAACGACTTGCGAGGTTCAGTACGTAGCCGGGTCCAATATGAGGGCTTTTCGTCTCACGGAGTGCGATTTGCGAATGTAGTATGACGTCACATCGCCGCGAGGAATTGAATATTCACGGGGTTGTAAAATCCGAACTACTAGGGCTTTTCGACTGAAACAAAAACTAGCGATTTCATATACATATAGGTTATACTGTGACGAAGTTTCGATTGATTTTGCATACCTGTGAACATTTCTCATTATTCCCCATTCGTTTATTGCGTTGGTACGACCGAATATCGTCGGTCCCTTGACGGTCGTTATATTAATATCCGAATTCTACTGTAAATCAATGAACTGTGTTGCAATGTCTTCACTCAAGAAGCGTAAATCTCCCGTGTATCCTTTACTGAAATAGTAAATAATTGAAATAATAGATACACATTATAATTATTGTAATCTCGGGAGGCTGTGAATAATCGAAATTATGTTGGTAATATTCCATTTGTAATAGTTGAGTTTCAGGATTTTGTTTGGTGTTCAGAAAAATCTCCGACTTATGACGTTTACAAGTTGATAAAATCTCTGATGAAGCAATGAGACTTCATAATTAAATAAAAATTCGAATCATTTCCACTAAATTCTGAGGTCGATAAGCCACTAGTTTGAGGGGACGCTCTGTATTATGAAATTGTAGCAGATCCGGTGTCTCTTCAGATATTGGGAAAAAACAATGATCCGGTTTTTCGTATGAATAGAAAAAAAAACGGAAACAATTATTTTTTGAATTCTTTCTGTCTGTGCATTAATCCCCGATCTATTTTCACATAAATATCGAAATAATTGGAGTGGAAAATGCGGAAAAATGCCTGCTTCACTAAATCCTCTACAGCAATAGTTCTTTTTATTTTTCATCCTTAATACTAGAGGTATATATATTCTTTTGATAACAATGATGGTCATGTTCGGCAAACAATGTGAGGAGGTTGGGGTTTATGTCTATTTTCATTATCCGTTTTTAATACTGTTTATTTGTTCCAGGGCATTGTATATAGAGACTGTAAACCCGAAAACATTTTATTGGACGACGCAGGTCACGTGAGGATCTCAGATTTAGGTTTAGCTGTAGATATACCAGAAGGAGAGTCTGTTAGGGGTAGAGTAGGAACAGTAGGATATATGGGTGAGTACCTGAAATGATTCGAAGTGTTGGGGTCATTTGATCTTTTTCAATGTCTAGAGTTTCTAACGTTTCGGTCCGATTACAAGGGTCGTTTTCAAGATAACCCAGATATGATGAAAGCTTCCTTGAACCTTATCCATTACTTATAACTTTATACCTTTCAATTGAATTGATGTACGCCAGGTGAAGCTTTTAATATAAGCGTCTCATGAGAGAGGTATTCTTGTTTTGTGATTTCTTTAGATATCAATCCAGTTCATGGAATATTCAGTCAACAACTTTTCGAATATTTTGTAGGTTGTATTCTAAATATGATTTCTTTGAGTTAAGATGAAGATTGTATATATAAAATATACATATGTTATCGAAATACATTCTGTGGAAAAGTATATTATAATATTTTGAAATTATTCATAGGGATAATAAATTTTTTTTAGGGATATGGGCGATATGACATTCATTTTTTTAAGATTTACACTTCACAGTGGACTTACATAATTCACCAATTTGAAACTTTTTTAGGTATTCAATAATGATTATTTACAGAAAATCTATTACTGATTAACTTTTCAAATGTTAATGGCTAACACCGTTGCACAAGCATTAGAAAGAATGCACCTTATGAAACAGAGAATTGAGAATGAATAACAATTCTCTTCTTAGGACTAAAACAACATCTTTTTGAGATCATTCACTCACCTAGCGCCATTTCTTTATAATAAATTCCCACTAAATATAAAAAAACCCTAGCTTGATTTACATACAAGAAGAAAACAAACATTTCAAAAACATGAACCTGAATCGTTTTGAATTTTTTCTGCTAATTTTTTTCTAAATTAAATTTGTTGGAGAAATCCTATATACCGCCCTCAATTATTTTCAAATTCAATGTAAATGATATCGACGTAAAACAGAATTTGAACACACACAAAATCATACCTATACAAATAAAAAAAATTTCAGCACCCGAAGTGATAGACAATGAACGATATTCATATAGCCCGGATTGGTTCAGTTTTGGCTGTCTTCTTTATGAAATGATAGAGGGTCAAGCTCCATTCAGAGCGAGGAAAGAAAAGGTTAAGAGGGAAGAAGTGGACAGGAGGGTGAAGTCCGAACTTGAAAAGTACTCTTCCAAATTCACAGAGGAAGCTAAGAACCTTTGTCAGCAATTGCTGGCCAAATTACCTGCTCAGAGACTTGGTGGGAAAGCTGGAAGACATGGGGCTTGCATTGTGAAACAACAACCATTCTTCCATCAGGTTAATTGGAAAAGATTGGAAGCTGGAATGGTAGAGCCACCTTTTGTACCCGATGTAAGTTTATACCTATTGTCCAAGTTGAAAATAAGTAGGTCATCTTCTTTGAAAGAAGTCGCTTAAGTCTACTTTTGAATAATATAACTTCTTTGATATCATTTCATTTAATTGTTGGGGTCCATTGTCAGAAGAACAAGTCAAAATATGAAGATGAAAAGTCGAAATATTTTATTTGGTAGCAAACATTTGATGAGAACTGAGACTGGTGGAGTCAATAGAAGATTCGATATTTTTTATGATTTTAAAATCTATTTGAAAGGCAAGAATACAGTCTTGAGTCAACCTGTCAAGATGCGAGTTTTATTCAAGTGTAGTTTTTTTGTTCAATTCGTTTCATTTGAGGTAATCATATTTTCCGCTCTTTAATAATTCATGGATTCCTTTGAACAAAATTACAATATTTATATGTATCAACAAACCCGTCTTTTCTTCTGGTAAGGACGTATATCAGATATAAATTTCAATAATACTTGCAGCCTCATGCCGTTTATGCCAAAGACGTCCTCGACATTGAACAATTTTCAACGGTTAAGGGGGTGAATATAGACGAAAATGATGCGTCTTTCTACAGTAAATTCAACACTGGCTGTGTGTCAATTCCATGGCAGACTGAGATGATTGAAACTGATTGTTTCAGACAGTTGAATATCTTTGGACCTTATAATACACGGTCCCCTGATTTGATACTCCAACCTGTAACATCATCAGAAAATGAAGGATGTTTTCCATTCAGAAGAAAGGTAAAATATTAATCTGAAAACTCTCGTCATGTTGAAGGACCTTTTATTATGATTACCATTTTTTTTCCTCAGAAAAAACCTCTACCAAGAACGAGACCTGTCCAGATTAATCCGGCAATGTTACTTCAACTCACAGAGAGCTGATAATTTGTGACATCTCAATAAAATACTTAAGATGAACAACATTGATTACCTCTTCAGCTTCTTGGCCAGTTATCATACTGTTGTTGTAAATCCAGTAGCTGAACTTATCAAACAAGAACATCAATATCTCATATAAGAATGAATTTAAAAAAGTTTGTAATTTATTTATTTTGAAGTGCACAATTTTTGAATTTGTTTTGAAAATTTCAAGTTGTACAGTCTCACAGAGTGATACAAGACAGGTTGTTATGAATGATTTCAGTTATTGATAAACCACTTATTTTCAGAGGACTTGAAAAAACGAATTGGCCTATTTCCATTTGCTCAATAGACTCATGACATTTGAAGTACCTATAAATTACCTTATATTTCCTTTGTTCAAAAAATGAATATCATTCATTGTTGAACCCAAAAATGAATTTGCTGCTTTCCAACAGTGAGATAAAGGATTGTAGAATATGTATAATTCTTCCAAAGAAAGTTCACTCCAAATAAGGCTAACATAATTTTATAAGAAAATTTATGCCGAGCGCTTTCTCGTAATATTTTGTACTTAAAAAATCGTTGGGTATCACAACATAAATGATTTAAAACAGCTTATGATTGTCCTTTTGTTATATTGAATTTTTTTCTATGTAGTAATATGAAGTACAAATAAGATAGGAAAAGAATCCAAAATTTTATAAACAGGAGTTTTAAAAGCGATTTTATTTTATAGGAGCGAATTTATTGTATATTTGAATTTTGAGGCCAAAAAAAATTGCACAAATATATAACGGACAATTCTTATTTATTGGACTTACATGAACTAGGTAACACCCATGAAAAGACCTTATTTATAATATTTTATTGTGATATTTATGATTCATTGTTCATATTTTCCTCTTGACAATTTATTATAAGTTGATGTGTGAACTTAAATAATGAAATAAAAAGTGAAACTGGCATATCTGTAAGTTGTGTTGTTTTCTTAGTTTATTCAAAGGAATCAAAAGATATTTAGAAATGTTTATCAGTTGACTATATCAGTGTGACAGCTAATTTTAACACTGAGTTGCAACTAATACAAGGTGTTAATGAGAAACAGCAAAAAAATCTGTATAGTTTTTGTAAGAAAACCATATCCGAACTAATTACATTGGGAGACACTGATTCAGCTTGATTCAATAATCTTTGCAACGGCATTATCATATAATAAAAGTAAAGTTTTTCTAGAATTAAATTCCATGTTAAGAAATGATTTGAATTGTTTATTGAGAGAATATTTTTGTGAACTAGGTAATAGTTATAATTACACGAAGAGAGAACTATTAAGAGTCGAAGAAAGGAAGCATCTTATTTCGGTTACATCTTCAGAAATGAGAAATATGCTTTACTTCAGCATGAAGTTGAGGGTAAAAATCAAAGGTAGATGTGATGTTCACAAAAGGATGTTTTTTTAGCAGCGTAATTGGGGTCATTAAAGACGCTGCAACGTTTATCCATAAGGCTCAGAACAGAGGGGCAATAATATAGGTTAAATTCTGAAGAGAAAATACTTCAACCAAGTAGAGAAAGAGACAATAAAAAACAATGCTGAAGTTTGAAAATAACAATTCATCAATAACTTTGCAATTAAATCGAAAATTTCAACATAGGAACAGTATATTTTCAATAGGATGGTGATATACAAAACCCTTGAAAATGCAATCATTTCAAAATTACCCACCCTGCAACTTTTATATATGTTAATGTGAAAGAACTGAAAGCACCTCTGAATATATCATGAAAAAGTAGCCAATAAATTTCTCACTTAAAATTTTATATCTCCAAAGGTTTTAGGAATACCCTCAGGGAACAGCAAAATTACTTTTCACTGTACGAAAAATTTGGTGTATTGAAATCATAATTTATTTTATTTACAATGTGTTACTCCTATTCATAAATATGAGTTAAGTTTTAGACATATTTTCATTGGACTGTTCGTTTTTTCTAAGATCCACAAGTAGAGGATCATCTATTTCTTCTCTTCGTTTCAATCCTTCTCTAATATACTCTTTTCTAGAACTTCCTATACCAGCCTGATATCTTCTTAATTCAGTCATTGTTAAGCCAGACATCTGGATTAAACCATAAGTAACTGTCCCTGAGAAGAGACCCAACATTCCTCCTACAAAATTTTCATGTAACATTATTATTTTTTCAATTCAAATAATGTCAAACAGCTTGATCATTATCAGCACAACTATGTTTTAAATATGAAGGTTATGACAACATAGTTCTCAGCTAAACAACATTCAAGAAACAATGAATTTTTATTTTAATGAATAAAATAACAAAAACATCATACCCAGCGCACTTCCAACAATCCATCCTCTTGGTCCCATTTGCCATTTGTATAAAGCTCCTGTAACTGCTCCTCCCATAACATATTCTAGGATACCGTTTTCTCCCCTATAAACTGATACCATAGTAGAAAATCCTCTGCAATTGAAAATTAGTTTATGTTTTTAATGATGGCCCACAGGAGAGGAGTTACACATAGTTACTGAGTCAACCAAGTTGACTCGAAATTTCTCAATCTTTTGAATAGTTAGGGCATGATTCAAGTTCTTTATATTGCAATGAAAATGAAATTCCTACTCAAGTTCACTGACAATCTCAAAGTGCACATTGTGGTGTGGTGATACCCTTTCCTGCTCTGATGCCCATCTCCACTCTTGAGTATAGGGGCCCCTTAATTATTAACATTTTAAAACTGCCATGATAAAGCCATGAAAACCATGCAAACAATCTATAGTATAAGTGTTTTTCTTATAGTACTCCATAAAGATTTTCTCGCCATATTGTTAAGATCTATTATGACCTTTCTAGTTTAGAGAGTGATTTTTTATTTTATTTTAATATTAATGTGTTTATTGGAAACATTAATTATGCAAACAACCTACAACAGCTACTACAGGCATTAATCTGCAAAATAAAACATGAGACTGATGATCTACTTACACAAAAGAAGTAGAAAATAAGCAAATTCGCCAGCACCACTTCCAAGCACCTTTAGCAAAACTTTTAGTAACGGCATCTTGAAGTTTTCTCTAAAATGGGACAACTATTAAACAGAATCTTCTGAAAATGATCAACCTCACTTTTGCTTCATAATGAGAAGTAAATGAAGTGGCTGTATTATGTCTCATAAAATCCATGTAGGCTGTTCTACTATTGATAAATCCTCCATAAAGAAGACCTATAAAACTGCTGGTCATAGCTGTTTGACTTATTACAGTGAGTTCATCACTAACTTCACCAAATTCACTAAAACGAAAGATACAAATATTATTGATCATACAGTGGGATTTCATATTAGTTCATATCAAATTAATTGTGGAAAAATTTGGTAATTGTCTAGTCTGATCCAAAAGTTAACGAAAAATTCAGTAAACACTAACCTTGACATACAGAACACGAATCTGTTCTCAGATTTTTCTGGTCGGTCTTGGTTTTTCTAAAAAAAATTCTCAAAGTCTTTGGAGGTTATCTTAACCAACACCTCATTTTCATAGTTTCAGGGACTTGTTTTCATCATAACTACAAAATTCTCGATTTTTTTTTAATTTATAGTCTTCTTTATTATAGAATTTTCGTGATGATTCCTGAGTGTTTACATTCCGGTGATATGATGGCATCTTCAAAATCGAGAATTTTGTATTTATAATGAAAAAAAGTCCACGAAACTATGAAATATTAAAACGGATTTGAAAAATGAAGTGTTTGGTTAAGACATTGAAAATTGTTTTTAGAAAAACCAAGACCGACCGGAAAAATCTGAAAACAGATTCGTGTTATGCATATCAAGGTTAGTGCTTACTGAATTTTTCGTCAATTTTTGAGATTTTGGATCAGTCTAGACCAAAAATTTAATGATCTTACTTTACTTCAAACATTTTTTTTAATCTTTGCCATCCCTCAGAATAGGTTTGTTGTTTCACTTCTTCCGCTCCAATTTCAACTTTATCGAAGTCATTCGCAGATTTAAAAGGCAAAAGTATGCCTAGCATTACCCCTCTACATTTGGAATTTTTCAGAAATTTGAACATTTTCACAATAATTATCTTTTAATTAACTAACACAAGTAAAGATCCATCAATGAGATTTTTTCTAACCTCAATTACTGTCATATGAGCCACAGAACAATAATACCACACAGTCACAGACTACGAATCCTAGGACTCAGCTTTAGGCCCGTCCGAGTTGACTGTCAATATTATATGCTCCGTGCACACTCCGTACGTCAAAAACAAACCGAAAAGTTGACGAAGGGCGCGCTCGGAACCTATTGATAGTCAACAAGTCAACCGTAGATCAGTTCAAAAAGAGCACAACAGAAATAGTCCATAGATTAGTTCAAAAATGATAGAGAATATTAGATCTACTCAGGACTGTTTTTATGTCAGTCTGACAGCACAGAACATCAGTCAGGATGTCAGGATTTTGTTTGTTGTCCTTTGTAGTATTGTAGTTGTCTATTTTGTTGAACTGGTTAATCAAAGATAAACAATTAGTTACTTTTGGTTGCGATCGTATTGATCACAAATACAATCCTTATTGCCTGTGATATGTTCTTCCATCATGTTATTCACGCATTATTTTAAATATGAGAATAAAGAAAAGCGACCAACTGAAGTTGAAAACTTTCCTGAAAATATTTTTCCTTTGCCTTGTACTGTTCATTTTGTTATTTCTATATTTGTTCTGGAGCCTTAGTCCTATTACTGAAAATGTAGTCACTGAACCCATTGTTTTCAAACGGTAAAGCTAAAGTGCCTAAGCTCCTGAAGTTTTAAAAATACAAACTATTTTGTAGACATGATGTTGTTCTCGCAGTTGTCGCCTGTGGAGACCGCTTTGAAGAAACGATGACAATGTTGAAATCAGCTTTAATGTTCACAGCAATTCATTTAAATTTTTTGGTTATTGCTGATGATAACCTGATTGGTAGATTCGAAGAAAAGGTGAACTTTTAAATATTTGGGGACAATTTTCATTGAACAATATCTTTTTAGTTGGGACAATGGAAGACCCTTACTAAGAATCGTTTCAGTTACAAAGTATTGCCTTTGACATTTCCAGTTGATGATGCGGAGGAGTGGAAAAAATTATTCAAACTATGTGCATCTCAGAGATTATTCTTACCAGTAATATCCTTCTTTTGAAATCTTTCAGTGTGACATCATTATGTTTACAGGATCTATTAAAAGATGTTGATTCTCTTTTATATATGGATACTGACACATTGTTCCTTACCCCGATTGAAGATGTTTGGGACCATTTTTATAAAATGAATTCTAGTCAAATGGCAGCATTAGCTCCTGAACATGAAGAGCCTAATGTAGCTTGGTATAATAGATTTGCTAAGCATCCTTACTATGGAAAGTTAGGTACAATACCTTTACATTACAATTTTCTTCTTCGTGTTACTTTATGAATAAATTTTTCAGGAGTAAATTCTGGAGTAATGCTTATGAATTTAACGAAAATGAGGCAATTTAGATGGAGTGAATATGTTGTTCCTATTTACAAAAAAATTCAAACTGAAAATTACTTGGGGTGATCAAGACATAATAAACATTATTTTTCATTACCATCCAGGTAAAGAATTTTTTATTAATATGTGTTTATGGGGTAAAACTTCACCTTTGAGGCAGAAGCCAGTTATTTTTTGATGTATCATCAAGGTATGACTAAATTTGATGTCATCTAGTGACAAATTTTAGGGGGAGGCATTCGTAGACATAATATAAATTTTATAGACTAAGGAGGCACCAATACAGTTCAACTTGAAAACACAATTGAAGTTTGAAAAATCAGAAATTTGATTTTTTTACATACGATAGTATACTAGTACCTGTCTAATGAACCCTGTTTTTTCATTACTCATGATGAAATACTCCAAAGGCACAACTCATTCATCAAGTTTTAGTCCAAAATTCTTTATAAAAGATCTAGAATCCAAAAGTTACAACTTACATTCTTAAAAAATCTTTAGATTCTGGAAACCCATAATTACATTTCAGTAGTTTCTCAGTTGGTACAAAAAATACTAGTTTACAATAAAGAATAGCGATAGGACAGGCTTTTTCATATGAGTGATTCAGAGGAGAGCTAACTCACCTAACAACCTAATAAATGCATAACAGGCAACAGAGAGCCAGCTGTATACATTGGTTTGATTTTTGATGTTCAATTCCTGTGAAATGGTTATCTTTTTTTTTTTGTTGATTTAACTATTTTCGAAATTCGTAGGTAGGAGAGATCTGAAAATGGTAAACCTTCACAGACATTAGTAACAAGCTTAGGTACATAGCGATAAGAAATAATGACTATATCTTCATCACAAAGTCACTTTTTTATTTTAGGTTTTATATAATGAAAATACGTTTGCCTGTACATTTCATTTGAGAATGCTATTATTACCCAAGACGCCCATGATCGGACCATATTTATGTATAAGCCATTGAAAAAGAAGTATACTCCTTTTTCTCGGTAGACTTGTTTCAAAGCAATATGGAAATGAGTGTGTCTTTCGCCAACTTGACCATGGAGAAATACTCTGAGTACATTAAGAGGATGCATTAGTGTTGAGACTAAAGTGCCCTGTAAAGAATCAAAGACCACCCTAGATGCTGAAAGTATAACTGCTGGTCCAGACTTTCTTTTTTCTTGATTCTGAAAAAACCAAAATCAATTATCAAAGATCATTATTTTTCTATATACAGCTATTAATCAAATAGTGAATATTGTCTGAGTAAGCAGCTTTCGCAATTAAGCTAGAAGAATAATAACATATTGACCCTTTTATCAATAATAATTAATCATTTATGATTGAATGCTGTTGGATTTTACAGATTTTGTATGAAATGAGTATAAGGAAAGTTAATTGGTAACTTTCTCTCGTCTGGAAATTATATTATCTGAGAAATATAAGGATTGATTACTTGAATTCCAAAATATCTATAAAGACTAGGAGAAAAAAAACTTCATATAAAAAAAAACTCACCAACAATTTCTCCCTTTCTAATGAGAACAAAAACATAATACTGCCAAGAATGTTTCCCAAATGAACCACATAGAAATCTCTATGCAGCTTTATCTATGAAGCCTAGGAGAAAATAACTTCATATTTGATAAAACTCACCAACAATTTTTCCTTCTCTAATAATAAGGATAAAAATATAATACTGCCAAGAATGTTTCTCAAAAAAACCACGTCAAAACCTCTATACAGCTCTTTCAAACCATGTTCAATAACTATTGAATTGAAACAGTGCCATGTGTTCCTATATGTCTGGTTGTAGCGTTTATCTGCTAATATTACTTGCACTCTTTCAAATGGCATCAAGAGAGAATCCAGTGTTCCTAACAAAGATCCTGCATATAATTTGGCCCTGGTTTTAGGATACTCTTGGAATGTCATATTAATATTTTGATGTACTATGTAGGTTGCAGTAATTGATGAACACCTTTGAATAATCTGAGGTAATACCCCTCTGTACATCATAAATAACCCCTCATGTACAGTGTAAAATGTAACTTTTTTTGCACTCTGACCAGATAACATCTGACGGAGACTAATTTTTGTAAGAGGGTAGATCCAGACTACTCCAGTTATGATGGCAAGTTGATGACATATAAGTTCTTTCTGCTTTTGTGGCCAAATATACCATATGTCTATAGGTGCCATTTCATCAATGATTTCAAAATTTGCTGCCAAAATAATTTGTTTGCCATCAATTTGTGTCACAATTTAAGTTCTGTGATCATGATTAAGATTGTTTCATTATTTTTATCAAATTTTTCATTTACTGAATTGATTATTTTCAGGAAAGTTATACCTTTATTCTTGTCGATATAATTTTCGTCCAGATCATTGCATGTACAATAGTGTGTGCAAACCTGCAGAGAAAGAGGGGGTAGCTGTACTTCACGGATCAAGAGGCTTTTTCCATTCTGATAAACAACCAGTATTCAAAGCAATATACCAAGCAGTAGAAGAGGTAATTCAAAATATAGTTATATCAGTACATAGTATGCCAGGAAAAAGTACCAAGTAATTATTTCTGAATGAAGGATTTTATGAATTATTTGTAATTATTAATAGTTCTTGAGCTTTCAAGGGCACGACAAAACTCAAATTAGTTAGGTTGCAAGACTCATATTCATTGAACCTAAAAATGAATTATGCAAAAAAAATGGAATTTCAATAATGCCTATGCAATTATTATTATCAGAAATTTCTATCAAAATGTTCATAGAATAAAAATAAGAGTGTTGTTGAGTTATGTAAAAAAAAAATTGCAATAATTTTTCTACTCAACAATCTTTCCTGGGGCAATGGTATTTATATAAGGTTTGTTCCAACCTTATCTGAATTCCAGTCATTCACTGAGCTAAATTCTGATGCATTGTACTACTATTTTTTGAGATGAAACAAACATTATATTTCTTTTTTTTTTAGTTCAATTTGGACACTGATTCGAAGCAAGCGTTTCTTCAAACTGTTGAAACTTACCTAGATGAAAGGAAAAATACGAACTGTGGTCATGTTAGAGAAATATTTTTGAAAAATCTAAAGAATTTCATTGAAGAGTAATCAAAGAAGTCACAGACATTATTGCAATTAAATCTTGTGATCATTTTTATTTTAGAATCATACGGTTTTTATAATCAATTTGTATTTCATATATAGTATAATTTGTCTAATATACAATTATTTCATTCTGCTGCTCTTTTTCCCTGATTCGTTTGAATAATGGATTTCTGTAGAAATCAATTTGCATAAACTTTAAATATTTTCTTTGATTGAGTGAAAATGTCAAATTTGTATGCGTTTTGTATATGAAGAAAAATCCTCTGCTTGACGAAAAAGAATTCATTTGTGGATGGGCTGCTGCTGCTACAAATATTATTTTAACGTATCCTATTCAGAAAATAAGTGCGCTCCAAGTTATAAATCATGAAAATATAAAATCAGCAAGTGAGCATATACTAGAAGGATGGCATATACGTTGGATTTATAGAGGAATATTACCACCTTTATGTCAAAAGTCTCTTTCAATTTCATGTATGTTTGGGTTTTACAACAACCTTTACAATTATTTAACAAGCAAAAATGTAAAACATGCAAGGTACCTCAGTGGACTAGCATCAGGTACAATGGAAACCACAATCATGCCATTCGAAAGAATGCAAAGCATACTCATAAATCAAAAATTCAACAAAGATTACAAAAATATGGTGGATGTCATGTTCAAATTGAAAAAAGAATATGGATTCAGAGAATACTACAGAGGATTCACTCTTATTTTCTTCAGAAACGTTCTTGGAAATATATGCTTTTTCTCATTGAAACATGAAAGTGATTATTATATTTCAGAAACTGTGAAGACCAACTTTTTTCAAAATGTTTTTCGGTTTATTCATGGTGGTGCAATTGGAGCTTTCTTATCAACCTTATTTTATCCATTGACCGTTCTCAAATTAGAATTGCAAAAAGAGGTTGGAACAGAATATTTATCACCCCTCAGAGCAGTAAAGAATATTTATCTAGATGGAAAAAAATTAAGACATTTTTATCGAGGGGGAGTCATGAATGGCACAAGATCATTTCTGTCTTGGGGTATAATCAATTGTTCTTATGAAATCTACTCCAAATTAATGTTCTGAATAAATCTAAGAGTTTGTTATGAAAAATATATTTTAACTTAGTTTGTCTGTTAAAACTTCCAATCAAATGATGTTACGTTTATTAGGCCTAAAACCTATAAAAAAATAAAAGACTTGAAGTACTTCAGTGAAATGATCTATTACTTGAAAAACCAAATAGTGCATACTTATATTACTATAACTCAGCCCTTTCTATATCATATATACATAAAATAAATTACAATGATCTTCGAAATAGTCCTCTGGCTCTTTCTGATATTGAATTAATCTGTTGAAATGTTGAATTAGAAACGATCTTTACTTAAATGTCACTTCCTTGTGATTTGTCAACATGGGCAATCCATAACAAAAATTTTTCAATTGACATTTTTTGCTTTAAAGTTGAAAAAATTCAGGACATTTTTTTAGTTTTGGTTCTTTCTTTTCAATTGTATTTCAGCTCTTGTTTTTTTGTCAATATAAAATCTTTCCTGAAGGATATAAAACTGTGGTACAACTTAAAAGTATCAATAATATATAAGAACTGTGAAATGAAGTTTCAGTAATTTATTATTTTCTATTTTTTGGCTTTTAATACCTACCTCAGTAGAATTTTTTTATATTTCAAAATATAGGATTTTGTTTTGAAGCGCTCCAGAATTATTAATTCTTTCAGGATTCTTCAGTGAATATTGCCTTAGCTGTTGTTCAGATAAAGAGACAGTCAAAGCATCTGAACAGAGGTAGAACTTAAAACTTCATGAAGTTTTTTTTTGAACGCTTATTTTCAAAAGTGTTTCAAAACTAATAAATTGGAAAAGATCTTATATTCAACAATTCTTAAGAATTGTATATTTGAGAGTTTGGTATAAATTAAAATTGCAATTCATTTGCAATAATTACTTACTGAGAAAACTTATATTTCAATTAAAAGAATGGAAGTTGTCGTATTACAATGATTTGTGGAAAATGAAGAAGTTTTATGTTGATGAGGGGCATAACCCAAACATTTCCATTTACGATGTAACATTCACTGAACTTGAAGAACTACCATTGAAGGTAAAGAACAAACAAAATTTCTTAATTCTATTGTAAAATTATACAATTCAGTATACATTTCAATACTCCTTACAGTTTAAAATAAATAAAATGAGGATCACACTTATACTGATTAATCATTTTACAAACATCAATTCTGGAAAGGATTATCAGTTCCAAAACTGAATATTTTATTTAGTCAAGAAATTAAAAAAGTTCAATGTTTGGTTTCACACACGTGAGGTGGTAGGAATTTTCAAATTATTTATAACAGCTAGAGTGAACTCTTGTGTGCTGGCTTGACCTCCAAGATCTTTAGTGCGAACTTTTCCATCAGTTAAAACTTTGTTTATACCTTCTCTTATCATTTGTCCATAGGATGGTAGGTTAACATGGTTCAAGAGTTTAGCAGCGCACAATAACATGGCTGTTGGGTTGGCAACATTTTTACCTACAGCTTCAGAGAACGTATGGCGTGCTCCCTGAAATTAAATAGGGTGAAAATTATGAAATATATTTTAAAAAAATTAAGTTTTACTCACTGGTTCAAAAACAACACACTTAGATGAATAAGAAGCACCAGATACAACTCCTGCACCACCAACCATACCCGATGCAACGTTATCTATAATGTTACCATAAAGGTTCGGTGTTACCAAGACATCGAACTGACTTGGCCTAGATACCATCTGCATAGTGCAATTATCAACTATCATCTTTTCAAACTCAATCGTTGGATAGAGTTTTGCTATCTAAAAAAAAATTGATAACTCAACTGGAATATTTCTATCAATTGGTGATTTTCCTATAAGTATATATTCCCCTGCTTTCCGAAAATAATGCTAGAGGTGAAATACTTTTGAAATTTCTATTACTTACTTCTTCACAACTTCTAAGGAAAAGACCATCCCCTAGTTTCATAATGTTAGCTTTGTGTACTGCTGTGACTTTCTTTCTATTGTTTTTAACAGCATAGTCAAAAGCAAATTTTGCAATTCTTTTGGACTTTGTAGCAGTTACAATCTTGAGGCATTCTACTACACCTTTAGCACTCTCATGTTCTAGTGCTGAGTATTCTCCTTCTGTCTGTTCTCGAATTATAACACAATCTATATTGTCGTGCCTAGTCTTGACACCTAAAATCAATTAGTAACATACAGATATTCAGGGTGATTCAAAAAAAAGGTGATCCCTCCCTAGGATAGATAGAAAATGCCATCTACTGGCAACATTGTAATGAAATTTTATATGTATATGTTTTGGATCCAATGAATTTGTTTTCATATCTGACCCGCATAGAGAGCGCTAGTTACACACTTTGTAGCAAGTACTATTGAACATAACTAGATTATATTTTAGATTTATTAAGCTAAATTTCGAGCGAACTTAAATATCATTCAATTTTACACCAAAAAGGTAATCTTGATAAAACTTGATACTGTGCACCGTTTTTGGAACATTTTGATTTTAATATTAGTAATAATCGATGCTGGTATGAAGTAATAATAAATGAACACAAAATCACAAGAAAATTAAAAAAAAGGCTAATAACATAAAATAGAATTCAATTAGAGTCGGTATTCAAATTGTCCTCCGTTTTCACAAAGACACAATTCTATCCTTTTTTCTGAAAAATCCATTCATCTTAACGCTTGGGAGCCAGCTATGATATCATTGAAGTGACGATGAATTCTGTCCTTCAATTCTTGAGATGAATTTACCTCTGTTGCATAAATTCACTAAACTGTGTAATCTAAGAGATTGAAATCGAATGCCAATGAATTGAGGCTTCTGCACCTGTACCAATCGATCTTGGAAAATAGTTACTTAACCATTTAACCTCCTATCAATGTGCATTAGAACTTCATCGAGCTTACTGATTAATAATAATAATGATTAATGACTTTATCAATACTTCATACCAGCATCGGTTATTATTTCATAATTTTCAAATCTGTAGAATGTTGTCCACATTCAATTCTTTTTCTTGTAATGTCGATATTTTCAATGTTAAACTCCATGAATTAAAAAGAATTATGCAGTTGAAATTGGCCTATGTTCAGTTTTTGGATCATGTTATGTTTAATCTTTTGTTCTTAGAATAGCTCAAATTTTGTTTTCATTATTTCAATATTTTGTATGATATATAAATTGTCAAACTGAGAATGCTGTATTGGGTTTCACCTGTTTGTATTCCTTTTGTCTTAAATAAATGAATGAAAATCAAAATATTCCGAAAACGGTACACAGTATCGAGTTTTAACAAGACTACCTTTTTGGTTTAAAATTGAATTATGTTCAAGTTCGCTCAAAATTTAGCTTAATAAATCTAATATCAAAAAAGTTATGTTCAAAACAACTTGGTACGAACCATGTAACTAGCGGCCTCTATGAGAGTCAGACATAAAAACCAGCTTCCAAAACATATTCGTATAAAATTTCATTACAATGTTGCCAGTAGTTTCAGCATAATCGTGAAAAATGTGTATATTTTTTTCTTATTCAAAGTATCTTGAATATGGATGGCGTTACGAAAATTTTTTACTGAACAAACCCCAATTATGTTTCAGTTTTTTATCTATTCTAGAGAGGGGATCACCTTATTTGAAAAACTCTGTAGTTAAAATTCAAACTCATAAAACTAGTGTTTAAATGCAAGCAATTGAAAACAAGTATCTTAAAAAAAATTGTATAACCTGGTAATGATTTAATATGCACTACATTTGCATATAAATCAAGGGCATTCCTGAGTTTCATATTCAAAGTCTGAAGTTCACCAATGTGGCCAAAATCAGGAGAAGCTAAGATTCCCTTAAGACATACTCTGTTCCTTTCAATTGAGGAAGCAACGACATCTAAATCCATACTCAATGTAGGATTCACCTCTGAGAAGAAGTAGGATTCAAACACAATGGGAACTCCGGCAGCTTTGAAAAGTTTATCAACAGAAGCCATTAATTCTGGTCCGACACCATCTCCAGGTATCAGAGTGCACTTTATTTTAGTTCCATCAGATTCCGTAATCTATATGAACATAATGAGACAATGTATAAGAAGTGTTCACATAATTTGGGAATCCAGAAAAAACAGTAGAATTCATAAATGAATAATAAAAGTTTTTTTTATTTACTTCTTCGCTCAAAAACTAAATTAATTAAATTGATTCCAAACAAAGAACCTAATTAATTAATAGTGAAAATGTTTTCTGATGTCACATTTATTAGATTCATATATATGAAAATCTCAATTCAGGTGAAAATATTCAATGTGGAAGCAGCTTGCCTATCACCTTTAAATTTGTAAAATTTTAGTAGTACACCCTAAAATAATTGGGGTAGCATCACGTTTATGAAATTTATATCAAAAATTATATAATATACATATATAACCTCAATGCATTAATACAAGTAGTAGAAATTATTTAAAGAATATACGTACTTTAGGATGATTAGCAATTACATTTCCATGTATATTCCTACATGATGCTATTTGGGTGGTCTGAAATAATTAAATTGTTTGAAGAAAAAATATACACTTAAATATTGACTAACTACAATCAAACAATATAAGATGAAATTCTTACCTGAAGAAGTACCCTAGGAAATTTTCGAGTAATTAAGGACATTTTTGTATAACAAATTAATCAAAATCAAAAAAATTGTTCAGACTTTAATAAGATTTTTCAAACGAAGAGTTGCTGAACGCTCACAGGGAACGAACCATCGAAAATTCTTAATTTCTCTTTGATTTGATCTTTGGTTGGGGTTTCATGTTGGGACAGATGTCATACGGATTCTAATCCTAAATCTGACTTTTAACTTTTTTTGTTCAAGAAAAATTTAATGTTATTGAAAAAACATTTTGACTATATAAATCAAGAGAAGTGTTCTGGCATTAATCCATATATCCGAAATGTTTATCAATTTTCTTAAGGCCCTACATTGAATGAATATTGACAGTAGTTATAATTCTGTTCAGCAATATTTCATAAAAACTTAGGTAGCTTTAAAGAAAGGCTTTTAATTATCCAGCTTCTTCGATTTATTTTACTTTAAGTGAAAACTTAAAATAAAATAAAAACTCAGGTAGCTGGTCATCGAAGCAATTATCCAGCTTCTTCGATTTACCACAAACTCTTCCTAAAGTACTAGCAGCAGCTGTCAAAAAATAACGACTGAAATTCATTCCAACAACCCTGCATTTGCCCATCTCTTTTTCCATTCGAGAGATTACCTTTTAACATTCATTCATATAGAACTTGAATTGCTTTAGTATGGTTTTCACTAGAAACAGAAA
Organism: Hippodamia convergens; assembly: GCA_038502775.1. Classification (NCBI taxonomy): domain Eukaryota; kingdom Metazoa; phylum Arthropoda; class Insecta; order Coleoptera; family Coccinellidae; genus Hippodamia; species Hippodamia convergens. The sequence continues at coordinate 12,497,133 of CM076611.1, read as the reverse complement.
TTTCTTGAAAACACGGCGCTGCTATGTCGCCTGTTTCGCCGAATTCCTCAGCAAAAACCCTTGAATCTTTTTGTCTTTCGATGAATTTTCAGTTTAGAACCTCTCTTGCTGCCATCTTCTCCTTTTAATTTCTCTTTCATTTCTCACAGGCGAAAAAAGCAGAAGGCATATTATACGTAATATATGAGTTTAATTATTTTGTAAAGGCTGGGAACGAATCAATGAATACAGAAACCTAGAGACCCAATAGTTCTCTTTCAAAAAGATGCTCTGAACGTTCGAAATTGTCTGAAATTATAGAAGGATAAGTTATGATTATTAGATAGGTATTGTTGTTCAGTTTGCCTCAGAATTCAGCGACTGCATATTAAAAATTTGAAATAATCAGAAGACATTTTGGAAAGGACGGTCATAGATTATTTTGTACTTTAATGTGAAATATTTTGATTTCAGTGATAATTGAGAATTTTATGAACATTTTGAATACATCATTTCTAGAAAACTTTTATAAGGAGGTAGATTCTGTTACTATTCCATAAATAACTTATCTCAGAAAATCATGAGGATAATAATAAATTACAATATATGTGCATTTCAATGTTGCGTCATCGAAAATAGTGGGGTCCAAATCGATGGATACTGCGCGCGCATATTATCTATGCACTTCCATGTTGCCAGACGTATACGTTGCGTCCATTCATTCCCTTTTACTTTGTGATAAGCAAGAAGACTTTCAGAAGCGGCAACGTAGCGGCTTCTAAATCTGCAGTAGACCATCGACCAATCGTAAAGAAAGCTAGTGACGCCATATGTCTGTTCATAGAAACGGGCGAAACGGCCATTTCTCTATTCCATCGGTGTTGCGAAAGCAAGTTTCTCTGTGGTAAATTCGATAAATCTGTGTTAGCCTGAAAAATCTGTGTTTAAATATAATATTCGGTGATACTTATTAATTCAAATTGAAATTAGTCTTTTGATTTGTTCTCTATTGAAATTGATCGTCAGTTATCAATTGATACGACGCCAAGCATGAATTCTCCAGAAATTGTTCAAGACTTTTCGAATATGTGTCGATGTTGTATGGAGGTTGCTTCTTATGACCTTTTCAAAACTTATTTTGAGAACGAACCTTTAGCAAAACTTTTATCTGTATGCACTAGTCAAAGAGTAAGTTACCATTACTTTACTGGTTATATTTATTTATTTTATATGATTTTCTTAGCTTACCATATATGATATGAAAAAGCTAATTCATATTTTCGATTTGCCGCCTAATTCATCGACATTCAACTCTATGTTGGAAGAATTTAACATAAATTGGATGAACCATCAAACCAAAGAGTAGAAGTTTGTTTGATGCTAGATGGGCAAAATCTTTGTTTACAAAATATAGAAATTTTTAATTTTATACAATTGTTTCACATCATTTGTTTCGATAACAAGGTCACTTATATGATTTATCGTCATTTGTTAAAGATTAATTATTGAAGCCAAACCAACATGTGTTTTTCATTTCAATTCATCATTACTGATTGGGATGTCGGCTACCCAGATCTCTTAGATATTGAAAACCCTGAACTATTGTGGATGATTAAGAGGAAGCTGGATGAAAACATTATCAATCTCATACCATTTGATAATAATTGTATTTCGAAAATTTCAGATTTCAAAGAATGACATATTTCCAAAAAATATATGTCAGACTTGCCTGCAAAGCTTGATAGCTGCATACATCTTCAAGGAAAAGGTAGTTAAAACTCAACAAGCTCTTGTATCGATAGCTAGAGTTGTTGACAGGGTGAAAACAAAAAAAAATGGTAATGTTTCCAAGGACCACACCTACCACCATCTCGATAAAAAACCAATTACTTCGCAGCAACTTAGTGAGCATATTGAACAGGTAAATGAAATTTGTAAATCAGCATGACAAATATAACATAATTAAATTTCGTTAATATGTATGCAAAAATATTCTCTTCATATTATGCTATTATTTGTTGCATAAAGTTCGTTCTTGTAACAATAATGTCATTGATTTGTACACAAGTTCTGAAATTAGAAAGGTAAATGTTATACCTAAGTCTTAAGGAGGGTTTCACAAAACTATGTGCGATCAAAAAACTTCACGTCAAATGACTTATTGAATCCCTCGTTTTGAAATGTCAACGAATCGAGGTGGCCCCAATTTATTTGGCGGTGCGATCAAAGTTTTGTGAAAACAACCCTTAGCAGACTTGAAACTTAGCATATTAAAATTATTTACGTGGAACTCCAATTTATTTCAGCAATTACCTGAAATGGGACATGTGAAGGTGGAAATTGAGAATCCAGATGAGGAATATTTAACACAGATGTTACATGGACAAAATGCTGGGGTAGAAGTAAAATATATCAAGCAGAATGGGGATGGTGAAGAACAAGAGTATTGGCTCCAAGAGGTTCCTGATAGTGAAGGAGATACTCGTAAGTAATTATTTATATGATTCACAATTAGATTATTAAGTAGAAGTTGGTATTTTGATTTATCCAAAGGAGGAACTTAAGGATTTAATAAAGGTTATGTATAATTATACATCAGGCTTTTACAGCGAAATTTTAGTTCAATATTGAATTGCATCTGTATATTACTTCAGTAAGAAAATCTTAGAGTGGATTTCACAAAACTTTAATTGTGCAATCAAAAAACCTTCTGTCAATTTGAACCAATCGAATCCCTCGTTTTGAAATAGCTCCAATTAATATAACGGTGCAATCAAAGTTTTGTGAAACCGACCTTCAGAATGATGGTATTAAAAGAGTCTTCTGGGCTTAGAATGATATCCCTCTAACGATTGCTTTGTAGTTGATTGACCTAAGCATTTGAAATGTTTACTAAAATTCTTCATTGTGAACAAAAACTAAAAAAAAAAAAAAATTGTCAATATATTCTGTATTGACATGTAGAGTTTCTTGCAGTTGACCCAACACAATCAATGGAAAATTATGAAGATATGCTTCATTCCGTGAAAGTTCTTAACCCTGCCCATTTTGCTGATGGTACTACATATGTCGAAGGAGATGCTCCAGAGGGAGAAGGTGAAGAATACCAAACTTTAGAATTCATCGATGGGGATGTAAATTATGTTAATGGAGTAAGTATATATCTAATATATTTTTTATTTATTTTTTTTTATTTAATGTTAAAATCAATGTTAATCGGTTTATCCCTTATGTGTTGCCAAACTGTTCATTCACTGAAAATAAGTTCAACTTCAGAATCCAAATACATCGACAGTTAATGAATTTACAACAATCTTGTTAGCAAGTTGCCTTATCAGGGAATATTATCATATGACATCAAAGACCTGAAAATAAGAGTTTACTAATATCTTAATTCAATTGTCAGATCAAAAACTTTAAATTAAATTGGGAAAAGTTATTGTTTATTTTAAATCTGAGAACAAAAAATTACCAAAGTTTAAAAACTTACAATGATGGTTTCAAAAGTTATATAATGTTTAACATTGAATAAAGTGAAAATGATGTCTAGAAAAAATAAAATTTTATTTGACAACCAAATACTAAATTATCTTCGAACTTAATAATTAAATTTTAGCAATTTGAATGTGATATTGATGTTCATTGACTATTTACACTCTTTCGATTTCTAGTCGTTAGTTGAACACCAGCAAAGAGAGAAAATACACGTTTGCCGTGTTTGTAATGAAGGATTCGCCACCTCTAGAGAGCTGAATGCTCATGCACAAAATGCTGATCACCCACAACGTTGCTGTACTACTTGCTTCGAATCCTTTCACAGTTATTCGGCTTTGATTAAACACTGTATGGATACTAAACATGCTCGTCCGCCAATGTTCAAATGTCCATACTGTTTCAAGAAGTGTGATAACAAACAAATTTTGCAAAATCACATTAAAAACCATATGAAGACAAGAAATATCAAAGTAACCAAGGACAAGAAAGGCAACCTTGGATGTCAGGTATTATTTCAAACTTACGCTAGTATCCATTTTCTACCAATCAATTAATTTTTTCAGATATGCCGTACAGCATTCATCACTGTCCTGGATCTCAGACAACATTACAAAGATAACAAAGAAAGTCATTTAACTTGTCATATTTGTCTTGAAAAATTCAGTGATTTGGAAAATCTTGATTTACATCTTAAACAACATGAAGTTGAAAAACCTTTTGGATGCGAAATATGCGGTGCCAGATTCAACCTACAGAATAACTTTGAGCGTCATCTAAAGAAACATACTCAAAGTGAGACTCTTTACAAATGCCGTTATTGTCCAAAAGGTTTGTTGAAAGTTATTTAAAAAAAATTTTTTTTTTCTTCAATAAGAATGTATCTTCTTTCATACTTTTTAAAAATGTTAAAGAATGAACTGATTTGTAGAATATTTCTTTTCAGCATTTGGTGATGAAGCAGCAGCGGAAGAACATGAAAAGCTGCATGAAATGGTCAAGGAAACCAAGAACCATCCTTGTACTGAATGCGGTAAAGTATTCACTACCGTAGGTTTTTTGAAGAAGCATGTGGAGCGTTTTCATCTTGGATTGAACTTCAACAAGAACCAGCGTGTCCCATTCGAATGTGATGTTTGCGGAAAAGTTTTATCATGCAAAGCCACTCTCTACAGTCACATGAAGAATGTTCATGACAAAAATCAAAAATCATTTACTTGCGAAATATGTGGAAAAGTTTTGAAAACGAAAACATCTTTGGAATTACACACAAACTATCATAACGGCAATTGCCCTTTCAAATGTGCAATCTGTGGTAAAGCTTTCACAAATGCAACTACTTTGAAGAGTCACTCCTTGATACACACTAACGAAAGGCCTCATGAGTGTCAGGTTTGTCATAAGACGTTCAAGCAAAAGCCCCACCTCACCACTCACATACTCACTATTCATACAGCTCTAAAACTCTACAAATGTGAATATTGTGAGAAAACATTTGCCCTTAAAGGTAACCTGTCTCAACACCTGAAAACTCATACAGGATGTGAATCCCCGTTTGTGTGTAATGTTTGTAATAAAGCCTTTTACTTTGCAAGTAGATTGAGGAAACACGAAAAGATTCATATGAAACAATAGTCTTGCGGTGACGATTTCGTTGCAAAAGTTGTTCGTTCAGATTTTCAATTGTATTTAAATGTTATTTGAAGAAAAATGCTTGAAAAAGCTGACCAAGTTTATCGTATTTTATTTGAGAATCGCAAAGGAGTGTTTGCGATGCAGAAAAAGGGAGGAAGTCAACCTTGGAGGCACATCAAGGATACCTTACCTTTTTTAGATTATTAGTTGTAGTATCTAGAATTGAATTAATATATCTTGTAATGTTTGATTACAAATAAATGTTACTGTGTTTTTATATCGTGGTTTCCTTATGACTGTCAAGCCAGCTCCACTGGCTGCAACTAACTGCCTTTACTTATCAAACTTGCTATCAACTTTATCAAAAAAGAATTTCTAGTATATTGGACATCAGTGGTTGCAAAGATGCAACATGCCCACAACTGTTTAATTAACCTAGATTCTCGAAGATAACAAACAGTCTTGTTAATGAAAAGGATTATACTAACTAGTCAGCAATGGTTCCTACCACATTAAAGCTATCTAGCTATTGATTCTAAGACAATAAACCAACATACTACAGATCAAGATACCAGGAAACCCAACATTATAGCATCTTTGCGCAATATTTATTACAATAGGATGAAATTAAATATACAGAGAATACATATTGATCTTCTATAATTTTCAATTTAGTATTTCACTTATTTCGTGGGAGAACCTGTTTCTACTAGCATTATAAAAACATTAATCCAACAAAATCTTCGACTTAATTTATTTAAATAAAAGTTTTTAATAATCCATTGATGCAACTTTAAATTAATGGTAAATGATTAGTTAAAATTTTGATCAATACCTTAATCCATTCAATCCTGCTTTGTTGAATCACTTTCTGTATCATCATTGATTAAGAATTGACTGCTCAGTCTCTGGCTCATGATTTTGTATTGCAATTTCATTTTTTCTTGAATTTTATTAGGAATAACCATGATTGTAGTCACAGTATTCCCAATGAATAAAAAGAAGAAAACTGCTGATAAAACAGGGACATGCCAAGTTGCAGAAGGTAAGAAACTGAGTTGATACAAAGTATATGCATTATAAAGCTGGAAAAAGTAACCTATAAACAAAAACGGGAACAGGAATCCAAGGCCACGCCACATCCAAGAGTGAAAGCCTTCTACTGTTATATCCATATTGTGCCTCTCACCCAAAGCTTTCAACCTGAAAAGAAAAATAGTAGAAGAGATTCTTGAACATGTTAAAAATTAGTAAAAATTTAAGACTAAAAATGGGTTTCAAAAAACTTGATTGTGCAACCAAAAAACCTTTCGAACCAATTGAATCCCTCGTTTTGAAATGTCAACGAATCGCGGTGGCTCCAATTAATTTGACGGTGCAATCAAAATTTTGGGAAAGCGACCCTAACACACATACATATATCTATATTGTAATGAAAATCAATAATTATTTGAAAATTTGCTAAAATTAATATTTACTACTTTGAAACACAGCAAATGGGCTAGAGAAAATCTGAATCATGAAGTAAACTGCAAGAAAATCTGCTAGCATCAAAGAAGGGTGGGTAGCAGGCAGACCGGTTTCTGACATATCATGATTACTTCATCTCATTGATGAAGGCCGCAAATACAACACTGGATTCATTATTCAACCTAATCTTTTGATAAAATTTTCAGTTGATAATATGTACAGGGGGGTCAGATTTCCTAAATTAAGCGAGATGGAAAAAAAATTATATACATGTAATGTTTTCTTTTTTCGAGAAACTCAAATTGCTGAAAACTGCAATTCGCTAGGATGTCTAGTTTCCATGCTACAGGGTGATTTTGAAATTTGGCCAATTATTATAATTGGCTATAACTTCCCCAGTGTTGCTGCTATGCTCTCGAAATGAAAACATCTTGAGTGGAGTTTTTTCAGTACTTTTTACCAGTGCTATCAAAATTTTAGTGCTCCTTCAAATTTTAGAGAAATTAAAAAAATTAATTTTTTTCAAATAGAAACCACAGAGTGTTATGATGATTTTCAATAGACTTTTCTTAGACAATTTTGAAAATATATCATGATATCCTTCTGAGCTTAAAAATCGAAAAAACAATTTTCCATCAACAAAATCAAAGATGGTTTTGATTTTGATTCATTTATTTTCACCTGAGGAAGTCATACAACTTATATATTTTTGAAATTGTCTAAGAAAAGTCTATTGAAAATCATCATAGCACAATACGGTTTCCATTTGAAAAAATTTTTTTTAAATTCTCTAAAATTTGAAGAGGCACTGAAATTTCGATAGCACTGGTAAAAATACTGAAAAAACTGCCCCAAAGATATTTTTATATCGAGAGCGTAGCGGCAATACTGTGGAAGTTAAAGTAAAGTTAAGTAAATTTGGCCAATTATTATAATTGGTTATAATAATTGGCCAAATTTTTGATCAAGAATTGTAAATTTGCTATTCTTAAATTCAAGGAGATATGTTGTAGAGTTTTTGTTAAAAATTTCTGATGCTTTATAAGTAATGAAAGTACTAGGTACATGAGTAAAGATCTAAGAAAATAAATAAATGAGAATACACACCTATATAACGCTCCTTGCTGGTATCTGAACTGTAAATACTGCACTGTACTGATATAACAACTAAAAACCATAAGTTGATGTCTGAACAGTCCCCATGCTTTATTTTCCGGCCAAATCAAGAGAATAGCTGCAGCTACTGTTGATACAAAATGATGAAGTCTCCACCAACCCTTAATTCTTGATCCATTCACTTTCAAAATGCTTTCCCGAATTGTTAAAGTGCAGTAATACCAGACTAATAGGAAAAGATGACTCAGTTCCAAAGGCCTAAATATTATTATCAAGTTCAATAGTGATAATATGAATCCAATGATACTCAATACTAATTTGAATTTTTCATAATCATCCTTGTATTTGAACTTTTCTTCCTTATTGAGTATAGAAACATTAACATTTCCTAAAATAATTCTTAAATAAATGCCGTTCTTCTTTGGTAAGGTTTGTTCTACTCCTTGAAGTTGAATTTTTCTTTTTAAAATATCATTTTCTAACTGCTCGGCTTGTTCTTTTGCTACCCCTTTTTTCTTCAAATCCTTCAATGTTTTAGAAACTTGATCGAGACGATATCTTTGATGGGTGAGTTGTTTCAGTACATTATTTTGAAAACTGCCCAGTTCCTCCAATTTATCTGTATATATTTTATTCACAGCCTGAAATATAATTCATTAGCTATAATTTTTAATCATCTCAAGAAATGAACTATCATTCTTCTACCTCTAATTCTTTGAATTCTGTTGACAATTCGGCCCATTCTTCAAGTAAATTATCCATCATTATTTTGAATGTTTCCAAAATCCAGAAGAAAGATAAAATCAGTTAAGTCGCGGTGTTCTTGCAGGGATTGTAAGGGTTATCCGATTTTTACTAATAGACCAAAACAACGGAAAATCTCTGAAATAGAATGCTAATATTTAAATATCACAAATAACATTCGAAATAGTTATATAAGTGGAAGAATAACAAAATAATAGTTCCCCATTCGACTTTGAATCCTTAAAACAAAATTATTTAATCTAAAATACTTGAAAGATAAACATACCATTGGTGTAGGAAAGTTTGTAAAACGACGAAGCAAAGCTGAAAGTAGTTTTTGAATAGAAATTAGGAAATATTTTGATTTCGACTAGATGAATGTTGTAGAACAGTGATTTCTTTATGCCTTTTCCTGATTTGTTAATTAATGAATTAATTCAGAGGAAAATGTTGTCCCCGCCAATGATCCGTCTCTTGTTTCCTTATTTTTCTATTTGTTGGTTACCGTGATTCCGTAATTTTTTCAGTTGCGGTGTAACAAAACATTTCAAAATCCAAAACTGACAATTTGATGTCTTTATATTTGAAATTTTAAGAATCTTTGGTTGATTTAGCAGGAATTCAAGTATTATAGAATATTAAACGCATAATTTCCAAATTTGGCAGGGAATTTGTTTCTTGTACGTTGCACCGAACTTCGTTTGTTCAACAAATTCCCGCAAGAGGTCGCCCTTGAATCATGACGTCAGAATCAGTCAGAAATATGTCGGCATTCTGATAGTACAAGTGATGGTTATTGTGTAAAAATATTTATATTCGGTTATCCAAATTGTGTAAAAAATTAGTGAAAAGACAATTTAATAAATTGTTATTATGGCTGGGATATATGGGAATAAAGACTTGATAGTTGGTGGAAAGTATCGTCTAGTTCGTAAAATCGGCAGTGGATCATTTGGTGACATATTCCTCGGCATCAATATCTCAAACGGGGAGGTAAATATGAATTTCTCTACCAATTATAGCCATCACATCTTGTTGTAATATGCTTATTGTTAATGATCATTTTCAATCTCGATATTTTCTTTGAAATTTTCATGCAACACCTACTTGTACAACAAAGGCAAATGGCAGAACGACTTGCTCCGTTTCCTTTTTGTTTCTTTCAACTATATCTCCAAATTTCTAATTAGAAATATAAGGTCTTAATATTCTTTTCCGTTGGTATTGAAACCCGACCTCTGATAATAAAAAAAATTGTTTCATTCTTTCGTTACGACACGTTTGTAAAGTAGGTTATTTAAGGTAAAGTAAATTTATAATGAGCTGTTGTAGATTTGACAAAAGTTTCACAATAATCGTCTCCTTCTCTTCTTACTAGGAGAGTTGAGTTATCAAAGCCGAATTCTAGGGAATCTGATCTATCAAAGTATATTTATCCATTACAACCTCTAAAGAACTCTCTGTTTCAGTGCAAGGGAAGACATTAAAAAAATCTGATAGAATTTTCATAATTAAAATTTATAGAAGACTTATTCTCTATCTCGATTTTTGTCTGGATAAAATTAACTTGTCCAGATTCAATAATCAAATGAAAAATCGGCTCGATTACAACACAATTGGCAATTGGTTTTATTATTGTTCATATTTCTGCAACTGAAAGTTTTTTTTTCAGTAATTCTCCTTAATTTAATCACTTTTGTTTTCATTGTGACACTCATTTTGGGAACGAATCATTCTTTTCGTTGCAATGGTTTTCCAAATTCTTTTTCGAAAATTCAACTGAAATATGACTTGTAAATTCATGAAGGCAAACAAAAATTGAATTAATTCGTGAAATTCTCTGTATTGAAATCTGTTATATGTACTTATTATAGTAAAAATCTACACAATATCATAAATTGAACGAAGTGAAGTTGCAGAATGATTATATTTCATGGCACATGTAGTTGAATCTTGGTTGGATTTCAATAATTCATTGTTTTGTTTACTTGCATTATTACTAATTAGATTGATTTCTGGTTTTATTACGTTGTATTTCTGAGCACTACTATTCCATTTATGAATATGGGAATCTATTATCATCATTATCTAATTAGATAAGAGAATGAACTATATTTAAGAATAATCGTCACAAATTTAGATAACAAATTTTCAGCAGAATTAGGTATTTATTCACAATTCTCCTATCTGAAGTTGGAGAAAGAGCGATTAAAGCACCCCTAGACTTTTAATATTATTGATTAATATGTAATAATAATCAATAATCTTGTTGTGTAGCTCTATTGTGAGACTCTTCAATATAGGTACGCACCATAAAATGACGTGTATGCCTAAACCCTATAGCTACTTTGACTTTGACTGCTGGTTATGCTTGGGAAAGTTCGGGATATACTTCTGAGCTACCTTTTATTTTCTTCAAAATCAAGCTGTAACCCATTGAGATTCAGGTTTGTTGAAATTGACTTTGTGTGTCAAATGAAGAAAAAAACAAAGAAGGAAGAGAAGAGCGTTGGTCGAAAGAATTGCCAAGCACGTTTCTCAAACAAAAAATTCAGCAGCTATCTGCTAATCCAGTTTCGAAAAAATAATGTATTCACAATTTTTTTCACTTGCAAGTAGTTTCTGAGTACGAAAAATTCTTCTAGACGTCAATACAAGCATTAATATATGTATATTTCCTTGAATAAAAACCTATGTTTATTTGCCACTATATGACGTCAATATGTTTAGAGCTTTCTCCCGATATGGCCCTTCAATACGTATTGTGATCAATGCGTTTGATCCGCACATTGCACACAGATAATTTATAATTTTTATCGGAATATGATTCGCGAATTCAAAACAATTATTATTTTGCGTCAGGGCAACCTACCACTATGGTCATCAGACATGAATTATTTTCTAAATTTTCATCAAAAGTATAAGAAAATTCGATTGAAGTTTCTAAGAACCAATCCATTTTTGAATCTACTTTATTTTCAGTTTAAGAGGTCTTGTCAGAAAATTAGACTGGTTTGCCATAAAATGTCTTGTCAATATTTAAACAATTGAAAAAATGTCACATAAAAACAATTTTCTCGAGAAGACGCACGCAAACGTTTTTTCGATTGTTTTTCTGTTTATTCTGAAAGTTTTATCAGGGTTTCCTCTCCCAGTTTTTGAAAAAAGAAATGATTAAAAAAATTTTAAATAATAGAAGAAAGGCCCCTGCGTAAAACTTGAGATCTAATTATTTTTCTGTTTAGTTGTGATGTTTTTCGGCAGAATCTTCGGTCAACACTTTATGAAAGGTGAAAGTGAGGTCAACTATCAATCCTTATTGTAAATGACGGTTTGATATTAAAAGAGCACGTCGATTTTTCAATTTGAAAGTGTTGTTGAGACAAATTGCTATAATTTGGCTCCCGAAATCCACTAGAGGGCCTCTGACTCCATCCTCATTCTCATCCAAAAAAAACAAAACTTGCAGAGAAATTTGTATCTAGACAGGTGAAATAAAATAATGCCAGATCGCTGGTGTATTCAGTCTCAATATTTTCACACACCCTGGTATATCACACAAATAAGAACTATCCCAACACTCATAACCTTTTGTGAAATCCGTATGGTTCAGTTTATAATTCTTTTTTCTGTTGTATAGGAAGTAGCTGCCAAATTAGAGAATGTCAGAGCGAGACATCCACAGTTATTGTACGAAAGCAAACTATATAAAATATTGAATGGAGGCGTAGGAATACCACATATTAGGTGAGTTTAAGATGCTTTTATCATTTTGGTGCAGACATACACGATGACTGGCTTGGCCTAGGTTCGGAGCACTTTATGAATCTCCTACCCTAGTGTGGGTGTAATAATTAATATTTAATTATTATAATCATGCAAAGTTAAAGAATCTAGTATTTTCGTCCAGCTCCAGCTGGCCTTTTTTAGTACGAAAAATACAGAAAATTTTGATCGAGAAAACCTCCAAGCCTTATGCGTACTTGGTGGCTTGGACCTGACTGGGATCCATGTCGTTCAGCATCTCAGGATATATTCGAGGCGTATCGTAATTTTTCTCAGCTCGATAAGGTCTTTGCAGTCCTCGTTCGGATCTACATTTGATCGGCTTTTTGAGATTCTTATTTGGCATAAGGTGAAGTTGTCTTTAGCTTCAATCAAGTACGTCTAGTGCACTGGATGCGACTTGTCCATGTTATTGCGAAATGCTTTGCGTTGTTATGAATGTTCTGTCTGTGGAAAATACATTTTTCGACAGCTTGGCTTGTTCCATTAGTTCGAGAGGTCATCACGTATTTCGACAAATTATGCTTCTTTTGGATGTCCTATTTATCTTATCCAATTCACGCCCAGTGTTTGTACCAGAGTTTGAGCTCATGTCTTACAACTGGAACGATTCTCCCTTTTCTTGTTCATGATGAGTTACACAATGAAATCAGTTTAGTTTTCGTGTGAACGTGGGGTCTGGGGACAGGTATACATTTGAGCACACATTTTGCATGCTTCATTGGTACGGGGCCTACAGCGCAATAAAAAATTTTGATCGATTAACATCTGCAGATATAAGTTTGTGTCAAACACATGGTTGGGTATAAGGCACAACACACACATACAATACTTTAGTGAAGGTACTATGTATGTGAATGTGTCCGTAAAAAATGGCTACCTACTTAAATTCCGTAGTCCCACAGTTATACAGAAACCAATTTGGTATTGGGTTATTCATATACTGTGGTAATATGTAAAATCTCAGTCAGTGTCTGCTGTCTGGTCTGCCACGATCAGGGAGTGATGTACTCACCTGACCATTCGCCATAGGCGTAACGAGGGGGAGGTTATTGGTAATATAACACCAGTCCCCCCTTTTTTGTTGAAAGAAATTTAAAAAATGAAAAATCGAATATTAAGAAAAGTCGCATCTTTCCGTTACAATTCATTTTCCGAAATAAATTTACATTCTGAGAAATACGTGATTGCTAAGAACTTTGCGTAAAAGGACAACATAACATTGATTTGTAACGCGAAATTGTTTTAACAAGCTCCCATTTTGGTTCGATACAGGGTGGAACTTGTCGAAATTCGAAGGCCAACCTAGTGATTCAGGAAGAGTATCTGAATCTTCTAGAAATGCGTTATTAGAATCCTTGTTCAACTTTCCAACTTGAAGTTGAGATATTAAGGATTGAAACTGTTGTTGGCTACAGTGGAATTAAACTCAAAAAATTGTATGCATAATAAAAAAAAATCTCACGAAAATTATAACATTCCTTTTGCTTTTATATGGTGTGAATCATGAATTTATGAGACACGAGTTAAAGACAGACGAGTTATTTGGAGCGAAATATGGCTCGATAACCAGGGGCGGATCCAGGCCCAACTTTTGGGGAGGAACTTTTAGATCTTCAAAAGCCTAAAGGTACCGATATTTTGGGCGAGAGGGAGAGAAGCAAATTTTTACAGGTAGCCCGATCCATTGGGGGGGGCGTTCCCCCAGTTCCTCCCTGTCATGAGTCATAACAACAAATGTCATGTGTGCCTTTATTGAATAAAACTAGGGGTGCGCAAAAGCAAGGTAAATTTCGCTGGGTATAAAATAAAGAAAAACAAAAAAGCTCCGAAAAATAGAAAAATCTAAAAATTCTGGTTAGTGCTAGGTGACAAAGTTTAGTTGGGGCCTCCTCGATTCAGTTTATAGTGAAATTTCGCTCCACTTCGATTCAAAATGTAGACTGGCTTGCAAATTATTGACGTAATAGCGAACAGAAAAACTGTCGCGAAAAATTGACGGAGGAGGTGAACGATCATCCGAGATATCTCTTCATCCCGATGTAGAGGAAACATTAAAGATGCTCCACACCGTATCATTACGAACGATCCCATTTCGTAATTATACATCGAAAGATTTTAATTCCCCGAGTTCCGGACGATCTGCTGGGACTACAGAAAAAACGTATGACATGGCAAACGTGAATCTTCACCCAATGCCTGTGTTTATAGCTCGAGTTGGTCGATCCGTTTTCCGCGATCGAAAACGAACGGTTTCGTACGGTTAAAGGTCGATCAAAACCGTTTCTCCGTTTCAGATTAATGGGTTCCAGTAAATAGCGCATTTGCGTGACAAATTTGAACACGTATGAGTAACGGCGTAGCGGTTTCGATGTATTTTGAAATCATCATTCTCAAACCTTTGTCACACTTGTTGGGGCGATATTAGCTAATAAAAGTGATGAAGAGAATTTAGGTGAATAAATCAATACCGCTACCTACAAGAATACGCTACGCGAAATACATAGGTTGCCGCCATTAGAGTTCGTACCAATTAACTGGACATTCGGCCGAATGCATAAAAGAAAGTCAAAAGCCTGGTTTTCAGAGCTTCATCCTGTCGCAGGCGACGATCCCCCTCCCTTCCTTGTTTCTTGATTTTGTCGCAAAAATCCAATGTGTACATAGTTGAATTATTTCAACTACAAAAGGGGCATGTCGCAACAGATGAAAAGGTTAGAGGTCAGGATAAGTACTTTTAAGTTTACATACTCTGATTGGCTGAAATACTGTCGCCTGCGACAGTACGAAGCTTTGTGAACCAGGCTAAACTTCTTGTTCTGAAGGCTCTGTGTTAGGAAAAGATTTCCATATCGCCAGCTTCAGTTTCTTGATGTATAATAAATCTATACCCTGGTGTAAATATATCGCCCCTAGTAAGCCTAAAAAACTTATAGCGTGTGTAAACAAATCGTTACAGTTTGCCGTAAGAATCTCTCCACTGGCAAAGTTGAAAATGTCTGATGCTTGTTACAGATCATTTCTCAAACAAAGATTAATTGAAAATAGTAATCATCATAGGCTCACAAATTTCTCATCATAAGAGAAATTAAATAAGATTTTGTCACTGACAAAAGTGATAGACCGGTTTCGGTGGTATTTGGCCTCATCAGTATTTCTCATCTCTCATAGACCAAATCTTCATCAAAAACTTCTACTTTTGAACTAATTAGTATAAGACTTTTGAGTTTCTGAATACAAATGGCGACATCTAAACCAAGTGTGATTCAGAAACCGTCAAGTGTATTTCAGATAAGTCACTTCAATTTCAGAAAACGTCAATTGAATTTCAGATTAGTCATTTGAATTTCAGAAAACATCAAATATATTTCGGATCACTCGATATATATCAAAAAACTGAAAGCACTTCTGAATTTTCATAAAAGTAGATCATAAATACTTAATATCCCTTTCATAATCGGAAGTTAAGTCTCCTTTTCCGTGAGAAGCCTCCTTAACAAATGAAACCGGTCGCATGAAGCAATTTAAGAGTTTTGAGATAGTGGCTTTTTATGGCACTTTCTAGCACCCTTTAAATGCGGCTTCTTCGAAAAGCGGACTTCACCAAAAGGATTATGGAACTAGCCGTGACGATTTGCAGAAATAGCCTTAAGGACAGCGAATTTGGGATACACTGTACAGGTATCTCTTTAGGATCTGCGCATATAGTAACTGGGGAAACTTCAACTCAAAATACAAGATTTAACCTAAAAAATTCAAACAAAATTTTACAGTTTAAGGAGATTTCCTGCCTCGTTACAACTTTAATTTTTTGCTCTTCGAGGTACGAACTAAAATTTCAAGAATTACCAATCGCCATTTTTATGCGCTTTCTAGTCGTTCCAATTAAATTTCGGATAATTAGTGAATATTAATACTGAAGCCCAGAATAACTTTAGTCAGAATATCCTTTTCATCTGTTCGATTTATCCCTAATTGCTACCGTCATGACATAACAGCAACACATAGTTTATTTCCGCAATGTTAATTCGCAGTGAAGACGTAACAACACTATCCTTTGTGTAACAAAGAAAAGATCATGTTACGCAAGTTAGTATTAAAATCCACGGTCGTCGCGTGGTCTGTGATTGTAAAAAAAAAGACAGGGGGTAGAGGGGACTGTATCGCTTTACTTTGCCCAATCGACATTGTGCAACTTAGCAAGTTTCTCACCCACTCCACTGAGATCACGATATTATCGGCACACATAGGCGGCTCGTCAGATTCGAATCGAATGGTGATGTACTCGGTGTTACTACACCCTGAAATAATAACGTCTTGAACTTACACGATTACAGTTTCAGACAATTTTATTGATAATGTTTTTGACTGCCCCGTAGCTGAATACACTCTTATGGCATCAACGAAAAGATGATTGATGTTACAAGTGACTCGAACTTTGTAAAGAATACCTACTCTTCATTCACAAAAAAAATGACAAAGGAAACTTTGTTTTTGCAAACTGGAACGTTGGATTCGTAATCATAGCATTTTCATAGTTAAAATATGGTCCTTTTTGCAAAAATACTCCTTCTGAATGTAACGGTCCTGATATCACTGAGTATTTAGTCATTTATCTTACAACCTCCTCCTCTGAAAAAATTTTTCAGAAGCTGATAGGGACTAAATTATCCAAAAAGATATTTTGCCAATGATGTATGACATAACTCCAACTGAATCTCTGGGTCTACTACATTAGGACAAATTCCGTACATTCCGAAATCACTTGTGATTCTTCATCTTTTATCATATTTCTGTATTGTTCAGATGCATTTGATATTTCTAAGGAGAGCCGTCACTGGTTCAGAAGATTGAAGAGTTGAAAGGGAATTGTAGCATTATTCGAACTAACGATTGAATGTGAAATTCAGCATTCGGCCAGATCTTATCTCTTATTTTATACTTCGATTGATGTTGAAAAAGCTGCTACTTATGAAAGGTGTCTTAGATTCAGGCATGAATTGGTAGTTGATGGGGTTGAGCTTTAGGCTGGGCCTCAGGTATTTCTTGAATGGGTGTTGTGGTGGAAACGTGCATGGTTTCATGTGCGACTTCAAGCACTGTCGTAGACTAGCTGAGCACTAGTGTAATTGGCAGCTGGAATAACTTTACTCATCGCAAACTCTTTTGGTACAGAACTTTTCTTTGTAATTTTAGAGAAATGCTTGTATACCTCCCTTATAACTGGAAATTTCTTGGCAGAACTTCTGGATCACAAGATCAAGGACATATTTCAGAGCATGCATGCCAAATCTGTGGATAAGATTTCCGTACATTTTTTCACAGCCGTCAAACGAATTATATTTGCCAATTGTGCTTTCTTCACCCAACCGAATGATTAACCTTCAACAGGAGTTTATTTTGGGTGACTGGCAGCAAAATAAATGCAAGGGAGTCGGCATGCTTTTGTTGAACGTTTGTAAATATTTACTTCATGATATTTTTTTCGATCAACATGGAAATTAACAAACACGACAAAGAAAGTATGTAGCCCAACAATTAATTGAACACGAATGAATCATTCTACTTTTGGGATGTGCTCAAAAAAAATGTCACATTCAGAATCTTTGGTTGAATTTACTGATTTGATTTTGACATTTTCATAATTATTCTAATTATAACTATTCCACCTTATTGATACCTCACCTGAACTTTTTAACCGAAAGAGATAGAGGCAAATCAATGACACATTATGATCATCTTTTTTAGAGAAACCTACATTCCCCATCTTCTTTTGTTTTCGAGTTATAGGCCGAAATTGAGATAGAGAAATGTAGGTGATGGCATTATCAGTTTCTCTAAAAAAGATGACCGTAATGTGTCATTGGTTTTCCTCTATCTCTTTGGGTTAAAAAGTTGTAGTTCAGGTTTGACCAATTTTGCCCACCCTGCATATCTGTTATTGGTTGGCTACCAATACCTATAGATGCGATGAAATATGCTTGTAATTTTTGGAAGTAATCTACAAGGATTTATTGGCTCGAACGTGAACCATATTTGCCTAACCAAAATAGAGCGAAGAAAGTTGTTGATAACGTTCCGCAAGCTAATTTATTTCATGAGTTAGAGGAAGGGGCAACATAAACAAAACCGAGTAGATGCATATTCGATGTACCGTTATTTTAGAAACCGAGTTCGTTTTTAGGACAATCAAAATTATTTTATCAGTATAGACTTATTACTCATCTTGACGTATAATTCGCTGAGTAAAATGATTTCGCACCACAACATCCAAAATGATTTAATTATCATATTGATGACCTGCATTATAAAGGAGAAATTTTAAAATAAACATAAATATGAAGGTATTTCATTTATTTTTCTGAAATATGATTCAAATATGTCGATGTGATTTTCGAAACAATTCAGGAATCCCTATCTACTATCAATAGCTTCTTTCTTCCTATTAAGACCGACCTTTTTCAAAAATGTTCTGTCATTTATTCCAATACGAAGATTTCATTTCAACTGCCGGCAATTTTGGCATCATTGAAAAAAGACCACTTCGCTCATTTTCATGTGTACCCCAAAAAGTTTTAAAGTACACAGGCATTTACGAACGGATGAACATAATTGAATTTGACGACAAATTCTTCATAAGTGAGATCAAACTAATCGTTTTTGAGACCATTTTCGGCTAACAATGCGAAAATTACAGAGAGCAAATTGAAAACGTTCTTGTGCTAGCTACAAGCTCGCAATACAACGTTCTGCCAAAATTCCCCATGTCGGCTATAGCTGGCCCTTCTAGTATTTCGATCAAATAGTAATCAATTTTTGTTCCGATAACGACTTTTTAAAGAATTATCCTCTACCGTTAATAGCGTTTAATTGATTCAGGTTTATGAGAATAATTTAAATTCGCTGACGACATCGTCGACTCATAATTGTCTGCCTCTTCTGCGAGTTGCTGTCCATTGGTAAATACGAAAGATTCTGCGAAGGGTAGGTGATTCAGCTGTATTCGCCTGTTCATGGGTTTTCCCATTGACCCAAATTGCTCGAATGTCAGGACCGTATTTCCGCTTTCTTAGACGTTCAGCCAGGACATTTACAGGAATACGAACGATGAAAATTGTGCAATCGCAACTGTTAGCGAACTGAACCCTGTTATATTCGATATGAAAAACAATATTCGAGAGCACCAAAGTAATTTTTCAAACGCAACTGGCGGTGTTATGTTAACGAATTAAGATTTTGAGATCTTGAGGCAGTAGAAAGGATTTTTTGTACAACTGTCATTAAAAGTTACACTTAAATTGACATTCGACAGTGTTAAAAATGTCTTATGATGAAATCAGATAAAATTATAATAATATTTTTAGGAATTGCAAATTTGTATTATCAATGTTTAACAATCATAACTTATGAATTCTTCCACTAAAAGCGGCCTCATCATAGGTATTTGAGAGCATTCTATGAGCCTTAGCCGTAGATTTCTTCCTATTAAGCAGATAATCAAAACCTCCCGCAAATGACGCGAATTCGGCTCGTAAACTCATATAATCAATCGAAAAAACTTTATGATGCACTAACAAATTGACTAATATGTATTTCGATGGCGTTATGTTTACAAATACTGAATACCTAAGCCTATTGTATGACATTTAAGATCTATTTATTTCAGCTACCACAAACCGCTACAGCAAAACGGCAGAAGCAAAGTTGATATTTACACCAACTAGATTGGCAGTGCATTGATCGTTCATGTATTTCTAGGAGAAATATCGATTTTTTATAATAGATGCTGGGAGTGCAATGTTCTTAAAATAGTCAACATACTTCCCAATAATACGTAAATAACGACTGACTTTAATTTTTGTGTTTGGAAGTTGTATGACCAATGATTTATTGGCTATTTTGATATCTTCTACTATTAAATTAGTCGATTCTTCACTCCGACAGACTCCGAAAATAGTTGTTACCTTAACCATCAAGTATTTTCCAAATGATGCCTCGTTTATGAACTTTTCAACTTGTTATGTGTGAGAATTTTTTTTTTTTTACAAAATCCTTCTCTTTTCCTTTTTAAATATGCCATTACCTTGAAATATCCACAAAGTTGATGCGCTTAATATTATTGATTTTTCTTGTAAGAATGCTGAGAAAACAGGTTCGCAGTTGTCTCCTTCTACATTTTTCCATTTACACCAAGCCAGGAAGTTGGTAGGTATATGCAATATCTTATTGCATATTTTTTTGATAGGAGTTTTAAAGTTGCCCTTCTGTAGACTCTTCAATATCCACAGGAAAAGCTAAATCAATTCTTTTATTAATTATTCTACTTTCGGGAAATATTGAACAAGAACTTAATTCAAATAACATCGTCTCTTCTCATTTGTCAACAAGCAGTGGCGGCCTTAGGGGGTGGCGAACGGGGCAATAGCCCGGGGCTTCGCTCTTGGTGGGGCCTCGCGCGCAAACATTCGAACAAATTTTGATATTGATTCAGATCTCTAATTATTTATAAAGATTTAAATATAAGCGTAAGTTCAAAAAAACTTCGTTGACCAATACATTCATTCAAAAGAAAATCGAAAAAAACATCATGTAGTTTTTGAAACTTGCGCCTTGGCGGAACGTCCAAATATGTAATTGAGGCACCAGATGTCAGACCCACCAGATCATTAGGAAGAATAGAATGTAGAATCGCACAACACAATTGGGGTAAAAATGATCTAAGTATTTAGGTACAATGTTTACTTATCCCAGATGTTGGAACCTCATAAAATATTTATAGCAAGGCTGAAGGACCTCAGGTCAACGGCCAATTGCATTTGCAATAAAGCACTGTTATATATATATATTTATAGCATTGTTGACCGTTCTTTGGCGGTCCCTTTGGAATTTTCGTTCAATTATCGTCCTATGCACGAATTCATTCCATTGTCGTGAATTACGGAAGGAGGAGCGCAAAATCTGTTTTTTTTTCGAATTTAGTGATTAGAGATGAGAGGATGGGTTCAGTTTTGTTGTATTCTATTTTTTCTGATGAAAAACTTCCATTGTTTTTGGTTCTTCATTCACATTCATATTCACATTTTTCGAATAAATTCAATTAAGAAATTAATGCAATTCATTGGTTTCTGAAACCTATCTTTTCAGTATGGCTTTTGTAAGTTAAAATTCGGATACCAACTGTCCAATGAATTCATCCAATACGTAATAGTTCAGTATCGGATACTCAAAAGTATCCAATAGAAATATGCATACAAGATGGTGACATTTCCCATGGAACTTTCTATTCTGTTCATCTGGATCATAAAAATAAATAGCTGAGAATTTGACTGATAACATAATAAAAAAATTAGAGCAGTTGGTTATATCATTGCAAAAATGCAGAGGTCAAGGATATAACAACGAAGCCAATATACGTGGTGAAAAAAGTGGTGTCCAAAACCGTTATTCTTGAAATGAATCCACTTGCTTACTTTTTACCTTCTGGGAGTCATGGCTGGAATCTCATCCTAGGGGATGCAGCACCGTCTTGTGTCCAAGCAAAATTTTTTTTTTGTTTTCTACAAAGGATCATGTTATAGCCTTGTCACTAACAACGCTTTGTGAAACTAAATTCACGAAGGAAAAAGGGCCTCGCGAAAACCTCCCGCCCAGGGCCTCGCAATGGTTAAGGCCGCCCCTGTCAACAAGGTTTTGATAGTAACCATAGTGTTGGCAACGTTTGCCATTCATAACAACCTTGTGATTATCTGAATATTAAAATGCATTTAGAAGTTTAATGTCATTCCAAATGCACCTATGTATTTCATTGTCAAAATAGCGCAGTTATAAAAAATTCTCTTTTAAGCCACAAAATAACATCACTTTTAACACTCACATCATAACTATTTGAAAGCTTTTATTCATTCGAATGACTATTGGTGCTGTCCCTTAAATCCCTTACATTCATGGACTACGAGTGAGCTATATTTCACCATTTTGTGAGAAGTTAGATGATGACCTACTAAAAAACCGCTACACGAGCTCATCGCGAGTTGATAATGCTGTAGCTATACGTTCCCTCTTGAACTTATTCATAAAACGGAACAATGCAGTGTGACTTCGGAGTAATTAACGGTTACGATTATTTGTGACGTGCGTCTTGGTGAATTGACAATTTGTGGTCGTTCGCCAGGCCGTCTAGATCGCGGCGCACACCTCCTCTGCACTCAGACGAAAACAATGCGAAACCTTGAGCGATATCTGTGCTATTTTCTCTTGGTCGTTGACGAAACGAGAGAGCAGGAAAGCGCCGTGGCCCAAGTGTGTGGCGTACTTGCTCACGCACCGAGAGACGAATACGAGCCTATCCTGTTCAGAGAAAGTACGACTTGGACAGTAAGTAGCCGTGGTCCGGGAGGTGGTGTTCCGAATGTATTTTATTTCGATAATATCTTACCGAAACCGACTTTGCCGGACAAAAATGCCCGGTCGCCATAGTCAGACAAGCCGAGAGAAGGATGATGAATCATCGACTCCGAATTTGTTGGGATCTCGCATATTTGACCCCAAGAGATCGATATACCGATGTTCCGGAAAACTGACGAAAATCCGCACAAGTTCGGAGTGACTCAGTATTCTATCAATAACTTTCACACGCCGAATTTGGATCTTTGAGATGGAAAAAACGCTCGGACGGGTCAAAAAATGAATTCGATATCACTACCCCTCTTTCCATTTGAGAGATCCAAATTCGGCTTGTGAAAGTTATTGATTGAATACTGAGTCACTCTGTATAATAATAAAGCGATGAAAAAAAAACACCGTGTGGCACTCGAGGACTGACGCGGTAAAGCTATTGCATAGCATCTTTTCAAAAATAAGAATATAATATTGTTGATTTAAGATATTTATTCATCTTACAATACATGTAGGCTATTCAGGAATGTTAATCATTGAAACTATAGGTTTATGGTAACTGAAATAAGAAACATAAATTTGAGACCTAATGTCTTCTAAATATCTGGAAAATACCCCGTCAATAGTGGTCCCATATTTTGTCGTGGATTATTGTGGATCATTATTCATTTTTAAATTCAATTTTTCCGAATGAAAAGTTGTCAACCGCTATGATTTTTTATCAGCGAAGTTAATGTTGAAATCGCCAGCCAAGATAAGTGGAAATTTATTACCTTTTGTACCAAGTATTTTCGACTCTTCTTCAGTGTACTCTAGTAAAGTGCGATGAATAAAATGCTCTACCTCGTCCAATTTTGGATTCGGAGAAATATAAATTGGTACCATGACTATGTGTAGGCCATTTCTGAGTTTGCATAATCATGCACAAATATCTCCAACAAATGAGCGTCTAACATTAACATCGCTAACGTCTTCTATATTTATTTAGATATTCGGATACATAATATTAGTAACATTATCACTATTTTGGTAAATAACTATCCCATCTTTTGGAACAGTATCTCGTTTGAATTGAACAAAACAATTGAAATTAGGTATTTCCATCGGATTATCACGCGTCATGCATGTTTCGGTAAGAAGTAACACATTGGTTTGTCTCGTAACTGAATCTTGTAAATCGTATTTGTGACTATGCAAACTTTGGCAATTGAAAGTCATTATTGAAATGCCATTTCTACTACTAATGAAATCTGGGACACTTTGAGCTATCGTCTGAACACTATTTAAAGACAGTCTTTTGAATTCTTGCAACAAAGATGCAGTCGATGCAGCTTGCCTTCGATTATGATAAAATATCGATGAATTATCTTTTTTGTCGTAATATACAATTTTTCAATATTAGTCACCAGAGAGAGTGCAACATAGACAAGTTCCTGAGAATGTGATTTACTATACTCATATACTATTTCGTCAAAAGTTCCATCTTGCGACTTATGTATAATTAGAGCAAGTGCTGAAGTTAATGGAAAATGTTTGCGTTTGGCTATACATTTTCTATCCGATGTTAATGAAATATTTACCGTTCGTAATTCGATGGGAACAGCGAGATTGCAGACTCCATTTTGCACTGCGAAATCGACCATCTTCTTTAGTTGGTCGATTCCTAGACGTATGCAAGATTGTTTTTAACCTATTATAAATTTTTTTGCTATTGAATGTTTCGGCTTCATTTTGTGTCATTGTAATGCCGCTACATTGCCAAAAAATCTAAGTTACGTTATTCCTTCTGGTCGTAAGTACACCATTCCCGATTGCAATTCAGAAATCGTCAATTGACATTCGGAAAACATGACTTGTTTTCAGATTAGTCAATTTTATTTCAGAAAACATCAAATGTTATTCAGATTCGTCAATTGCATTTCAGAAAATATCAAATGAAATTCAATTGAGTGATCCGAAATACATTTGATGTTTTCTGAAATTTAATTGACGCTTTCTGAAATTGAAGTGACTAATCTGAAATACACCTGACGGTTTCTGAATTACACTTGGAAATTGTGTAGTCTTATGTCACTGA
This sequence comes from Hippodamia convergens, assembly GCA_038502775.1. NCBI lineage: Eukaryota > Metazoa > Arthropoda > Insecta > Coleoptera > Coccinellidae > Hippodamia > Hippodamia convergens. Next base: position 12,472,439 of record CM076611.1, on the reverse strand, counting down.
TTAGTTTTTAGACTCAAAAAATATTAATTTCTGCAGCTTGCTGTTTCAGAGCCGAAACAAAATATATACGAGCTTTTAAGCTCATTATCTCTTAATACGACGTTTCTGTAAGCTCGTGAAGTCGGTTGACACAACATTATGGCTACTTTTCATATAAAAAAATCATCTAACTGAATATGACTGTGTTTTCCGCTAGTCTCGCAGCCTCTCAAACCCAGGCCCATCTAGGGGTGCTCAAATCGACGTTTCGTTCAGTTAATCGGAGAAATTAACAATCGATCGGCCAGAAACATTACCTTAATCGCAAAGACTCTCCTGAGATGTTGCTTCGCGTGTTTCATGCAAACTAGTTGGTAGTTACCTCCGATCAGAAGACTCCTTTGGACGGCAGCTCGCCGTTGCCTCTTTTTCTTGCGCGAGTTCGTTCGCGTTCGCGTTTACGACGCCCCCGCTAAGGCAAACGGTAAATTTAATGACTGATTGGTGGTGGAGTCGAAACCGTTCTATCCGCGACATAATGCACGCGAAAGATATTACTTTTAAGTATGAATTCCTACGGGAGGAGAAGTATAAGCCAAATCTATTTTGATAACAGATTTCACAATATCAATAACAATAACTTCGTTGTCTGTATCACTCGGAAGATGTTTAAGTAAAATTTACATTGAATCAAATTATTCTACTAAGAGTTAGATATATACAGCAGGGCCTCGTTAATCCGTACTCCGTACCGTCGATTTAATCCGAACTCTCGATTGCCCCTTCCTCTGTCTCATGTCGCGACCGCTTTTTTATGGTTATTATGTTTTACTTTCATTTATTCACAACTGTTGTTTATAAAACAAGGGAACAAACTACTAGCCACCGCGCAGAATTACGTCTATCGTCATAACACAAGTGCGCCACGAATTTTATTAGGGGATATGTCAGGGTTTATAGGATCAACCTCAACCCTTGTACAAGGTTAAATAAATAAATAAGTAGTACCTTAACGGAAACATAAATGAAACTTTATTCATAGCTGGAAAGTTTGCCATGCTGAACAGTTTGAAAAATGGTGTGCCTGGTACTTATCTTTCTCTTGAGAAGAGTATTGGTAATTGATGATAGATGATTTGAAAGTAAGCAGAGAATGGACCAGGATTGTGAAAAACTTGAAAATTGCCACAAAAATCAGTGACTTATCCGACACGATGATGCTTCGTAATTTGAGGGACAAAGCCTGATCTTTGTCAATGAACAAATGACTTAAATAGATGGGTTTACTTCTAAGTACCTCACTCATTTTGTGTTTTGAATATGTACCCAATTCATGATTTCATCATTCAAGAAATGCAAATTTTCTTCCGTACAAACTGTAATCCCTACGCTCCTTCAGTCCGAACAGGGGTTTGTTTTTGGTTGTTCGGATTAACGAGGCTTTACTATACATATTGGTTGTTGTCGGAACTTTCGGTTTTCTCTTCACAACGTAATTTTTTGAAGTGTTCGCTTCTGAATCTCAGATTTTATGAATTACTAAGAATTCTTGGAAATTAATATGAAATAGCCCACCAAAGCTTCTATGAATGATTAATTTCTTTGTCAGTGATTTTGATTCAAAAGAATGTAGATGGCGTCACAAATTTTCAGCTTGACACTATAAAAATTGAATTCCATCTGAGATTGCTCGATATTCATTTCATCTCATACCGAAAACCGTATCGTCGGTCATCGAACGAAAAGTGCCAGCTTGAGAACAGGAAAGCGCGATCCTAGTGGCTCCAGGTTCTTGTTGCACTTGCCAAGACCAGATAGATTAGTGACTGACTGACTCGAGAGTTCGGTGACCTTGCTGTCGATAGCGCCCATGTGGTTGACGAGGGTACGACATTTTGTCTGTCTCATGTAGTGTATAATATACAAGCACCGTTCTGGTTATTACCCGGAAAAACGAAATGCTTAATCTGACCAATCACATTAAGCGATTGAAACGGATTCGGCTGTGGGGTATTGATTAATGAAAGGGATATTTCGTATTTTATACACTGCGCAAAAAATTAACGCACATTCTGAAAATCTCAATTTTAATGAAAGTTAACTCTACATTGACTTTATAACTTATTTGTTATGTTCTCTCGGGAAGGTTTTGAACGAAACAAGACACATTAAATGGAAGAAAAATTCAGGATTTCACCGAATCTTATGTGAAAGAAGAGAAATGAACAATTTTCAAAATACTGAAATGCTGAAAAGTGATTTAATACTTGGTATTTCCACCCCTTGTGTTAATTACAGCTCGGCAACGACGGTTCATACTCAAAATGAGTGATCTTAAAATGTTCTGATCTAATCCTTTCCAGATTTCTCCGAGTTGGATTCCTAAGTCATTAAGAGTAGCTGGATGATTTTCTGAACTTCTCAGCCTTCTATTGAGGTTGTCCCAAACCTGCTCAATCGGATTGAGATCTGGACTTCTTGCTGGCCATTCCGTTCGAGAGACTTCAACCTCTTCAAGGTACTCCTGAACGATGCGCGCACGATGGGGTCTGGCATTATCGTCCATAAAAATGAAATTTTCACCAATGTGTGGGGCAACACATGCTCTTCTAGAATGTTCCTTATATACATATCAGCATTCATAGCTCCATTATGAACGACCACTAGGTCTGTGCGGGCAGTCAAAGATATTCCACCCCATACCATAATCGATAGTCCCCCGAAACCACTAGTATTCAGGAAATTGCACTGAGCATATCTTTCATGTGGACGTCTGTATACAAGGGAACGTTGATCACAATGGTAGAGGAAGAATCTAGACTCATCTGTGAAGAGAACTCTTTCCCAATCGGCCTCTTCCCAATGGATATGCTCTCGCAAAATCTAAATGCGCCCTCCGATGGGCGGGGGTAAGAGCTGGGCCTCTTGCCGCGACACGAGGCCTTAAATCATATTCTCTGAGGCGATTTCTTTTTATCTGAGTGCTAATTTGCACCCCATGAGTTTGCTCAAGCTGATTTTGAAGGAGGCGAGCGGTTGCAAACCGTTGTCTCAACGAAGAAACTCTCAAGTAACGTTCTTGAATGGCATATGTTACCCGTGGTCTACCCTGTCCTGGTCTTCGGACATTCATACCTGTCTCCCTGAATCACTGCAACATTCTGGACACACTTGTAAGGGAAACTCCAAACCTTCTGAAAATTCTTGTGTATGCCCTCCCTCTTTCTCGCAAAACTACCGCTTGGGCACATTCCTCTTGGATCAAATTGCGTGTTTCGCGTTGCATAGCGATCGAGAACAACTGATTTTAGAATGGAGCCAATACATTCAAAATCTGATAATATCATATTTTTTTTTCATTCCTGCTGGGAAAAAACATCTGTATTAAAGAAAAACGTTGAAAGTTTATAACATATGCATGCATAATTCTGATAAAAATAATTATCATTGAGAACACCTTCAGTTGTAGAATAAATTTGAGATTTCCATAATGTGCGTTAATTTTTTTGCGCAGTGTATTTTTGCACGTTAACAGTTACTTGGTTAGTTCCAAAATTATTGTATTCTATTTGATTTTTAAATTAACACATCAGCAAGCTTCAAAGTGGTCATGTCAAACTTAGTCATCGTTGAGATGTATTCGTCACACTCAGCGATCTCTAAATTTCAGAAAAGACCTGCTCTAACATTTTTCAAAGAGAAAAATAGTTTATAACTTTTCCAGGGAAAAGGCAAGCCTATTTATACTAATGCTAGCCGTTTTAACTTAAGACTACTCAAGAGATTTGACATGGATATGACAGGCAGTAGTTGAGTAAGCGGTATTGGACTTCGTCAATGAGCCATTGAAATCTTCCGCGCTTCATGACTGACACTGTTTAATGGAGACATGTTGATAGAGTTGAAGGCTGTGCTTCTTGAGGTTACCAGATGCCTAAAAAATTCCGTATAAAAAACAAACGCAAAATGAACCAATTAATTGATAACTCGGCAAAAACCATTCAAGATTAATCAAAATGATTGAAAATTCCGCTGTGAAAACGCGATACAATTTCACCCGTCTCGTGTTTTCTCAAGTCTAGAAAGGACAATGTCGGGGTAAAGGGGAGTCGAGCATTACCAGGATTGATTTCCATGAAATTAGAACACGCCGGATTAGACGAGGATACGGCCTGGTCACGAAAACGTCATTGAATTCTACCCCCCACTTTGAAATGAAAATGCTTGGATTAAACAGGGTGAAGTTGCTTCGGCAATAGTGACCGAAAATTAAAGCTACAGAACTTTAAAAGGAAAATGCAGAAGATCAGTTACAGACTGATGAGATGATTCTTCATCTATATGAAACAGCTCAAAAAAAGATTTCCTCGAAAGTAATATTATTTGAATTCATTTCTAATAATATGCCTCATTCACGTGGTATTATACTGAGCGTTTTCCAAGTATTAATTTAAGGTAAAAAATGGAACTTCCAAAGCTGAATCAATAATTACGCTCACCCTCCTAGTTAGATATACCTATGTTTGATCGAGGTCTTAAGTCCGTTGAACATATCTACATCTTTTCAACTTGAAATTGAGGCTAATCACATTCACTTCAAAATCGTAAACACAATCCAATTAGAACTGAACACATTCAAAATGGGACCAAACAATCTCATATTGGGAATGACATTTCGTGTTTTCATGAATTAAAAAATTTCTCAAATATTAGACTCCGAAACGTTACAATGATCGAAAGTTGGAAGTGTTACTTCTTTTTTCATTGGTAGGCAACAATTTTCTGAAAAGATTAGGCCCCTGACAAAATTGTGCATAAGTTTTACGTGGGTTTTTTCTGTTATTTAAGTATTTTTCTGATTAATTTTTGTTCCAGAAACTAGGAGAGAGAACTCAAAAAAAAAATTCAGAAAAATGGAGAGACCTCCCATAATACATTTATATTTCAATCGATTAATGACATTTTCACTTGAATTTGTTACATAATTGTTGGTTGATTTCCATTGTGAAAGAAATATTTATTTTATCGATTCCCGCATTTTCAAAAAAACCGTTCATAAAATAGCGTTGGTTGAAGTTTATATACACCTCCCTATTGTTAAATAAATTTGGATTCTTTTCTACTTCAGGACAATTCTCTTGAAATGAGAATAAAACTGAAAATGTTCTCAACATGAAATTGTTTAGCGTCAATTTGATTTTGATAACCAATTTGAAGTTGCTTACTTCCATTTTGAATGTGTTTATTCCCAATTCGATTGTGATTACCATTTTGAAGTTGCTTATTCTCATTTTGAATTTGTTTTATCTAAATTCGAATCTGATTAGTCTCAATTTGAAGTTGGAAAGGTATAGATATCGATTGCAGTATATTCTGGGAGTCTCAAGAATTTTCTGAAACTGTTCTGGGTTCTCGCTCTGAAAAAAAAATATGAATAATAAAATGCTCCTTCGTAAATAATTAATACAAATCACTTTTGTTCGAACTGAACTTTTCAGGTTTAGTGATTAATGTTTCACTTATCACGTTTTTTTCGAACAAAATGATTTGGCAACTGACAACGTGGTGCACTAGACCCGTCAATGTAAACTCTAACCCTATATACTCATCTCAGTTTACATAATTGAAAATCAAATCCTCATTAAATTTGTGAAGTGAGAACGTGATTATATTCATTAAACCTTCATAGACGTTATTATGACAAATAATGTTGACACTGTCCATGCCGAAATAGTACTTACATCCTAATCGTATTTACCAACTTCGATATTTTTTTTCAGGTACTATGGTCAGGAGAGGGAATTCAATGTCCTTGTTATGGACTTACTTGGTCCGTCACTGGAAGATCTCTTCAACTTCTGTTCTCGTCGTTTCACCATAAAGACTGTACTCATGCTTGCAGATCAGGTAATGATATTGAATTAACATTAATATAGAAAATAGGATATTACCTTCTAGAATAGCACTATAATTTTCTTCACATGAAAAGATTGAAGAACTGCCATTGTTGCAGGATATTTGTTTTATGATATGAAGCTTTCTATTGAAGTTCCAATCATTCAAGGGGATAAAAATGTCTAATCTTTCTGAAATTTCACAGTTTTCATGTTCATTATCAGCGTCAAACTGAATGATCACAAGACAGTTATTCAACGACGTGAATTGTCACAATCTACCATGAATTGTTAGATTTCAATAATTTTATACACTTTTTGCCAGGATGAAATGTGGTAGAAGTAGGAAGGTTTTTTGTTGTTGATGTATTTTGAACATATATGGCCGAGATGAGGTATTTCCTGTCGATAAAAAAGTTTTTTCCCTTTCTTATATCTGCCATTATTCCCTCATCTCTGACATCCAATAGTTCTCAGCTTGATATTGTTATTTGTCATAATATATTTTTCCATTTTCTTACTGGAAATCAGGAATTATTTGCTTCGATGAATGATCATTCGAAAAAGTTTTGCTTTGAATATAGTCCAAGTTTATTTCATTTAATTGTTCTTCTCGATACCTTTTGTTATGTAACTCTCTTGCGTAATCAGATAGAATACTGATTTGAGTTTCATCGTATTCTTCTGATCAAATTACCTCCTCAGCTATTCCCAATCACCAATCGATTTTGAAGATCATTTTGGAATTTATTTCAGTACAGGTCGAAGAATTCTGAATATCCTCAAGTTCTCGAACAAATCAACACCACATGATCTCATTCTTTGAAATAAAGGTATCCGTAAAAAATCACATTATTCTCATCAATTTCAGAAGTCGAATGTTTTCAAATTGTTTTTATTCGCACAAAAAATGTTCACTCAAGTTACATTAAGAAGAATACTGAAGTTGGAAGGTATTTACAACTCGAAGATTCATTCTGTTTAAAAACATTAGCTTTTATTTTGTGTCTTTGTTTTGTTGTATATCTTTTAAAACTTACATCTTCATTTCAGATGATCGGTCGCATGGAGTATGTTCACTGCAAATCATTTATACATAGGGATATCAAACCCGACAATTTCCTCATGGGTATCGGGCGTCACTGCAATAAATTGTTCCTCATCGACTTTGGGCTGGCCAAAAAATTCAGAGACCCTCGAACACGGTGAGTATGAATCAGAAATCAATGTTTGGTAGATTAATTTTTTCTTGGGTAAATCGTGTTTTTAAGGTTTTGAAATATGAATTAATTTTTCTCACACTGACATGATTTCAGCGAACACGTAAAGAAACTTCAATTTTCTGAATCATCATGAGAAAGACTGAAATATGGACAGACAAATTTCTTCGGTTTTATTGTGAAACTAATAGAAGTACACATTTCCTCATCTTACACTGTATAATTATCGATCATAAAATAATATTTTCCAAGCAGTCACCTCAAGTAAAGACTGTGTTTGGGAGATGCTGATTACCTTTTCTGTTACAGTCGTAGAAAAGCTATGGTAGTCAACTCGAACGGGGAGTTTAATTCTCACTAGAATGATTTGCATTATTTACCACCGTATCATGCTGCAGACGTCATATTCGTGAGAAATGTGTATGCTTCCGTACCTGCTCTCTGAATAATATATAAACTTTTGTGAATGTATATCACCTCATTCTAACGCTTTTAGAAACAATGTCCAATTCAAAACGAGAATCTGTAATATTCATCGAATAATTAACTGGATATTTTGACCAATCCCGGATTTTAACAAATTCTAAGGGAGTAAACGCATTTTTTTTTTCATTTGATCCAACCGAAAACGCTACCTTTCATGCGAACTGAAATCTCTCGCTCACGAGTTTTTCCACTAACATTTCAGTTTCATACTTCGTTGAGAAACATAAAATTAATTCATCATTAGACTGAGCATCAAATTCAGAAAAGCTCTACAACTACTTCAGAAATGAGACTACTAGGTTTTGAATACAGGGTGTTTAAAAAACAGGTGATCCGGCGCGTGTTCGGGACCGGGACGAGACGCACAACCTGTGTTCCCGGCACAATCGTGCAGCCCATCTCAGCGAGAACATCTTCTGAAGATGACACTCGAACTGTCGAAACGTCGCGAATTAATGCACGAAAAAACAAGTGACACAAAAAGTGATCCAGCCTCTAGAAGAGATAGAAAACTGAAAAATAATTGGGGGTTTCAAGATAAAGGGCGTTAAAAAAAATTATACACGTTTAGCCAATTTAGCCGAAACTACTGGCATCATTGTAATGAAATTTTATACGAATATGTTTTGGAAGCTGGTACATCCACTGACTCTCATAGAGGGCGCTTCTTACACGTTTTGTACCAAGTAGTATTGAACATACATTTTTTCGTTGATTGAAATATTCTCAATCAACGCTTTTTGATATTCGACTTATCGAAGCAAGTGAACTTGTTGAACATCATTAAATTTTTCACCAAAAGAGTACTCCTGATTAAATTCGACACTGTGTACCTTTTTCGGAATATTTTGATTTTAAAATTATGAAATAATAACCGATGCTGGTATAAAGTATTGATGAAGTTATTAATTATTATTGATAGAAGGTGTTTTAATTGGTTGAGTAATCATTTTTCAAATCGATGGATTGGTTGAGGTGCAGAAGCTTCGATTCCTTGGTCTCCCCGGTCATGCGATTTGAATTCCTTGGATTACACAGTTTGGTCGTTTCTTAAAAAAAATTATGATAAGAAGGTAAATTCACCTCAAGAATTGAAAGATTAAAGGATTCTTCTGAATAAAGGATAGACTCGTTGTGTATTCGTTAAAACGGAGGACATTTCAAACACCTACTCAAATTTAATTGAATTCTATTTTATGTTATCAGCTTTTTTTTCAATTTCCATCTTGCGATTTTTTGTTTAATTAATACATCATACGTTTCCATCACTCGGAGAAACCTGCATGAGGGCCCTGATTTAGGGCAACTGCTAAAATCTCATTGAGTGAAAGAGGATGTGCAGAATTCTTCTTTGGCATGTCATTGGAGATATGAAACTTGATTTTGACGCAATTGCATGTCACCACTTTAGTCGATTTCGAATGGCTGTTTTGGTTGGTTAACGGTTGACCGCTCGGTTCATAAATGACAACGTCAAACGAACCACGCTTTCGAATACGGTTCAAATTTCTGCGAAACAGCTGATTCGAGACGTCACCAATATGTCATTTGAATGCGGTTGGTCCAAAACTGACGGACCAACCTATGAACCAACCAAGAACCAAAGTCAATCGAAATCGCCTTTTGTAATTTCTGCTCAATACATCACACCTAATTGCCTCAAATATCGAAGTTTTTTATGAAGATTTTGTCCCTGAGGTGTATGGGATACTGATGAGGCCAAAAGATTCCGAAAGCGGTATATCTCTCATCTCAGTGACAAAATCTAATATCATTTCTCCAACCTCATGATAAAAGATCTCTGAGCCTGGTAATTGAAGATGGTATTCATTTCGATGATTACTATTTTGAATTCATCTATGTTTCAAAAATAATACATGCATCATTACATCATACCGGCATCGGTTGAAACTTCATAAATTTCAAATCAAAATATTCCGAAAACGGTACACAGTATCGAGTTTAATCAAAAGTACCTTTTTGATGTAGAATCAAATGATGTTTAAGTTCACTTTAAATTTTGATCAACAAATCTTATATTGAAACAGTTAATTTCAATACTACTTGGAACGAACCGTGAAACTAGCACCATCTATGAGAGTCAGACATAAAAACAATATCATTGGATGTACCATCTTCCAAGATTTTCTTTTTCATTGAATACTCATCATAATCATTTCCCAGGTTGCACATCTGTTATCGCGAAGACAAGAACTTAACAGGCACTGCACGTTACGCTAGCATCAACGCCCACTTGGGCATCGAACAGAGTCGTCGCGACGACATGGAATCGCTCGGTTACGTGCTGATGTACTTCAACAGAGGCTGCCTGCCTTGGCAAGGATTGAAGGCGGCAACCAAGAGACAGAAATACGAAAAGATCAGCGAGAAGAAGATGAGCACACCTGTTGAAGTCCTCTGCAAGGTGAGGACATCAATTACATTCTTGTTTTCTATTTACCGGTCTCAGTTTTCTCCAAGTCTCTGGAATTATGTACCAATACTCATTAGTTTATGATATAGACAAACATAAATTCAACGTTTTTCCTCTGCCTGAATGTAAAAGGGTATAATATTTTCTATAGAATAAACTGCTCCACATGAGTTAGGGATATTGATTTAAATTGCAGAAAAATATAGTTTAGATGAGATTTTGTGATGAAAATTCATATCAATATGATTTCAAGTTGCAGGAAATAATTAATTTTAGCCTGTAGGTCTGCAGTGTATACAGGGTGGTTAAGAAAAATCGAGTGAAATAACGAAATTTTATTCCCAGAGAATTCATGCATTTTCAGACTATCAATACAATGTATGGCCTCACGGGCATCAATAAGTGCTTGACATCTTCTTTGCATACTACACACGAGGTTGTTGAACATTTCTTGAGGAATTTGGTTCCATAAACGGGGCAGAAGCTCTCCCAGAATATTTAAGGATTCTGGGGTAGGTTGATGATTATCTAATCTTTTTTCGGGCATATCCCATGCATGTTCTATGCAATTCAAATCTGGTGAGTGCGGAGGTATTGGTAAATGTGGAATACCAACCTCCTCGCGCGCATTCTCAACTATGGCTGCACGGTCCGGTCTAGCGTTATCGTCTAGAAATTGAAGAGTTTCACCAATAGCAGCGTGAAATTTTGACAAAACATTGTCAATGACATGCTCTCTATAGTGTAAGGCGGTCATATTCCCAGGACAAATGTGTAGATCTGTGCGCCCATTGAAACATATCCCGGCCCATATCATAAAACTACCCCCTCTGAATGGATGGACTTCTTGGACATAGCGACGATTACGGGGTATACGTGGGATTGTCCATACTCTTATTCTTCGAGAATCTGAAAATCATCAATATCTGGATTCATCAGTGAAAAGGATACTACGTCATTTATCGTTCCAATTGATAGGTTGCCATGCCCATTCCAGTCTTTGACGCTTATGGTTACGTGTTAATGAAACTCCTCCTAATGGACGTCTAGAACCTAGATTCACCTCTCTCAAACGTCGTCTGATGGTTTCGATGGAAACTTGGACCCCATCTGCTTTTTGAAGAGTATTCCGTAGTATTCTACACGTACATGTAGGCTTTCTTCTCGCCCAAACGGTGATGAAACTATCCTGAGCAGGTGTTGTTTTTCGTCGCCCACCAAGCCTTGGTCTTTCCAACACGGAACCTGTCTCCCTGAACCTATTCCAAAGTCGAGACTCTCTTCTGGCTGACTTGGAACCTTTCCGCTACAACAACCTGAGTTAGGCCACCCTGTAGCATTCCGATAGCCCTGTTAGCCTCAGCGTTTGTTAATTTACATCTTGGCATTTTCATTTTCAGATTTTTATTAGATTATATACTTTTCAAAACGATTCAATACGATATCCCTAACTCTTGTGGAGCAGTTTATATTCTAGCAGGTTATCTTGATAGGAACGAATTTATAAATTTCTCTTTAAATTCTTTTTAATTCCTTAATATTGAGAGATTTTGAACTATTGCAACTAATCAATGAAGAAGATGACATTGAACGATGGCCGCGAAAGCCTCAACCAATTCATGAAGGAAGTTTTGTTTAACGATGTTTTGCTACTTTATTTCAATCCACTCTATCGACGAGTCGCCGCAACGTTATCGAACAATTTATGTGATCTGAGCGAATGGAAGTATCAATATTTTCCCGGCAAAATGAACTGAAAGGTGAAAGTAATTTACAAGTAGGGGCGTGTTACTCGTGAAACATCTTTTCTTCCACTAATGAGTTCTCTTTGCTAATCGGTTATGTTTATTTCCCCTATATATTTCAATGAGAATTATCCACTCTACATAATTCTGAAGGCGTTACTTTTATGAAAAACTAAATAAAAATACGTCAAAAATTATATTCAAGGAGGGTCGTCTTATTGCTGATATACAGGGTTAGGATAGAGCATGGAAAAAAGTAAATATCTTTTGAACAAAAAGGACAGTATTTATGAAAGTTTGCAATTTGAAAAACGATGGGCCAATCTTTATCCCAATTTTTGACCCAACATTTGGAACACCCTGTGATGAGTTTTTCAAAATTCTAAAAATGTAAAATATTTCCAGTCTTCGACTTCAAAAATGTAAAAACGGTTTGTACTTAAGATATCTAGATTAGGAATAGCAAACATAATACTGAATACTCTAATCTCCCATTTTTCTTTAGTTTTTTCTCGATATTTTGGAAAGTATTATGACAAATGCAACGATTTGTGTACGAATGTATTCAGAATTGAATACTGTATCAAATTCGAAAACACTCCCTTAAGGTGGACAAGCTCTAAGAATACTTTAGCTGGGTAGATAATGGCAAACAATATCATAATCCCAATTTTCAGATTTCGAATAGGTCCGGTTCTCCAGAAACGCCTAATAGGCCACTTGGTACACCTGTATATTTTTCAGATGTTGAAAGAGCTTAGGATTTCGATTTCGTACATACTGGGTTTAATATCAATGGAGGATATACTGGGTTTAATGTAAAAAATCTGTGTACAGGAGAATACGTTTATCAACTTCTTTTGAGTTTTTTACATTAACGTGAAAAAACGTTCAGATAAAGAAATTGATGTTGTGTGTATGCATAGTAATGAAGCATTCTTTATTGTACAATTGAATTTTTGTAAATTCGAATTTGACACTTGGGCAACAGTTACCGGTTCGTATTCGTTTATTACTAACTATGTATACACACAGCATCAATTTGTTGATCTGAACTTTTTTTACGGTAGTGTGAAAATCTCAAAAGAAGTTGATTTGACGTGCTTTAATTCTTCATGTATACAGATTTTTTACACTAAACCCAGTATGTGTGCATTCGTAATCCCAAGCTCTTCTGACATCTTCAGGGATATACAAAGATATATAAACAAAAAATTTTACATCCGATACATTTTGCGCTAACCTCGTTCAAAAGACTTACTTGGTTTATACTTTATCCCAACCCTATATAGACGGATTATTTTAATTTACTAATAGTAAAATTCAAATTCGTAAAAAATCAGCAGGGAAATATTGAATTATTTTATAAGGTGCTCGAATTTATAATGGAGCTTCAAATGATTTATTATGTAATATTTCTGAAGCTATTTAACAACATTCTATGGATATAAGAAAGTTGTACTGTTGGTCGGTTTTGGGTAACATCAAGTTGAACATGACGGGGCAGCAGATGGTTTCGCATGGTAGGCATACAAGATACAGTATTCTTTCCGTTGTGATTCCGAAGGTTCATAGGACTGTTTTTCAGAGGTCTCATTCTTTTCTTGGACCTAGAATTTATAGTGCGCTGCCTGTTCATATTAAAATGATAGTGAATATAAAAAAATATAAAAAGGAAATAAAAAAGTGGATATCCAGTAAAAGTAAAAGGTTCATTGAGAATATAGTTGATTTGAAAAACTTTTCGGGGGTTGTGTAGAGAATTTTGGGTTGTGGTTGATTTTTCTTGTCCCTTCGATGGGTCATAGTAGATAAGTAGTATGGTGGATTTTTAACTGGTGTTTGTTTGAAGATAGAATTGTATTCATTGTTTCTATAATTTTGTTGAATACTCACTACAGGTTATCCTTTGTGAGTATTGTATTGTATGCATTTCCTTTTATTGTGTATAATTTAAGTTTGAAAAAAGTTTGAAAATTCGTTGAAGTTGAGCAGATGTTGCCTGAGTGTCATAAATTTTTTGACTTTTCACTCATGTTTTATACCTTTTTGTAATCCTCTTGTAGAGGAATATAAGACAATGCAATAATGGATGGGGTGTTCCATTTAAAAAATTGAGAGGGGTGGATAACGTCTTGATATGAGCAAAGATGTCGTCTTTATATGATTTTTTACGTGAAAGCGACGCCTTGAGAATTATGTGGGGTTGATAGTTTTCATTGAAATATATATATATATATATATATATATATATATATATTATATATATATATATATATATTATATATCGCTTATTGAATATAATATAATCTCCAACAGAAAAAAAATAATTCGTAGGGATATTGTTATCCAAAAAATGTGTATGAGTAATTCGGAGGAGATAATTTCAGTGTGACGTCAATTTTTCTATTCCAGTGACAAATGATAACCTGTATATCAGACCACAAATTACTGCGATTTTATTGAGAAGACCACTAGGTATCATTAAAGTGGAAAATTGTTCATGATAGCTCCACTAAACAAATTCTAGGCAATGGGTGTTATATTGCAGTTAGTTTGAGCAATACAAATCTCGAGTTGAATATTAAGTTTTCGAGGTCACGCGCGAACAGTAGGCGAGACTTGTCTGTGCTTGTCGATAAATGTTCCTAACTGGATTACGGATACAAGAACCATTTGGATGATCGGTGAATGAATAGGTCACGACCGAAATTCTGTGCATCGGAGCTCAAAACATATGCATCTTGAGCGGCGTGCTCTGATTTTCATGCAAAAACGACCCGCGCACATTGGGGTTTTCAATGGAGCAGGAGTGTTGAATCGATGATGAACACAAACTCGTTTCAATACCTCCATTTTCAGGCCAGATTCGGGTGTATCAAAAGGACTCTGTCCATTGAAGAACACACAAAGAAAAGGGTTCATGGCAACTTCTCTCGCAATAAGCTTTGTATTTGCAGAGAATACTTGAATAGGTCTTTTTCGTGATTTTTTCTGGATAATTTAGCATCATCATCAATATTTCTCCAATTAATCGAGAACTAATCAAAATAGCCATCGTACACACATAACAGTATATTCAAAACAAATTTTCTCTTATAATAAATTAAAGGATGCTCATTAAAATTGTCCCCGATATTTACATCTGATTCATAAGAAGGCAGACCATATCCAAAATACACTGTAAAAAATCCAACAGATAAACTTTTGGATGTTCGTTACATTTAAATACAGATTATTTTTATTGAAGTGGAAAAGTGATCATATGGATCAAATTGAAACGACAGTCGTGGTGCTTTTAGCACTATTTTTATAGTTTCTTCCAGTTAACCCCCTAACTCGTATGGTGCTTTGAATTTACTTTCAGGGTATGGTAGGGTCAATTTTGACCCTGCGTGTTTCTTCCATCAAGTTCAGAAAAATTCAATTTTTCTACATTTGGAACTTTTCTCTGCTAATTAGACTACACAGTGAAAACGAATTAATTGTATTTCAAACATACATAATGAATAAATAATAAAGTTTTCATAAATAGTGAAGAGAAACTATAATATATCTTTGAGAAAAAAACAAATACGAAAAAAATAAATTTCAAATCGAAAAACGCTTTGGTATGAATTTCTTCGAAAGTATATGACAGTAAAATATGAAAAAACGAAACCAGGAAAATTCTAACAAACATGATAATTCGCACCCTCGCTACAAAAGTGACACAACTCAAAATTTACTTTTTTCGGTTTATGCTATGAATTAGATCAGAAAACGAGCCTATATAAAATCATGGAAAATTTTTAACCACATCAGTGGGTCCTCCATTTATCATGAAGATACCTACATATCAAAATTGGTGTCTATTTCATGTTTCCAATTGATTAGAAAATATTTAGCATTTGAATATTTTCTACTTTTGATTTTGAGTTGTGTCACTTTTGTAGCGAGGGTACTATTTCATCAAATGTTCATTTCGATCACAATTTTGGCATCGTGTTTTGACCGAACATTTTGTTTGTTGCAAACAATCTTTGCACATTCAACACACGAATTGTTTATTATCGTTGTATCGACATAAAAACACCCAGCTTCTTTTTGGAATCGAACAGAATCGTTAATGGTATGGCAGGATCAAAATTGACCCTAAGCCCGCTGTCACGGCTTTATGCCAGTCGCTAGAAAAAAAATTACTAACGTATATAAGTAACATCAAGAAGGAGGAATAAGAATCACTCCGTTTCTAGTTATGATGCAATATGATTTGAGTAGGGTCAATTTTGACCCTGTCATACCAGTTAAGGGTTAATAATTTCATAAATTTCAATCCGACCGAGCAATATTATTTGATATAAGTGAATGGAGTATACTAATGTTAGTATCAGTTTATTTTCCAAATTTCTAACGATAGACAACGGGAAAAAACAAGTAAACAAAAAAATTTTTTGAGTCCAAGATTTGTCGGTTTAGAATTAACATACTTTACAGTTTTATTTTAAAATCCATCAAATTATTTTCAGTAAGTGGAAATTTATGCGAAGAAAAGAATATTTCCATATTTTTCCTTGTGTTATTCAAATTTCTATTCTCTGAAATAATGTATTGTAATATATGAAATAACTGAGTTTTCGAGGGGGTTTGCATTTTCTCCAATGTCGGTGTCTTGAAAATAGTTTTCGGTATCCTATGAACCGAATTGTGTTGAGAGAATCCCAAATCGTCCTAGAACTAGAACAACGGTTCTTCGAATACAATGACCAATGACCCAGAAAAATCAACAGCTAGAGTAGCTACAAAACCAGTGAAACAACCTTCTCTTTCTATTTCCTATGTGTCTCATCGTCTCCTGTCTCGATTATCCTTCCAGATTACTGACACCGTCAGGCGTAGTGGATACACATATTCATATTTCAGCACGTTCGTGAAAACTGGTTTCACCAAAACGTAATCAAACAAACGTGAAGTACGAAAGCTGCAAAGTATCAGTACAGATTGATTAAACTATAAAATATTGAATTTGTCGGAAGTTGATAACGTAAACAAGAAAATGCTTTCGATTTTGATAATTCACGGTAGTATGTTGTTCTGAGGTACCTATTGTTCAAGAAGGAAGTTCAACAACAACGGTCATGAATAAATAATTATCACCTTTCGTCAACAAATGGGTCGAAGCAACGGTAAGATGAAAATTTTGAGAAATCACTGACATGAATTCAGAAGCATTTACGCACATGTTCAAATTCATTGCCGATGTTTGTTTTACATTAGATATCGCTAAATATCTGTCTCTGTTTTAATTTCTATTTAATAATACAGATTTTCGAAACAGATGAATTCAAAATAGTAATCATCGAAATGAATGCTTTCTTCATTTCATAAGCTCACAGATCTTTCATCTGCGACTGGAGAAATGAAATCATATTTTGTCACGCAGAGAAGAGATGTAATGGTTTCAGCATCATCAATATCCCATATTGCTCAGAGACAAAATCTTCAGAAAAAAATTCTACTTTTGAACCAGCTAGTTTGAGCCTTTTGAGAGAGAAGTTCCACATCTCCAGTCACATGCTAAAAAGAACTGTATCCTCCTTCATCTCTTGAGAATTTAGCAGTGGCTCTAAATGTTCTCGGTGTGGCCTCCTTAAAGGCAAATGATTTTTGTCTTCCCATTTGTCCTTTTCCTTGTTTATATACACATTACCACACTGTGATAGTATATCGTAGACAAGAAATATACCTAACACAGATAATATGTGATGTTCCTTCTTCCTTACTTGGATCGTTTGATACATTCTGGTTTTCAAAAACTTGAACCACTCGCCGCAGTTAGAACGGTTCTAAAAATTGTAACCCGAATCAAGTTACTGATAGCAACCTGTTCACAAGAGCAAAGATAACTGATAAGTGCCATATAATAATTATCGACAAGATATTATTTCTATAAGTTGATAGTAAATATATTATTGTATACAATATAGGACACCGGTAACAACGTGTAGCTGAATATTATTTTAGTCCAAATCTGTTCGCAAATTGTCATAAGGCATCAATTGGGCCTTCGCAAATTAGTTACAAAAACATCAGACTTCAAGAATTAAAGTTCGTGCGCGCGCTTTTTGTTGCTGATTACGATAGTGAGACTTAGCTTATGTTGACTAAATCCACTCTCTATTTTCATTAGTTAATTTCAGTAACTGTCATTCTCATGTTTATGCTTAAAATGAAACTCGTGAAAAATAAGTTCTTCACATCATAATCCATGAACTTTTGATAAACTTCTAATTTTACGGTTGTATTGACTAAATCCACCATCAGTGTTCGGCCAAAACTCTTTACATGTAAAAAAGGCACCTAAAACTCAACTTCAATTATTAGATTAACAATAGACCTGCATGATGGAAAACACCTCAATATCTGGAACTATCCGAAATAGTCTAGAAACAAAATTAGGTTAAATTATTTCAAGGTATAATGAAACACTTATAAGAAACGTTAATTTCAACCGATGACGGTCACCGAAACCAAGTTTGTAGTTGTTTGCTTCCTTATTTGGTTTGCAAGGAAGAACTCACATGGGTTGATTAAAACACGATTGGCATAACCAAGGGAGAACTGACAAAACTTAAAGTTTTTTCAGTAGAAGTATTAAACGATTGCTTTCCAAAAGATGTGTCAAAGAATTATTCTGAAGAAGTTTTAGCAGCAATTTAAATGTGATGAACATATAAAAGGTTGTACCAGAGGTCTGCTATTCAAATACTCACGTGCTCATCTTGATAATAGTAAATATTTGAAAGTTTTCTGTAAAGCTAGCTGTAGTTCATGATGTAAGGCAGTTATATGCTTTTTAAGTCCTATTCAACATCTTTTCCAAAAAAATATTAGTATAGAAATTGCAACATGCTCATACAACCAGGAGCAGAGACAATACTTACCAAACACCAAGATGCATGAAGACAATTGGCCAGCGATGCTAAAACTATTTTGCACCCAAAATTAACAATATTATTTCAGATGAGTTGGAAAATATAAAAAATATTAAATCTTTTAAAGACAACTGAAAGCATGAGTAAGGATGAGTATTAGCATAAGACTTCAAATGAAAAATTTAATATCTATTAAATTTTTTAGTTGTCTAACATGAAACATCAAATGAGAAATTTCGCATAGAAAATACTGATATCCGACTGGACATATTCCTGCTTAGGATTTCTCTGTTTATTTTCGTTTTCTTTCCTGAATTGTTTAATGTATCTCTTATAGGACAAATATTCTTAATTTAATATAGCATACTGGTTATAATGTTATTATATACCTCAGCGATGTAATGAGATTTTTAGGCAAAACAGACTTTCTTTCTTTCTTTAATGGAGCTCACACAAATATTTGAATAATACGAATTATATTGACTAATTCTAATCTATTTTTTCTTCAGGGTTTTCCGGCCGAGTTTTCGATGTACCTGAACTATTGCCGAGGTCTACGATTCGAAGAAGCACCCGATTACATTTATCTACGGCAATTATTCCGCATCTTGTTCCGTACCCTAAACCACCAATACGATTACACCTTCGATTGGACGTTGCTCAAGCAAAAGACAACCAACCCCAATGCAGTGGGTTCCTCGGCGCAACCTCAAACATCAACTGCAGTTGCACAGCCTCCAGGTGAGTAATCTGAAGAAGTGTTACTCCAAATCCATTCTACTTTCAGTGGATCAATGTTAATTTCAAGTCAATCATGTTTTTTTGAAAGTAGTTTTGATTTTGTTTCGATTCAATACTCTAGGACATTCGAAATTTATTTTTATTTTTCAAAATTCTATGAACATATTGTTAATAATACCGAATTTTATCATTAGTTTACTGAAGTCACTGTCTATTATTTTATCAGTTTCGAAAAATTTTCATCTAAGAAAAATTGGTGCTGGTTGAAAACTTTGTGCCTGTCCTGTAGTTTTGAGCAGATAATCACGCCATTTTTTTCCGCGTTATTAACATCCATTTTCTACCTATGGTACTCATTTATGTTTCTTATTATTATCTGATAAAATAATATCATTGTTAAGTCTCCTTAAAATTCTTCTATCCCGAAGGCAGTAAATCTTTTTCAAAACAATATACATAAGAATTATACTTTTATGGATATTGCCAAGTTCCATATTGGGTTTAAAAATTCATCTGCAGCTCGGGATTGAAGTAGTATGCGAATTATTTCCCTTTTATTTATGGTAACTCGTTTGTTTTGTTAATCTAATTGTAGCCTGTACCGTTCCTTGAAATTGTTCGAAAATAATCATAATCGATCAGTTGAATCCCTCTGGCAATACACTCATTTTTACCCCTACTTTTCAGTGAACCGTGACAAAAAAGAACAAGATGAAAAGAACAAGCAGATTAATTCAAAAGGTACAGGATTATGTGATAATTTATAAACACTTTCATGCTTTTAAGATAGTGAATTTCTTTGGTAATCCTGAAATTTGCTGCCCTGTCCCAGATATATTTTTTTTCTCTTCATTATCGAGTATGGTATTAAGGAACACTGTGGAGTGGAAAGAATAATTTTATGGGGAGTATGAATTTTGGGAACTTATTTGTGGGACTTGATCTATCAGACATATCAGCTTCTTATTTTACTTTCTTGCAAAATTGTGAACTGAGGACCTGAATTCACCATAGATTCATAATGATGATAATAATACACTCAAATTTTTACATACAGCTTAATATAGGAGAATTATTATGACGTAAATTCAAAACATATCCAAAGAGGCCAAAGTTTATTATGTCATTATAAATCATCTGTGCCTGAACTTTATTGGATATACTTGACGAGTGCACATTTTCCATCAATACCACCCTACCGAATTGAGAAATCAGTTATTTTTCTCAACTACAATGATTTCTATATTGAAAAATATTTTGAAGTAATTGTTATTTCACTAGTTAAATTTATAGTGATTTTGCCAAGTGTTCTTTCATACACTATCGATTTTGTTTAATTCACTGAAACTAACTACTTCTATCATTTTGCTTGTGTTTATTACTTATGAATGATTCCGAATCTATCTTTCTTTTTCATATTCCAGATGATCAGTTATTTTAAAATAGTTTCAGTTAATATTGCCCTTTTCATACTGCATTTATAGTTCCCAAACTCACCCATCCCCAAAATGATTGATAAAACATTCAGATCTTAAAAGCTATAGATGTAATTGATTCCGTTACAAATAAATGTATCAATGTGAGTCTGCTATATATTATGAACCTTGAAAAATACTTCTTTTAAAAGCTCTTTGCTTGCTTTAGGATAACAGTGATCATATATTGGTAGATTTTGTGAAAAAATTTGCACGCTTTGTATAGTTGGAATTTCCCTTGGCTCTGGCAGTAACCATTCTGTATTCAAAAGAATATAGAATTCAAACCCTCCAATGCTGAATATTGAAACTATTTCATTGTTTTCATGTATTTTATTTGTCTCCTTTGTTTTTCCTGAAATTTAAAATGATATGCCTGTGATATTTGAATATGCACCTAGGTGAATTGTCCTTTGTAACACTTTCCCAAATATTTTTCATGGCTGATATCAGATTATTAAATTGGAACAAATGCCTTCATAAATGTTTGTAATATCATAGGTGCTTACAATAATTTTTTCCAGTACATACTTAAGTATGAGGGTTCCGAACTAATTCATAGAATTTCGAATCTGACTGCCCTTATTATTTTATTCTATTTAAAATTAGTGGTCTCTTCTTCTGTGTCAAAAACTTTAGATGTTAGTTTTTCGTGTTCTGCTGTGTTTTTTTTTTATATTTACACATGGAATTTGAATGCTGACTAACGAAAAAATTTTATTTGAATCATTTATCCCAGTTGTAAACATTCAAGAATATAAATTCGCACTGTCAGGGCCCTAATCGAAATGAATTCATACAACAATATAGTTTGATTCTCATCTTATTTCAGTAATCTTCAGATTTTACCATTGTCATTAAGTAATAGTCTCTTACCAAGTTCAAAATGAAATTATGAGAATTCCTTTCTTCGAATAATAATAAGAGTAGATTACTGGCCAACTTCTACCTCTTCGAGTTTTAGGTATTACCTTGAAAATATCAGGGAGTTCTTCTGTTATTGATTTGCATTCAATATGTTTTCACATTGTTTATGATTTCTTCATAATCACTTCGTGAAATCATAATCAATGAAAAATTGAACATAATATAGCACTGCTACACAAGTTTCATTTTTATTTCTAACTCATTTATTCATTCAGAGACAATCATCTTCTATTTATTCAATTTAAATGAGTCAACCTGCAAAAAATGAAAACTAGTTCAACAGAACCCATTGTATGTATTAAAATTCGCCTCTTCAAAGCTCTTAATGGGACTTCAAGAATGTCTCTTTTCAAACACTAAACAATGTTTCAAAGGACTAACGAACTAGGTCTTTCTACCCTGGAAACGCCAAACTAATGAGTAACTCGAAAACTACACATTTTTCAAATGGGGAAACTAAGTAGGAAAATTCTAAAGCCCACTATGATGTTACACACATAATAAAGAAGGCAAGATTTAACTTCATCTGATATATTTCCATTGTATAAGGTAGTCTATAGCACACTCACTCTTTATGATAAAACCGTAATTTCGAATCACAGAGAAAACTATATTCTTCAAATCTTCTTTGTGTTTTTAAATCAGAAACCTCATATGAATACTTTGGTGATAAATTTTCAATATAATAAATTGTTTCTGATTTGCTAATACAAATATATGGAAATACTTCTTTCTTTTAATAATAACAACAAATACCCATATATTCATTAGAGCTAATTCCAGGTTAAAGAGTGAAGTACAGAAGATCCCACATTTTTCATGAAAGGACCAATTTGAACTAACTTGAGCCTTTAATCCATCATTAATGTTAGTTTTCATTGTCTACTGTCAGTATTATATTGATAAAAATTGTCAATTTGTTGAAAAATCTTTCTGATTCAATATTACTCACTCAAAATTCACCCAGAATAAATATATTATTTGGTATGTGGATGTGGAATTTATTGGACAGTTTTATTTGGTATTTATTGTAAATAGAAATAGCTTACAGAATTTCTTGTATGATTTTACTTGATGGCTTGAATAAAAAGGAGTTTGCAAAAGAGTGAACTGTTGTGTTGGTTTATTTCTTCTGGTGATCGCTCCAATCGTATTTTTCAATACTTTGATTGTTGAAGTTGTGTTTGGTGGCAGAAAATTATATTGCAATATTCCTTACTGCATTGAACAAGACGACAACAAGAGTTCAATGCAGTAAGATCATTATTTTGACAGTCCAACAAAGATGCTTTCTCTTCAATCATGTCATAATTAGAATAAATGAGCTAAATATATATATACACGTTCTGCATGAATTGTCCAGAGGTAGCAGATCAATGAGTGGAACAAAGATGTATGAAATAAACTAGAGAACGGAGAGTTCTACTTCCCTCTCACCATTTCTGCCGTGCTGAGTAAGAATGCCGTATCTCAATTTTTTTGAATTTTGGTTTTTCGTTTCTACGGATTCTTAGGTAGGTTTTCCAGCATATTTCATAGTAAAATTGTCAGATTACTATGAAAAGTTCGCTAACAATCGTATAATTTCACCGAACGTATCGGAAGAATACTCAGTTGTATCTTTCGAAGTTAATGGGGTGCTACTATAAATTATGAGGTGAAAAAAAGAGCCACATATTTATTATGATAAATAAATTATGATCGACAAAAAAACACTTAATCTTTGAAAGTAATTAGTGGCGAATGCAGTTTTTTGGGTTACGGTATTCTAATTAAGCACGGCAGATTTCTCCTCTAATCCCTTTACGTTACTATCTTACTTGGCCGATAGGTGTCTGTCGCTGTGCTTGATAATAATCAGTTTCATTTCAATTAGGCGTGGCTTAAAAAATTTAAGCAGGGGAGATTATTCTAAAATTATTTTTTTGTTTAACTGATGCGATCTGAATTTTTTTTTCCTTTCTCTTTCTCTCGTGGGATATAACCCATCCCTAGATGACTTGTTACCAGACGTGTATATATATATATATATATATATAGACTTCTAACTTATTACCTATTCGTACAATACAATTTGAAGTTGCATGCCTTATCACTTTGAAAGATTAAATATTGAAAAGTGAATAAAAATTCTTGAAAGAAAACTAACATGTTTGCATGTTCATTTTTAATTTTTATGAAGTCCAAGATCCATATGTACAATAATCATTTTGTTTCGTTCTAGGCAACCATTAACACACCATGTCTGCAAAAAGAACATCAACAACATTAAACTTTAAGTAAAAAACACGAATTACTATTTACTTTGTCTAACGGTCTTATTTACGGATATTGTAATATAAAGTAGAAATAAAATTAAAAAATGCAAAAAATATTTTGTAATGCATGGGTCTTTTTTTTAACCTATATATAAACAATATCCAAAACTTTCAAGATGTTTGAAGGGAAGCTAATGCATCAAACTTCTGAAAGTCTTTTATTTAATATTTTCACAAGTGTGTAAGTTCAGTTTTTTTTTCTTTCCAAATTATAGATTTAGTTCTATGCAAAGATAATCACTTTATCAACTGAGTTATGTTTGTATCAAATATTGTATTATAAACCCCATTTCTTGAAAAAATATTTGAGTAATGGATAATATTGTTTCAAATTACAAGGAAAGAATTCATTATTTATTATGTATAAACTAAATTAATAAAGCTTTACATTATTTACGTTTGAAAATTTACTTATTGATATTTGAAGTATT
Organism: Hippodamia convergens; assembly: GCA_038502775.1. Taxonomy (NCBI): domain Eukaryota; kingdom Metazoa; phylum Arthropoda; class Insecta; order Coleoptera; family Coccinellidae; genus Hippodamia; species Hippodamia convergens. The sequence continues at coordinate 12,447,875 of CM076611.1, read as the reverse complement.
TTTGAAAAACTTCAATACAGAGAAAATAAAAAACTAGGATTATACTTCATTTACGAAAAAAAAAATTCAAATTTCTTAAAAGACTAAATTGAAAGGACCCATGTGATTCAGTTGAGGTTAGGTCGCTTACAAAATAGACTTCAGCCTCATTTAAATTGTGTGAGAGGATGCCTGATTGATTCGTAGTGTGATTGCAAATATGGCTGTATTATTTAAAATGATAGTGTAGAAATAAGTTGTAAAATATTAATAAACATTTCGGATAATAATTGAGTACTATAACGTCAATTTCATGTCTTTACATTAAGCCTATGAATTTTCCAGTAACATGATGTGCTCCAATATACATAATATAATAAATATCATTAAAACAACATTTTTTTTCCTACTCAATATTACTCTTTTTTCAAGTTCAAACTGCTTATTTTAGTTTTGATTTAACAGGAATAAAATGAAACAAATATTAGGTATGTTTGTGTCAAAATGATCGAAAAAAAAGTATACAACTCTAAAGCCCCCATATTCATCAATTATTGAAGGGTTCTATAATAAATGAATCAAATATTCAAATGCTAAACTTGCTCAGATATGGATTCATTGAACTCAAACTTGAATATTATACAAGTTATCTTATCCTTTATGTCACGAAAATCAATTCAAGCTGTTGGTAGTATTTTCTCAGGAAATTTTCAAGGCTGCAGCAAGTTATACATTCAATTGAATAATAATGAATATGAGAGGCGCAAATACCTTACTTTTATTATTAAATTATGGTGATACACTGAGGTCCGCCAATAATTTTTTTTTGCAATTTCATGAAATGGCATGTGTAAAGTAGATAATATGCTTCATTCATACCACATAAAACTCTAGATGTCCTTGTATATACCCTAATATTTGTGATGATGAAAAATTTAGAATTTCCACGTTTTAGCTGGAAGATGATCATTAATTTTTCCTGAAAAAATTTCATTTAAAAAAAATTCAATAGAATTCCATGTATAAATTGTTGTTTGCATCCCTTAAACAATGAAAACTAATTGTGTTCATTTGTTCATCAAGAACATAACTTATTCCTGAAGATTATTTGCATATGTTTGGGCTATTTTCTAATGAAAACTAATTAGATAGTTCAAGACAAAGTTGCAATAATATCTTATATTTACTGAGAGTTTCATTTCTGTTCGCAATTAATTGTATGTTCTTACAATAAAAAAGAAGTGAAAAGTTAAATTCTTCATCAAGTTGATGTGAACTGCAATTGTAAAAATATTTCAAGTTATATATGTCGCGTATCATTGGAATTTACTACAAATTCATGAAAATTTTTGTACAAATATTCTGAAATCCCCAAGTTCCATCTTAGGATAAGCTTCTTCTGATTGGGTCCCTTGATAAAGACTCCAAGGTTTTTATATTTTTTGTGTAATTTTTATAGGGATTTGGAACTGAGTAGTTATTTGTAACTTATACCAATTAGCAGTTTAATGAGGACTTCTCTAGTTTAGTCAGGTAACTCCGAGTCCAAATTTATTAATTTGGATAAATGGAATAAATTCTTGACTGTTTGAAATATATTGTTATCTAATCTTTATGTCAAATCAGTGTGTGTATTACTAATATTAAACTAAAAAACGTGGGCAGATTTTAATTTGCACTTATGAGCAAAACTATCAGTATATTCAATAAATCTACTCCAACATTTCATTTAGCCTATTGAAAAACCATATTCATTGTTGCCTTTGCAGTGGAAATAATTTGAGTTCTGAAGATTTCTTTCATTGGAGCATGAATATTGAATTACCTTGGTTTTGATCTTCGTACTCTTCAAATATAATATATAAATATTACTGTATATTTTAATGTCTCATTTAGTTGTAAGTATCTATATTATGAAGGAATAGTTATTTTGGCAAGAGCCTCCATAATTTTAGTTTTGGACAGCTTTCGAATTTTGTAAAAGAGCTGTTTTATGAGTTGACAGGAATAAAAACTAAAACTTCAACATTTTCTTTCAATTATTTGTACCAATATCAGAGTTAAAAACAATACCGAAATACTACATTTCGCAATTCCTATATATCTAAAACTTCCCAAATTCCTTACTGAAGTAAAAAACCCTTGATACAATGGATAGATTTATCAGTTTTGAATTTTTATCTTCAGAGCCAAAATACAAAGATTTTGAAATTTTTATTACTCTGAGTGGTAAAAGTACAAGATGTTGTCATGGTGAGATATAGGTACCTACTGACGGAATCTCACAACTGAATTGTGATGTATTTTAGTTGATTCCTTGAAAAGTTCCAAAACTTTAGTAGAAACTTCAGGAATCTACACCCTTTAGAAGTAAGTAACAACTAACTGGGTCTTTAGATGAATATTTTAAGCCTGTCGTTTTTCTTAACATTTTCTTTTTTTAACTATGGAATTTCAACGCAATCCATGTAATTTGAAAAATTGAGCTATAAAAGCTGACCGTTACATCGAAGAATGTTTAGCAGATTCTATTTGTTCCCTTTGTTAGACAAAATTTCGTTCTGATGCACTATAAGCTAGGCCGCATGTGGCGAGAATTGTGAGAGATTATCTCGATGGGATGAACATCCACCGTTTAGACTAGCCCCCATAAAACCCCGATCTAAACCCAATTGAGTATATGCGGGACATGTTGTCGTGAACTATTAAACATGTTGCACTTTTGACTATATGAAAATTCACCATATATTCAATAATAATTCCATGCAAATGAAAGGGTATTTGTTGAAATACTCATAAAATTGTTATCGAATACCTGAGGTTCATCGGATATTTTGATTTTCAGAAATGTTTGTTTCTTTAGAAAAAACATATAATGCAGAGCAATTCCATAAAACATATCGTGGCAAACAATTTTATTTGTAATATAGCAACGCAATATCACCAAAATATTTGTTGACTCATTAATATATTAATAAAATAAGATGTATACTAAATACACATTCAAATACTTTATAACTAACAGTACTTAATAAATATGCTATCAATATTATATTCCATAATTTCATTAAAAAAATAACAATAGTTTCGTCTAATTCGCGAATATTATTAATTATAATACTAAGCTCCAATTCTCCATAACCTTGATTTTCTGGGATAAATTTATGGAAATGAATAATACTTTTCAAAAGTTTTTTCACATCTAAAAACTATATTCAGAAATAGAAAAGATGAAAAATAATGAAAATGTGCAACAATTTATTGATATACATTCATAAACTATGCTAATGTATTTCGAAATCATAGAAAAAATCAGTTCGGTTTTATATTTCTATTCATAACACACTTATTCAATTAGGATTACTAGATTTAGATGAACGCAGCCGATCTAAACCTGACCTTTCATCTTCCTCATCACTTGTATAAGAGGACATTCCAGACACTGCTCCTCTAGTAGATGTTACTTGTATCAGTTCAGCATCAGGAGCATTTCTATTCTCATAAAGTAATATATTGAGGGTTTCTTCTAAAATTCGGGCTTCTGGGCATTCAACTTTTGTATGCTTTTTATCTGTTGCATAAACAATTGATGTACAACATACTTCAGAAACTTTTTTACCATGTCCATAAAATACCCAACAGCAAATTTCACTCTTACTAATGACATCTTTTAAAAACAAAACTCGTTCACTATACCACAGAGATAATTTATCAAAAAGTTCTATATTTTTCAAGAGATTATCATCAGATGTTGTGGTATAAGAATACTTATTATTATGTCTATTTATCAACAATTTAATAGCAGGTTTAGTTGTTGAACTTATAAGCATTTCCTCTTCTTTGTGTGATGTTATCAGAGGTACTTTACAAATTGGTTCATGTTCTACCTTATCTTTTTTAGTTAACGCTTGTGCACAACATTCTACTAATTCTGAAATGCAGTAATACTTAGCTTCGGCCAGTAATTCTGCTATTTCTTTACTTGATTCTGGTAAAGTCACATTGCCATCTCTTAAATAATTCAATATTGATCCGAAATGTTTCCCAGATCGGTCGACTAGAATCCATCCTGAAACATTCCTTTGTTTTGTATGGAATATTCAGAAATGAATAATGGGTAAAAAATAATAAATAATAGGTAAATTTACTAATTCTGCATGTATTTACCATCTGAATCAGCCAAGACTTCCATTCTTCCACTAAACATAGCTCTCAACATAGTGTCATGTTTAGTTAAGGTTCCTATAGTTGTATAATACAGAGATCCCCCTACGTTTAATTTTACATATTCAGAAGGATTACCTTTAATAACAGTTTTACCCGACATTCTTTCTTCAGAAACTAAAAAAGATAAAATTCAAAATAACAATTTCCATCTTTAGCTAACTCACCTATATTGGTGTTCATAAATAAACACAAGAGTGAAATCCAAAATTTCACTCTTCAAATTATCAATAGGAATACAAAATTTCCTGAATTTTATCTTTTTTAACCAATTAAATAATTCTGCGTTTGTCAGTCAGGATTGGATCATGATTTTTTTTTTGACATATGACAAATCATAAATATGGCGCATAGAAATTATAACTTACCTCAGGGCGTTGATTGAAGTACTTCAATCAACGCTGATGTTTGATCAACCATATTCCTATTAAATGTTTATACGTATATGGATGAAACTATAAGAATAAGTAAGAACGTAATAATAATGAGTAATTTCTAATTAAACAATGAATTAAGTTTGTCTATGAGCCTATTTTAATAATATTCTATGATGTTCTGTTTGAGCAAACATCTTTGATTTCAGTCCATAGACAAAAAATTAAATTCGTCTTGTTTAATAAGGAAATTCTATGCTTAGCATGGTCGTGAACTGGAGCCTTTTTCTACCGGTAATTTCAAGATTTATACATATATTCGTACATTCAAAAAAATTATTAATCCAGTAGTTTTGTTTGTAAAATGGGGTCTTATGCTTCGGAACCCAAGGTTGATAAGGAATCTCTGGATGAATACAATGATAGATTAAATTGTGGTGCAAGTTCAATGCAAGGTTGGCGCGTAAGCCAAGAGGTAAACTTAAATTTATATTCTACAATTCTTAAGTTTCAATATAAAAATTAGAATATGACCATTCTGAAATTTTTTAGGACGCCCATAATTGTCTCCTGAATTTTGATACGAATACTTCGTTTTTCGCGGTTTATGACGGGCATGGGGGCCATGAAGTGGCCCAGTATTGTTCTCAAAAACTTCCAGATCATATCAAAAATACTGAAGCTTATAAAGAAGGAAACTATGAAAAAGCACTAATTGATGGTTTTTTAAGTTTTGATCAAACAATAACAACTCCAGGCGTAATTAAAGTACTTAAAGAAATTGCAGAAACAGAAGAAGATTTGGAAGACGAAGATGATGAAGAGAATGTTGCTCATCTTTATGAAGAAGCTACAATGCCAATAGAACAGGTTATTGAAAAGTATACATCTAATGCCTTAAACCCCGCTGTGAAGTCCCTAAAAAAAGGGGATAAGCCTCCAAAAAGTCCTTGTTTGAAAGCAAAACAACCAAATGATGTAGGTGAAGGTACTTCATTCGTGAAACCAGATAAATTATCCAGTAATGATAAAGCTGGATCATCACATTCTAAGAACGATTTGAACTGTTCAGGTGAACATACAACAGATTCAGGTATAGTTCTCTGATATTGAAATGAATTCTGAATAAAATAATCAAAAATATTATCTATTAGATAAGAAATAAACACCTAGTATTTATTTTCAATTATAATGAATTTATATTAAGAAACTCTCGTGACTTCAAGTACTATACAACTTTCAAAGTGGTTTAATTAGAAGATTTGTTATGAGTAATGTTTTACTTAAACCAGTTTAAATCTTAATGGAGTTTAATACATTATGATGCATATGAATATGAATCAATACAATTTCATTAGGGAATTCAGTTATTCAGATCTTATACTCTTGAATGGTTTATAGATAAGAAGGAAGAATTACTGCAGAAATCTAGTAATGATGATGACAATCAGATTCCGAAAATTGAAATAACTACACCTGAAGGTACAGAAGCTAATGGCATCTCACCTAAAAATGAAGGACAACAAGAAGTTATTCTAAATGGAGAATCGAAAGATAAGGCAAATTCCACAAATGTGCAGGAGAATGGAGAGGAAACACCCAAAGGTAACTAACATTCATTTCAAAATAGAAAGACAATATGTGAAACCTGCAAAATATGTTTCTTGATATTATATAATAATTAAAGGCAAAGGCAAGGCCAAGATGAAGATAATTACACCAATCCCAGTGAGAACTAGTTCTAGAATAAAAGAATCGCCTAACACCCTTTATAAGAAATTGCTAGTTTTTGGAAACGGGGAAGATGAGGAAGAAGATTCAGAAGATGAAGATGACACAACGTTTGATGGTGGTCTGGGTAACTATTTACATTTCCTCAAAGATACCTTATTTTAGTAAGAGATAATAAGTTCTACTCAGTGTTACAATATTAAACATTAAAATTGGAGTTAGAAATGTATTAGCTACCATGAAGTGGTTCTCTATTTACTGATGCTTCCCTTCACAATTAACATACTTCCATCAAAAGATATTTTGATTGATGTTAAAAGAAGGAACTTTTTATTTTAACATTTTATGTTTTTGTGAAGAATTTCCCTCTTGAGATCTGAAGTAGATGAAGGTGGCGGTTAAAGTTAACAAATGCCTTTTTAAAAGATTCATTTATTATAATTTTAGCCTTTGCTACTACATAATACATTTTGACATAATTTTATGTGAAAATTAGTCCATTGGCATATTAAATATTTTTTCTTGGAGTTGTAGTTTCTGAGATAATGATAAAGCTTCTTTTTTTGAAATAGAATAGCCCAAATATTCATTCCATTCTATTCACAGCATGTTAATCTGAAGATGAATCTTACTATATTGACAAGAGGTTAATAAGTAAAAATTCTTTCACAGCTAGTTGTACTTCCAGAGTATTTCCTGAAAGTTACGAAATTATATCCATCACGTGAGGACAGACGGGTATAAGTCAAAGTTAGAGAAAATGCTATGGAAAGATTTAGAAGAACTTCGAATGGTTTTCAGTCGTTTATTAATTAATAACAGCCGAAAATAAGCATTTGAAGTTCTTTTAAGTGTTCAAATTGCGTTTTCTCTAGCTTCGGTTTTTTGATGTATTTATATTTTTGACATAGATTTAGAACAGGATATTTTTGTAATCTGTAAGTTCAGACAGTTTTATTTTCGTTTTAGAAGATAGTTCAGAAGATGAGGAAAATTCTCATTTGGAGGAAGAATCAGAAGACAGTTCAGATGATGATGAGGATGAAGATGATATAGATAATGAAGAAATGCTGGAATTCACAAGAAATATGAAAGATGAACCAGGATCTGATAGTGGATGTACAGCTGTTGTAGCTCTTTTGAAGGATAAGAAGTTATGGGTTGCAAATGCAGGAGATTCCAGATGTGTTGTGTGTCGAAATGGTAGAGAAGATTTCAATTCGAATATTTGTTTTTTGTATTAAAATCAAATTTTTTCAATCAAACGCTTCGCTTTGTGTCAAGTTCAAGTTTTTCTTTTTAGGTAAGGCTATTGAAATGAGCTTTGATCATAAGCCTGAAGATGAACCAGAAAGGGCCAGGATAGTTAAGGCTGGAGGGCGTGTTACAATGGATGGAAGAGTGAATAATGGATTAAATCTTTCAAGAGCCATTGGAGATCATGCATATAAGCAAAATACAGAATTGGGACCTGAAGAGCAGATGATAACAGCCCTGCCTGACATCAAAACTCTTGATATTGAAGAGGATGATGAATTCATGATTTTAGCATGTGATGGTATTTGGAACTTTATGTCTAGTCAGGAAGTGATTGACTATGTACGACCAAAAATTAAAGAAAATAATCAAAAATTATCTAGTATTATTGAAGAGGTAAGAATTCTTGTTGAATTATATGTAAAGAATTAATAATATAAGAAGAATTCATGAAAGGATGAATTCTTTTTAATTAATAATTGAAAATTTTAATAATTTTGGTATTTTTATTTCAGTTGTTTGATCACTGCTTAGCGCCTCACACAATGGGAGATGGTACAGGCTGTGATAACATGACTGCAATTTTAGTACAATTGAAAAACAACCGTAAACGCTCAGCTTCACCAGAAAAATTAGAAACTGAATCTGTTAAAAGGGTGAAAACTGATTCCGAAGAAACCTCAGTTTAGTAATCCATATTAAACTGAATATTTTCTTGACAATTTCGAATAACTCTCCTTGTATTTGGAATTTGTAGGTTGTCAGAGATGTTTTTCCATTTGTTTCATATTGATTTTTTCTCTTAGGATATTCAAGAACAATATATTTGTAGAGTGTATCTTTGGCAATCTCCAAAATTAAATGTAAGGGGAAAAAATTGCTGTATTGCAAGGAACTAATTTTAAATTCTTTAATTATAACATTTGTATAGATAACAATTTAGATGGTAATGATCATCTTTTTGAGTCCCATTTTTATACTATTATAAATTGACTTTTAATCCATTTTTTTCAGTGTTTTGTACACCATAGTTCAGCAGGTGCCTTCAGTTAATGAAGACTGTGGTTTTGAGAATTATCTCATAAAAGTTAGTTTGGTAACTATTGATTATCCTATCCTGTTGGGTTCCACTGGCTCAACTGTTTTTTTTTATTTATTTCTTCCTAGTTCAATACATGTTTATATTTTGTCTTCTTGAATAATTATGTTTCTGTTAAAGTACATGTAATATAAATTATAATTTTTAATATTGAGTCATTTGATTGATTAGATCCTGTTGTTCCATCTCTGTTTTCTGAAGGGAGTTGAACTGAATTTTCAATCGTTCTAATTCTATTGACTTTTCCATTATTAAAGCCTGAAAATTTAATTATGAAGTTATTGTGAATTCACAGAAGTGTACTTTACATGGAGTTGCTGTTGGTGGGTTTCTTTCTGCTTTTCCATTCCTTGAAGTATGTTTCTTGCTCCAATCGCCTTTATTTTTTCTTGTTCAACTTCTTTTGCTAATTCTTCGACAATAGTAATGAATTTTTTCCCAATTTTTTGAAATTCTTCTATTTCTAGTTAAAACATCAAAGAATCATCAGAAGTAGTGTCAAACACCCAGATAGAACGTTATAGAGACACACTGTTACATGCAATAAGAATAAACCTCTGTAGAAATACCCATGTAATACTATTACATGGGTACTGGAAAAACTAAAGATTTGAGGTATTTTTACCTCGAAAATATTGAGTTAAGGATGGGGAAGCTGGCCCCTATTACCTCAAATCTGTAAATGCCATTGGAAGTTATTCACAATTTATTATGAATTAGCAATCAGAAATCTGCCATAGCAGTTTGCTTTAACAAAGTGTTGAGCCTGAATGTCATATGCATGGTGATGAAACCATGGGCGCCCGCGGGGGGAGAGCTGTGGCTCCCCCTGAGGTTTTGATCCCCTTCTTGTTTTTGAGCAAAACCAAATACTGATTTTGCCTGTGCCGCATCAAATCATTATTTGGCCCCCCTGAGAAAAAATTCTGCGGGCGTTCATGGAGGGAACAGGAAATGGTTCTAGCTTCTAGCTAGAAAATGTGATGTTATGACAAGAATTTCTCAGTGGTAGCAAAAAAAAAGAAATGTGATAAAAAAATTATTAATTTTGCAAAAATCAACTCTTACTTTCTGTATATATTTTGCATTCTTCTTTCAAATCATTGGTTTGCTTGTAAATTTCAGGTTTCAATATACACACTTTATCCACTTCATCAAAGTAAATGCCATATTTGGATAAAATTTCTGACATTGCAATATTGTGAGTCGTTTCAGTTATTTTATTATTACAGCAGCTTATATTTCAATGCAATTGTAGTTGTTGCTCGTTACTATAGTAACCATGGAGGTAGAAGAAGGGGAGGTAGCATATCCTATGTTTCCCTTGCTATGAAAGTGTCACCAAAAATCCGCCATGTTGCGGAGCCAAATTTGTGGCGGGAATTTTGTATATTTGAATTTTTACAATTCGAAGTTTGTTCGATTCTCTTTTAGTGACCAAAAGATGAATAAATAATGATCGAAACAAATCAAGGAGTCAAAATATCATACACAATTGCTTCTAATGAATTGGTGAGTTGAATTACGTACGGAATGAATGATTTGTTCCTGTTACTGATCATACAATCTATTTTTTCAATTAAGGTACATACAAATTCAGATAATATGCAATGAAACAAATAGGTGAATTATCTCGTGTACCCCTATCAATTAAAATTGTATGCAACAATAATTAAACCATATATTTACAAACGTCAAAAAATTTAGCTTTTCACCATTAATTGGCAAGTAAGATCAGCATATGCTGTACAAGAAACCATTTCTTATATGTTTTTCCACTACATACAACTGCCAAAACCAACGAACGAATAATAAATAAGGCCAAAATTGCAGAACCTTCAGTTTAAAATACCTCGAAGTCGGCCATCTTGGGGTGCCAAATCCGGATTTGTTTTGGTGACACTTTTCAAACGTTATGCCCCCTCCACTTTCTTTACCTCCATGATAGTAACCGTTTGTATTTCTATGGTAACCAATCGCTGGCACAGAATATCTATTAAAAAAGGATAGATATTCTGTGTCGCTGACCACAGAAAACTACAACTAACAAGCAACTGCTTTTTAGTAATCTTTGTCTATGGTCACAGAATATCTATACCATAGGCGGCGTTCGGAATCAACGTCGGACGTTGTCCGGTGTGCGCCAAGCTAGTCCAAGCCGTTCGGAATCGACGTCGGGTAAATTTTACCCCCGTTCGGAATCACTTGGGACGTTCGTCCAGATGTACAACTTTGCAACCAAGAAAATAGGTAGGTAACAATTACTCGTCTTGCGCAGATATCGTTTATTTACACATTCGAATTTTAAAAGTTTGTTTTACGGAGGAATTTCTAATATTTAGTTTCTTAAGGTAGTTTATTATTTTTATTTTTCAAGATGAGTGTAATTTCAAATTTTACACACGTGATAGTCTAGGATATATACTCAATGGAATAATTTATTCACAAAGAAAATGAAGTACACCTCCAAAATATTCAAGGTTTATGAAAAATGAATTATGTATATTCACCATTATCAATACAGGAGAAAAAGTGCCAAGAACTTGTATGTGGTAAAAAAAATATTTTTATATACATTGATAAATACATATATGGTGGTGAGTTTATTATTCATCTGTTACAAATCCAAATTCAGTGTTGAAGGTAAGTATTTAGAGAAAGCAAGTAAGTATTTTCCAGAACAAGTTAAAAATTATTATCAAATGAAATTATTTCTATTCCAGATACCAATCCAGTGCTGGCGTTCTATCCAATTTCTTATCTGTTGCTGAAGTTGGAATGCCTGGAAGCCTGTCATTTATTTATCCTTAGATGAAGGCTTAACTCTCGCTGATTATGAATAAGTTAGAGAATTGTTCAATTTGCCAACTCTTTCATTTGTAAATACAGAAACCGAAGCAGCAAACGTGATCATGGTATGTGCAACATGGCTTTTCCAATTCAAATTTTGCAACTTACTTCATTATTTTAGAACAACAAACAGTCTAGAGATAAGAGTTTGCTTGGACCACTTCATTATTTCTTAATTATTTTTCTGATTATTTAAAAATCTGGTTTATTTGACGGCTATCAAGAAAATATTGATAACTCTGACTGGGTGCCCAGTCGACAAATAATCCAGGAAATAGAAGTTCTCCTGATGCTGAGAAATATGCAAGACATGATAGAAACACTAAACATTAGAATCATGAATGGATTTTATATTTTAACCCTGTTTTTCACAGTGAATAAAGCACTTAAATAAAACAGTGTATCTTTTGAAGAACATATGATAAATACATTAATATATTGTGATGGAAACCACAGTATGTGGTATCTCAAAAAAAATCAAGGATTATTTTATTGCACCACTTTGGCCAACTTGTTAATCTGCACAAGATGCAATAGGTGATATGTAATTGAATCATTCATTTTCCAAATAACTCAGAAAAAGTCTTAATCGATGAAAATAGAAAAAATTTGTATACAAAAAGTCATAATGTCAACAAGAATCATGAGGCAATAAATTTTCGAAAAACTATGGTATTATCATTTAGAGGTGAAATAAATATAAAGCGTATTAGAAAAATTTGCTGTCTCTCCTGAAAACTTGGAATGTTGGACATACGACATATTGCAGTTTCCACTACGATTCATGCATTATTATTATTTTTCTCTTCTGAGGATAGCTGCTTCGTCATCAGGCGTGGTCTTGCTCCACAGAATGTTTTATCAAAATTAATTTCTGTAACTGGTATGCTTCTTCTTCTTCTTTCTTCTTCTCAGCCATCTGACATCCAATGTTGGATATAGGCCTCTTCTAAAGCTTTCCATGTTTTTCTATCTCGTGCCGTCTTCATCCATTGATTTCCAGCGGTCTTCCCAATATCATCACGCCATCTCTTCTGCAGTCTCCAACGCTTCTTTTACTTATGCGTGGTCTCCACTGTGTTATCTTCATCGTCCATCGATCCACAGACTGGCGAGCGACATGACCAGCCCACTGCCACTTCAACCTTGCTATGCGTTCCGTGATATCAGCCACTTTTGTTCTCTCCCGAATGGTTTTGTTCGGTATTTTGTCTCTGAGTGTTAAGCCCAGCATAGCACGCTCCATGGCTCTTTGGCACACACCCAGATTTTCCATACTTTTCCTTGTTAGGGCCATAGTTTCCAATCCATAAGTTGGTATGCATCAACCTAAAATCATTTTCATTACTGATAATACCTACTTCCAATATAAATACCACTTACCTTACTGACTTTGAGTACATTCCTCAATAAATGAATATCAGGACAATTGCTCATCCTGGATTTTACAACAAATTTGGCTACAAACAAAATAGCATGAACAAGACTGCATACCTCCCCAAGATCGGCCAGGCCAGTTCAATGGCCACAGTTGATACTTTTAGCTTCATCAGCAATGCTGTATCTTATTTCGTTTGTGAATGCTCCACCTCAAAAAAATGGAAAGTCTATTTATTACATATATTACAGTAATGTATTACGTTTACTTACATTTCCTTCAATTGAATATTTTGCTCCAAAAATTTTATTTATTGACAGACTGTCAAGCACTCTAGAAGACTTTCATTTGCTTATTGGTGTGAAATCTACTGATACTTTTGAATACAAAATACATTAGCAGCTTTCCAGAGGAGGAAAATCTAAAGAATGAGAGTCATTTCATTTTTTTCAAAGTAGTGTCAATAAAAACCCTCAATCTTATTCATTTCCTGCGATTATCATCCAGCTACTTCTGCATTCATTCTAGAAATTTTAATAAAATAGCCACTTTTAGTATTCACTGATAGAAAATTGAATTAAATAAGATATCTTCATACTCTTGATATATCATCTGAAAAATATTGAATTAACCTCACGTTGCAGTTAGAAAGAGAGGGAAGATAACACCCGACGTCGTTCGAAAACGATCGGCAACATTTCAAACAACTGAGTGCGCCCAGCGTTCGACACACGCACTTTATCCGACGTTGATTCCGAACGCCGCCATAGATATAGATTATCTGTAAATATATATATATCTATGATCTATCCTTACCTTAGGGGCACTGAGTTATATAAAACCCTGGAGTGCTGACTCGCCTTCAACACCAGTGACAGAATGCGTGGCGCTTACATTTACGCTATCCCCACCACTGTCGGGCAATTTGATTCATTTGAAAACGCCGACCGAAGAACCTTGTATTCTACCACACAGTGGCGTAATTAACGTACAGCCACCCCGTTGAGGGGGGGGTCGTACGTCTTATAAATGTGATTCATAACTAGATCTGTGAAGTATATATCGGTTCAAATTATTGCAATTCGTTTTTGGGATATAAAAATGCACTACGGGACTGAAGGATTTAAAGGATCAAAATGAAATCTAAATTTTTTTGTAGCGTCAGTAGTTTTTGAAAGAAAATTAGAAAAACCAACAACAAAATTTGTTTGGCTAACCGCTATAATATACTTTCAGCTTTAATTTCCATTTTTTAGATCTTCATACGTCCATTTGTTTTTGATTATCGACGTCGCAGCAACCATCAATGATCACACAGAAAGTTGTCGGTTGGTTTCAAGAACCAAGATGAATTCGTCTTTTTATTGCTTTTCCGAGAATGAAACGAAAAGAGGGCTTCTTGTGTACTTTTGGAAAATCAAGCGCTGGATCGAACATATTGGGAAAACCAATAATGTAAAGTGTGCTTTCTACAGTTTAATAGAAACCTTGCAAAGAGCCAAATCAATCTAGCCAGTCAATTTTTCTTTTCTCTCAATCAAATTTTCGAAAAAATCAAAGATCACGATTTTTGCTATGAAAAGCTCATAATCTTCAAAAATTTTCGAGCTCCTTCCACAATTTCATTGCAGATAGTACTTTCATTCAACGAAAAATTCGGAATTTTCAAGAAAATAGTTACCGCCGGCATTAGCTTTATACAAAGCGTACCGACCACATGTGGAGGTTGGGCGGTCGGATTTTCGCTTATCTGTTTGTGTTTGTGTGTTTTTGTTTGGGGCATTGAGCTTTCGGGAAAAACCGTTTAATGTATAAATGAAAAGTATAGAAAAACAATCTACGAAAAGCGTGTGAAATAGGACGTATTAACTGTTTAAAAATCAATTATAATATAATAATGGAATGCAACGGCAGAAACGAGTGGAAAATTATTAGTTTTTCATCTTTGCTAAAGTTCTTCCGAAAAACGAAGAAAAAATAAAAAAAAAAATTTTTATAGGGATGGGGCCCGGAAATAATCATGGGGCGGGCCTGGCTGAGAAACGTTACGCCACTGCTTCCACCATGTCTATAACCACGTTTTTGCCGTACAGTAGTGGGGAGTCAACGACACGGTTTTAAGTGGTGACAGCGCACTCCAGGGTTTTATATAACTCAGTGCCTTAGGAGATAGATATTCTGTGCTATGGTGGTAAGCACAGAACACTAATTACAGGTAAGTTTGACGACGTCCAGACTGTATCTCTAAAATTATGTATGTTTTCTCTGCTCTAAAATATTTTTTGATAATAAAGAAGATATTATAATTGTACCATATTATTTTTTTATTACTCATTTTTCAACGGTAAAATGCATCTTCCAGAATGTGAAACCGTTGGAAATCTAATAAAGAATATACAAATTAAACTTTAAAAAATTTATTAAATGTAAATTACTCATCCCAGGAGATTGAATAACTGATTATCACAGAAGTAATATAGTAACTAAATCTGCAAAATTACATTCACATAATATTCATTTACCCCTAACAACAATGAAATTACTTAGCCTGAAGACTAGTACATTAATACAAACATCTATTCTTGTTTGAACAGATTTTCCGTTATAAAAAAATAAATAAACAACTGTTTTCTCAGGAGAGATTCGAGTTCCGACAAGTTCAATAACAATTTTTTTCTTACTACAAAATACTTAATGTGAAGTTTCCATATTATTATTTTCAATTAATGACTGCCCTCATTTTAGATCAGTTGTGTGGTTATACTTCCCAATGGACTAGGTACAGACTTGCAAAAAACAGAAGAGGTTTCATTTAAATTACTATCCTCTTTTTTGTAATGCTTTTTCAAAAATTTTTTAATAAGAGCCCCTACATTTTCTGGATTATTGAAATGTAAATAATGGGTTCCATCTACATAATGGAAATCACAATCCTTACTACTTGTCTGCAATACAGTCAACACATTATGGAAATGTTCTTTGGGGCCATAATATACATTATGATTTGCCTTACAAACAAAAATTGGTTGAGTAATAACAGCAGTATCTTTAATGATTTGTTCTGGAGGCCAATCGCACATCACTTTCATTTTCAATTTAGGATCTCTACGAAAATAATACCTTCCTGGAAATTGTTTGGAAGGAGCTATGTTCCTTTCTAATAATATTGGTATTTTATCAGGTTTTATAGCGTTGTCATAACCAATCATAATTTTTTCAATTGCTTCTTCTATACTATATGCAATAGATTGACTCTCCAACATGTTCAAATCGTCATACTTCAGAAATAAATCTATGCTCTTCCTCAAAGTCTCTGCAGATACTGTAGTCTGGAATGGATGCAAAGCATCTATACAAATTAGAAATTTCACCTTCTCAGGATACAAAAGGGAAAAAGTGAATGAAGATATTGCACCTAAGGAATGTCCCATAAGAGATACATTTGGCCATTTGAAATAGTCTGATATTCTTTTTATAACTATGGGAAAAGTGAAGAAATGGTAAAATGTGCCTCCAGGATATGGAGATGAATACCCATGACCTGGAAAATCTATTGCAAGGAAACTCAAATTTTCATCATCTTCTAAAAAAGTAACGAGTGGTTCGAAAGTTCCACAGTTGTCCTACAAAAATGAACAACTCATTGATCATGACGAACACTTTACACTAAAATACTAAAAACTAACCTGTATTCCATGCAAGCATAAAATTGGTTTTATTTTCGGAGAGCCCCACCATTTTCCTGCAATATTACCCCATGGAACAGGAATATTGATTTCCCTAAAAGGTTTTCGAGTGATGCAATTGAAATAACGTTTAGTAATCAAAGAACAACGTTGTACTGATAACATAATCAAGCGTTTATAGGTTAAGTTAAATTGATTAATTTCAAACCACTATTGACATTAGAAAAAATTCTTTAAAATATCAGATTTCAAGCGCAGTTTCTGCTCTCAACATGAAGACTATCTTCAAAAATGTGAGACTGTTATCAATGGATACTTTTTGTAATTCATGTCCTTAAAAACATTTTAATCAGATTTCTAGATTCCCAAGGTTAATTAGACATTAGATTGACAATGGCATCAGATTGTATGATACATTAAACAAGCACGTGTGTATTTACCATTGCAAATCTTTCAGTAAATTCGATTGTCGGTTTTGGATCCTGAACTCCATAATACAAAAGCATAGGTATTTCGTCCAGGTAGATTACAGTCAAATTTTTGTATATTAAATTTGTTTTCTAAATTCTATTTTTTTTGTATCTTATATATTTATGTTAATTCAGAATTTAAAAAGAATTATAATCGTACTTTTCGATTCAAAAATATGATATTTCAGAAACCCTTTCGTTCAAACATTGAGAAATGAATCTTATCATTCATTCAACCTTTATGAGATTATAAATTCATTTTGAACCATTTAGGACTTCAAAAATAGGTAATAAATAATGAAGGTATTGAAAATAAATAAGAACATTCAAGTTTTTTAATTCCCTTTTACTAGAGCCTCGATGGTTCAACACAAATATAATTAATATCATCGTTGCCTACCAAACATCAACTTTTCTAGCTTCAAGGGGAATAAAATTAATCTAGAAGCTTTCCAGGTTTTTGCAAACACTGAGGCAGTTCAGTTTGATCACTATATTGATTATAATATCTTTTTTTTTGTGTCCTTTATTGATAAATTTATTTTCTTCCTTGAAAACTTGATGGGGACTTCCCAATACAACACCATACCTATCGAAGTGCTGTTATATGTTTGAAATGATTTCCTGTTTATTATTTCTTTTTTCTATGAACTGTTTTTGACTTATCATAATTTATTTTTGATATTTACCTTTTCATCTCTAAAAACACTAGGTAATGAGTCATAAAATATGGAAAAGTCCTTTAAATTGCTACCTTCAACTGAATAATGCCTACTCATGAAATTCTTGATGGGGATAGCTACTTTTTCTGGTGCATTCAGATGTAAATGATGTGTTCCACTTATTGTATGAAAATCACATTCTTTAGAACCTTTCCTTAAAACATCAACAATATCATGAAGGTTTTTTCTGTATTTTTGAAGATAACTTTGCTTAGCTTCACATATAAAAATTGGATTCTCTATGGGAGCTATATCTTCAATAAGTTGTTCCTGTGGCCAATTGAACATTGTTCTTACTTTCAACATGGGATCCATCGTGAAATAATATTTCCCTGGGAATGCTTTTGATGGAGCTATACTTCGCTCAAGCAAACACTGTATTGATTCCAAGTTAAAGGACTGTTGATATGCAGAATCCATTTTCTCTATAATTTTCTCCAGAGAATAACATGGTGGTTCTCCATTGAGTTTATTGTATTTAATATAATCATCAACACTTTTTCTCACAGATTCTTTAGACACAGGCGTTTGTAATGGGCTGAGGGCATCAATACATATCAAAAAATTTACCTTTTCAGGATATAATATTGTGGAAGTGAATGAAATCATAGATCCTAAGGAATGGCCTATAAAAGATAATTTTGACCACTCAAAGAACTCGTAAATTTGTTGTACAAGTATTGCATAATTTATAAAATTATAAATCATGCCTTTGGGAAATGGTGAAGAAAGACCATGTCCTGGTAAATCTATAGCTAAAAAACTATAATCAGGTCCACTTATAAAAGGAATTAGTTTATCAAATGAACCACAATTGTCCTGAAAACAAAAGTACCACTAATAGGCATAGTCAATTATTACAGAATGAAAACTTACACGAAAACCATGTATGCACAGTATAGGTTTAATACTTGTAGAACCCCACCATTTACCCGAAATTTTTCCCCAGGGTACAGGTATAGTAACTTCTTTGAAATGATTTTTTACCGATGAATGAAAAAAATTCTTTTTTGAAAAAATTGCTCTCATATTTGGCAATTTCTTTGGATCCTAAATTTTGAATGAATGAAGTATACCTGAATAAATCCTCTGAGATGAACGGACTTTGTATTCAATAATTAAAATTAATGATATGAATAAAATAAACAAAAATTACTTGCATCCACAGGTTAACAGACACAGAGCAGCAACGATCTGCTCATGCGCAAATTCAAAATTTGACAAATGGAGGGAAAGAGGTTACTTTCAATCTCATTTGGTTGTATTCTATAAATAATCTGAAAAATTGATGAATAGAGGCCATGTTTAGTGTGCGATAAATCCCTCAAGGATATGTTATAAAAGTATTACAATCAGTTGCCAGTTGCACATTTTGTCTCTGATGGCGAAATGACATATAAATGTCGCACGGTTACGCATGAGTGCATGAATTTATTTTGGCGGAGGATTTCCACGATTTTAAACTGTTTGTGTCGGAAACTAGGAGTGGAAACCCCAATTATGTAGCGATAACAAAGGAAACCGGGCATTCTGTATATTCACGAAAATTTTCCAACTGGACATACTGAATTAACAGGAAACTGCTTATACATATTATCATTGTATTATAATCTTTATACAATACGATATTATAATATTTATTCCAGTAAAAAAAATTAAAATGATGAATTTCAAAGGAGTGAGGAGTAATTAACTTTTTTTCCGTCTACCGAACATTCAATTACGTAGATTTTTAGGAGTTTGTTTTTTCATGAACACATACTGTTTATTCTCAAAACTATAACCGATTTCAAGCGAATAACCAGTAATGACCGCGGTTATCTACGGTCCTGCCTGCGGTTATCTACGGTTATAGACTTCAGCGATATTCCTTGTAAAATGATTATAACCGACAATGACCGAAGTCGCTTGAATGCAGTTGGTCCTAGTTGGTAATTACCAATGAGGACCAGGTTATTCGCTTGAAATCGGTTTAGAACACAATATACGAAGAGAGTACCTAATGATGATTCTGCTTATCTGAAAGTAACAGCTTAAATTTTATGATACCAGATGGTTTTTTTATGACACAGTCCATGTGACTAACTGAAAAATTTACAACTAGGTACCTAGTACCTACGTCTTGAGGCCGCATCTCTTCCACCACTTGATGGTGAAAATATTGGGTTAAATATGACACAGTCCATACGACCTAACTGAAAAATTTACGACCAGGTACCTACGTCTTGGGGTCGCATCTCTTCCAACACTTGATGGTAAGAAAGTTAGGTTAAATACCATTTTTTGCCGGCTATACATATTATATTGTCATGTACTGATTGCAAACTTGTTTTTTCTAATTCAGATTCATTCGTATTTCAAAACTCCCTCGGAATTATTACGAGGATGGTTGTGCACACCAATAAATGAAATGGAATTAATAAATTTCACACCGAAGTACTCAAATTCATTTTCTCTCGGAATAAAGTATTTAAAACTGATTGGAAATATTACCTTGCTTTGAACTTTTTCCAACTCCTTTGCGAATCTTCCGACTGCTCTGAAAATTTGCCAACTTCGTTCAACATCTGGGGGGATCATCCCCCCCCTTCAGTTCAGTGGACAATCAAAAAAACTTGCTATTTTGTAGAACAATCATATTAATTTCAGTTTATCTGGAAGATCTCCGGAAATTAAATGAGTTCACTTAATTCATATTCTAAATGAAAAGGTTTTAGCTAGCAGTATATTCTAGATATGTCAAGATATAAATAACTTATAGTTTATTTTGGAATTGCAAATATTATCACCTTATTCATAAACATCAAATTAATTATGTTTTTGGAAACTTAAATTACCATTATAAGATACATAATTTCAAAATTGATAAGTCTTATGTTACTTCGATGGATATCCTTCTATAGAAATTATAAGATTATTTTTTTTTTGAGGTACCAAAGCCAGAAAATCCCATCATACTAACTAATTCATCTGGAACTTGACTGTCCTCTGACATTTCTTCTGCTTTTCTTTTTTCCCTTCTTTTTTCTTTCCTGTATTCCCTTAACTTTTCTTCTTCTTCGGCTATCTCTTGCATTCTTGCTGCCATATCATAGTCTTTCTTCTTTTCCTCAATTTTTTTTTTGTTCATTTCAAATCGTTTCTTGACTGAATCCAAACTGCTTCTTTCGATTTTCATTGACATTCCTAAATTACGCTGATGTTTTTTTCCATTAATATGATCTAAGAAGTTTATCGAGTCTTTAACGACGCAGTCACAAACATTACAGTAATACCCTCCTGATTGTGAGGTTGGAGTATTCTTGTTTATCACTATACTTTTTCCAAGTTTAGAATCCAAATCTACTTTGTAGTCCCTAGTTTTTAGGAGTTCTCTCTTTACAGGAGGACCTTTTACCTTTTGGTCCTCATCAGATTCCTTGTCACCCTTTCTTCTTTCCTCTGCAAGTCTTTCGTATTCCTCCCTGTCCCATTTTCTTCGGTGATCATCTGGCCTCATAGACATTTTAGACAGAAAATTGTCAACAATTACAACAATTTTTTTTTAAATTTGACTGATGGGGTCCCAATCCCAACAAACCCAACTCCACAGAACATCAAAATATACCAACTCTCAATCTAACCTTATTCAAAGAACATAGATACAGATCAAATACACAGAAAGCAAAGATTATAGAGTTAGAAAGATAGGAAACGCCCTTACATCTGTGGTACTAAAATCCGACTACGATTTTTGGCTAGTTTCTTACTTTTGACACCTAGATGGCGCTGAAATCATAATTCAGTACAGAAAACTATTTTGATAGGCGCGAAATTCGAATTATACTTTTCATAAATTTGTGATTGTTTTGAATCAAATGAAATACGTTTTGGATTCTTTATATTTTTATTTGAAATGATTGTGTAAAATCAACTACAATACAATAATTATGAAGGTAGAACTTTCGTTTATGCCCAATGAGGGAACATAGATGCAAATTTTCTGTCGAGTTTTGACATTGAGACAGAAAATAGTCATAGGTTGCGTTCATAAACTTACTCAGAGTAAGCTCCCCTTACTCTGAAGCGTTTACAAACTTGCTTTGTCTTCCTCGGAGTATACTCTGTGAGCGTTCATAAACTTCCTCTGAGTAAGCTCTGCATACTCTGCTATTTGGGAGAGTAAACACATACTCTGACAGTTGTGACGTACGATTTTCATTCTGTCCTGCTCCCGCAGACTTTTTGAAACTTGAATATTATTCGAATAAGTGTTTATTTCTGGTTTCGTTTCATTTCAATAACGAAATACGAAACAATAAATTTTCCAAGTGAAACAACTATTCTGTGAAATAAAGAAATATTGGAAAGAATTACTTCAATGATTAATAAATTTGATGAAATTGCTAGCAGTGAATTAACGAAGCTCAAAGTGAACTTTACCAAGAGATAATGGTAAAGAAAAAAAAGAGTTTTTCCCTGTATTGCAGAACCTAGAGTGGTCCGTTCAAGTTCAAATAAATCGAGACATGAAAAGTCCCACAATAACTGTTTTTTGTACCTGATTTGGAATCTACGTTGATATTTTGTTATATTCGAGAGTTTAGATCTGTCAAGATTCATTCATATTTTGCTTTATCTTTCATACAATATTTTTTTAACTTCTTTTTGTTAGCTTCCTCAAATGAAACTATTTTTTGTTACGAAGTATTTAACTTTTTTCTGGCGTAGAGTCAATAAAACAACAAAACATGTAATAACATTTTTAATTTTCTGCTTGCAAGAGAAGATTATAGACAATAATATCCTTCTTCATTCTTTCTGTCTCATTAAAAGTAATTCAGAGTCCTGATAACATTTATCAGTTTCCTCACAATCATCAAAAAAAAAACACGTTTGTGCTCTGCTTTTCAAATAAAAGAAAAATTGACTATACTGTGAAGACACAACTGAAAATGTACGACTAGAGAGAATTTTTTTCTTAAACTTCTATTATTCATTTATGATAGCAACAATTCAATATAAAAATGATATATAAAAAATGTATATGATGCGAAAGTATTATTCATAACCTATACACATGTTTGAATTTTGAATGACATTTGTCAGAGTAAGTTTGTGAACGACGAGTGTAGAGTAAAGACCGAAGTATATTTCTGATCATATGGCCATACTCTTACTCTACTCTCTGAGTAAGTTTGTGAACGCTGCCATAGACATATGTTCAATCTGAAGATGAGTAATATAATAAATTATATATTTTGATTATGTTATGACTATTTGAATGTCTAAAAAAAATATTGGAATCGAGTCCTTTCGACTATGAAAGAGTAAATTTTTATTACAGCTGCAGAAAAAACAGGTCTCTGGTAAAGCACAGGAGTAACGAGTACCTTTTTGTTGAGATTTGGCAAATATATCGATATTTTTCACTCGATATATCGAATCGATATTCGATACTGTCGAAAAATATCGATACAATATATATCGATATATTTCTGCTCTTCGCCCATCCCTACAATGAGTCTAGAGGGTCTAGTAGATGAGTCGAACTGCTGGAAGCAGTGTTGCCAATGGTAATTCACTGAAAAATCTGAAATTTCTGCCAAAAAATCCGATGGCTCCGTAATTCAATCCGAAAAAAATCCGCTCGTTCATCGAACAATTAAATAATTCAGAAAAGAAAAAACATGCTTTTCTATTCTGAATATTCCAATTGATTTTTTAATGTGAATAATCTCTAGTGCCCTCAAGTGGTAATGAGCAACCAAACCTGACCTATTTCAGTGTTCTGTAATTGATAGGGATTGGACAGTTATGATTGGAGATTTGATGGATTTTTATTAATTTTATTACATAAAAAATACTATTTCAAAAATTCCCATGGATCCCGCTTGAATTGTTTTTTAATTTCCGGTCGAAGGTCATACATTTTTGTGAACCTCAAGAAAGTTTGCAGATCGTAAAATTCTCTACAAAAAAATATTCAAATCGTAAGAAAGTCGTATTTCAGATTAAACGCACACATTTTCGCACCACTCCTGAAGTGGTGTTTTTGGCGACATAATATATAAAATATTTTTTCGATCAATGGAATATCATCTAGTGGACAAAACCTCCATAATTGATTTGAATTATCCAATTCCCTCAGAAAACCTTTGAAACTGTATAACATGAAAAAAATCCGAATTATTTTTTAATCGAGAAGAATCCGCAAGAGCCAAAAAAATCCGCAATTTGGATAAAAATCCGCCGATTGGCAACACTGGCTGGAAGGTTCGTCAAGAGAACCACCACCTCTATAAGTCGTTCTTCTGACTACCATTGCCTCTATGAGTGGAACTTTTTGATTTAATGAATATATATATATATATATATTCTTATGAAAAAGAGAGCTAAAATAATACATTATATGTTGAAACAAAAAGTATCTAAGCTGAGGTAAACAAAATAACATAAAATATCAGGAAAATCTTGAAAGACATAAGTGTGATCATCTTCATGTTATCCGTCGATGGGATCGGATACACAGATTCTTCCCAAAACGACTCGTAATTCTTAATCTGAAATGAAAAAAGACAAAAGCATAAAAGGAACCGATTATTCAGAATGAATCGAATGCATTTTGGAAATGCATTTGCTACTTTAAAAAACATCAACATTAAGATTTCTTGGCCAAATAATGTTCGGAGGTTTTTAAATATTCATGACAGAAATGTCACAAAATTTGAAAGAAATGAAAAAAAAAAACTCCATCAATTTCCCCTTTTCGAATCTGTTGAATGTTACGAAACTGATAATTTTTCAACAAACATAACATGCTAAACTTGTAAAAAATCAATTAATACATAACTTTCAACTGTCCTCTTTCACGAAGATTTTTTTCTTTTAATGAATGAAAATTCGGTTCGCAAACAAATTATCCAGAACAATATACTTTTGCCCCGAAACCTCTATCCATTTGACAACACTGAAAATAAAAAGCAATGAACAAGACAGTTACATGATACGAGTTTCAAAACTTACATTTCCATTCTCTTTGGTAATGAAAAGAATGTACATTCAAGATTATTCTTTCTATTATTTCTGCAATTAATCACCACGCATTTCGATGTCGGCTAGTTTCTAACACAAAATTTATAACAGAAAAACACACAAACCAAGATTATGGAGTGAGTTAGCTGCTACTCTTGTAGATTTCGAGTTATTTCAGTGGAAAATACGCGAGAAAATACAATCATCATTCGGCAAAAATATTTATTCAAGTATTTCTTTCAAAATTGACAACAGCCTACTAATAATCTCTATATAATCTATGCCAAATGGGCCCTAATTAAATATTTTAACCATAACCCGATTACTTTTGAAAAACAGATGTCGCTGACATCACTGTAGTCGCTTCGTTTCCCATCTTTATACTCTATAATCTTTGACAGAAAGATGACCTGATACCTGATGGACTAGAAGAGAAATAAACAGGACTCTTTTTGAGTATGTTATGCGCTAGGGGTCGTGAACAGCAGCACCTGTAAAGCCTGCGGGATCACCAACCTTTTTAGATCGAATGCTACGCGAATCCAAAAATCTAAACTCCCTCTAGCAGCGAAATATCGCCCTAAGAAAACAAGTATACTTTGGAGTAATCCCGTTCAAAATACATGGTTTGTAATATAAATTGTTGATATTTTCGTTTAATATAAGAGGTTTGGTGAAATTATTGGGTTTTCTGAATGGTAGAATTGATGCTGAGAAACTATCCAAAGGTATTTATACGGGAATTATATAGACAACATAATATTATTCTCAAATTCATTTTCATGAGAGTGATAATCTTGCCATAGGTCTGTTGTGAAGAATTTTGTGAATATTTCATAATGGTTTATATTATATCCTTTTAGTGTACCTCAAAATTTCAGCAAATGAAAGCTCCTAGCTTAAAGCTATTGCTGTTACTTCTCGAAATTCGTCATGTAGGTAGTCAATATTCAGAAGAAATAAATAGGGCTGTTATGGCCCAATGTAAATTGAGGAGAGATTCCAGGAATAATACTCGCAGGGATACACATATTCCACACTCAGTGTAATCATTTCCATGATTGAAAGTGGTGTGAAAATCAAGGAAAAAAATGCTGCGGTAATGTCTGTTTTGAGTGAACAGGAACAATCTGCTGCTATTCTATTCAACATGCAATCTCTGTGAGATTTAAAACTGCAGAGAAGGTATCTGAATGCAACAGGATTCAAGTGAACACTGGTGATTTGATGTGAAATTTTGCTAACGCCATTAAAATAGAAATAGAATTTATTAGTTTCAACAATTACACCACAGTTAACCATGATTAAAAATGAGAAAGAATTGAACTCGTAAACTGGTTTGGCTATACATAAATAAGTTTTCAAACAAGTAAAATTTTTTAAATATTGTATGAAGTTTTGAAGGGTTTTGGTTTATTTATATCAGCATTTTGTTTTAGTCGTTTCAATTTGACTTTGCAATTACATACATCTCTCCTGACTTTTTGGTATCATCTCTGGCAAATTTTCTAATGTAAACAAACATTCTATCTATATTCGATTGTTATCTTAATATTGTGGGATGAACGATATGTACAATTTCCATTTTAAAACCACTTGAACACGAATAAAGACTAGAAAAAATTTAAGAATCCTTTATTCATTTTGTAACATATGATTAAATGAAATGTTCTCAATAAAATGTTGTACCTACGTAATCTTCATAAAATGAAACACTTGTTTTCAAAAATGATTTCGATAAACCTCAATAACAATGAAGTCGTATGTTTCCACATTCAACAGATTCATCTGAACCTGTGTGCAGCACGAATGATTCTGCTTCAATTGGATATCACTTGGGGGTAGTACCATTCATTTACGAATCTCATGGATCTAGGAAATATGACCAATCATGTTATTTTACGTCATTTCAGTAATCCCGACAAGTGTAATAAATATTCATTTGATCAAAATAATTATTCTTTCAAGTAATTTAAATATCTGTGCATACAATGTTTTCATCATTCGTTGTGAAAACGAATTATACTCCTGAATTCGCTACACTTAATGTACAATCAGAAATCCATTAACACACGCCATAGCCTTTAAATCATTCTTAAAATGAAAATCTATTCCTTTATTTCACAAAATAATATAAATATTCCGTTGTCTTTCAAAAATTTACAAACCAATCCCCTAGCGCTACTCAGGTTGGTGGCTAAATTTCGAACCTAGAAAACAAGTATTTACAGCGCTCTCAACGGTAGTTGTATTCGCCAATAAATTCGGCATCTATCTGTTGGCAACACTATCCCTAGTAGGTAAAGTAGCCGGTAGCCGAAGTACCGAAGTAGGTTCGTGTGGGTTTCCCCTGATGCTGATGGATGGATTTAATGTTTAACAAACATTTATTTTCTTGAGTTATATGTTTAGTTTCATATTTCGATGGCAATAACGTTAATTACCCCATAATTACTCAATAAATAGTTCTTCTCTCTTTTGTGATTCTAAGACTAGAAGAATCATACTTCAGCCAATATTAGGGAGATGGAGTTCAACAATTCTGACATCGTTTTGAGGAAATTTCAAAATCTTGAAATCTGCAGTCGTTACGTGAAAAAGGGCCGAACTTTTGATGAATACTACTTCCCCAAAGCAGAAATAGTCGACTATTATGTAGATAAATCTCCAAAAAGGTGTTTTTGGTTGAAACATCCCAATGAAACAGAGATGTTATGGTACATACAATTGACTCCAGGAACAAAGCAATTCATCAAAGTTATAAATTATTTAGATCCATCTATACGAAACAGGAATGAAATACTAGAAGTTCATAAGGTAAATAACAAATATTTGGAACGTCAATATTTATTGAAAAAGGAACAGAAAGAGAGAAATGCTCTGTGTCAGGAATATAAAATGTATCATTTCACAATTGAAAAGAATTTGAATGATATTGTATTGAATAACTTCAACTGGAGATTAAGTGGTCAATCTAGAGGCCACAAATATGGCTATGGAATTTCTTTTAGTCCGTCTGCTTGTTTCGCACAACAATTCTGTAAAAGTAAAAAGATAAAAATGTTGTTTGTCGTGAGAGTACTAGTTACCAGGGCACAAATTGGGAAGGAAAATATGATATTACCCGATTTTGGTTTTGATACTACAGTATCGCCTAAGAACACTGTTTATGTTAAGTTTGAAGATTCTGAATTTTATCCTGAATATATAATTTTTTATTGTAAAATTTAATAACATTTATTCTTTGGGTGATATTTACCATTTCTGGTTCATGGTTTGGAGATTTATGCGTATATTCAGATTTTTGTTCTTTTTATGTTATGCTTGTGAATATTTTTTGTTTTTCCTGACAACTCTTTGCGAAGAACATATGGATCAATAGTTTTGTTCATTAAACAAGAGAGTATACTTAACTATGGTTTATTGAATGATATGACATTGTTTAATGAGCAAAAAAGTATAATGTTCAATATCTCAATTTTGTATCTCTAAAAAACTGACATAGTTATATGAAATAATGTGATGATTTGTTGCAGAGCTCAATTTCAGAATTATGATTTTGTAATTTGAGCTTGGATATTGTTTATTCAAATTTTGCTTCAATTTTTTACTGCGTTAGAGTTAGGTAATATGCATTCTAAAATTCCATAGGACATCCACTTCTTAATTTGTAAAAGAATTGTTCACCTTCTTTTGAAATTAGTCTGCTTTAGTCACCTTACATAATGAGAAAATTTTAATTTTTGACTTGATTTACCTTCACATTTTTTTAATTCCTCAACTTAAATCTTAGAGCTTACAATATCAGCTCAGTAACATAACTGTTCCATGTGTTGTCACTTTTGTTTCTTATGTGAATTAAAAATAACTTGATACATTGTATATTCAGTTGTTATTATTTGCACTGTCAACATACATATCCTTTTATTTTAGATCAGATAAAATTGACTTGATTTTCAAGTTGGTCTTATATATAAAGGTATACACATATAAACTTTTATCAAAAAGTAAAAGAGGAGAAATATTCCACAGGATTCGAAGTATGCCCATGACATCAATTAAGAAATGTTGTTTTCGTAAACAAGTAGATAAAATTTAATTTGGATGTCCTCAAGTTTTCATGATGGGTGAATTGGACAAACACTTTTCAATCAATAACACTTTTCTCAAATCATTAGTGGAAACCAAATGGCTTTTCTACTGAATTGAAAATCATTATTTGAATTTTGGTCCCACAGTCAAACTTATCAAGTTTTTGTTGTGTTTGAAATCAGGGTTTCCTTCAAAAATGATAATGCATGAGATGTGTCATGTTCAAAAGTGAATTGGTCAAAAAAGGCACATCGTTAAATATCCAATATCTTCAATCCATTAACCCAAGGCAGTTAGGATAATAATTATTTTCATCTTGTTTTGTAATTTTGATTTTGAATTAAACATAATATATGAAAATCACTAGATTGTAATGGGTAAACTTTATCAGTCACTTAAAACATATTTTGTAATTCATATTGTGGGAGATATCCATTTCGATTTGTTATCATTGATAAAAATGTTTTGCTATAGAAAAAATCAAACTAACTCATCTTATTTCTATCGATAAAAAATGTTTGAACATTGACCCAAATGGGAAAATGCATGATCACTGAAAAAACTCTAGGTGGGTGAGGAATACCTCTTCCAAGTTTAGAATTTGCGCTCTACAAAATTTGCTGTTTCAAAGAAAAAACCAAATTTTCAAGTAAAAAATAATATTTACTTCGACACAGAACACTTGAAACTTTCTGTGTTAGCTATTACCTGTTTATTTTCAGAGGTTTCGATTGTGCCCAGTACCGCTCAATAACTCAAAAAAACCCCTGTACAATTCAATGTGCAACAATTTGGTTCATTGATGGAATTTAATTAATGTCTATATTTATTGGTGCCAAAGCGTAATGTAAGAAAAATCAGATTGGAAGGGAATTTTAAATTGTTAAATTCATCATTGGATGAATGAAGGCAAAAATTGATCTTTCTTAAGAAGCACATAGAAATGTATCTATGGTCTATTTCACTTCCAACCCAAGAGTAGTCTGCTGCATATGCACTAGAAATTTCTCAGTGATCATGAATCAGGATCTCATATGAATATTGTTAAAATCTACAGTATATCTATCTCCAGTCAAGATACACCGAATACAGGAGTCTACATTCATCACTTAACAATTTCACTTCTCACATTGGCACTATTCAAGTGTTCGGTTTTTATTGCCAAGAAAAAATTCTATTCAGTGTGATAGATATATACATGCATTGCTACAATTGTAGAAAAGTATTCACAAAGCGAGTTTTAAACAACCTTCACTGTCAAATGAATTGTAATTGTGTTAAGTTTGAATGATAAAGTAAGTTACTTCATGCCTGATTATTTTAAAGGATATTAACACCAGGTTGTCAACTCTTCTTTTAGAATGAATTGCTAATCTAATCAAATTAAAGAAATTTGAAGATAAGTTTCATCGGGAACTTCTTAGTACCATATATTGAATGTAATTAATGAAATTCGTTGTAACATATATGTGAATTGGTAAGATTTACTTCAGGTTAAGGCCTTGAAAACAAATTTGAAAAGTATTAATATCTTCTGAACATTTTTTTCTTCATAATGAAAAAATTCTCAGAGCATGGCATACATCATGATTTCATAAGCGCTTCCTGAAAGAAATAATCGAAAAGTTCTACTCCTGAAACTATTTGGAGGTATGGGCGAAACTCGAAAAAAATTTTTGAAATCTAATTTATACAGGTATTGGGTAGGTACTGTTTTCAATATTTTTCAAATTAATATTTTTAAATATTCACAGATATTTTATTTGGAATGATTCCATATGAATAATATCGGTGATGACTCAGTGGTCCACCACTATAACATTGAAAAATTAATAGAAGTGATGACTGGCATTCTTCAACATCATGTAGTAGTAAGTTACATATAGGTATAAAAGGATCCTGAGCATTCACCCCGCATAAGCCCAAACGAAAAAAAAAAAAATAACAATGGTTCCGCGCATTCTTCAATCCGAGCGAAAGGGTACATTGTCTATAAATTGAGCCATTCGTACAGTTGAATTTGGATCCGAAATGATGTTCCTATCTTGATTTCGGTGTACTTGCCCGTTGTCATAATATATCTATGCAGATTGTTACAAAAGATAATAAAAGAAATAAGAACTGCCAACCACACTCTAGGTATAGCGAGGTATAACTAGCTCGCGGAACAACGTTGTCTGTTTGTTCACGTCCACTATAACCGATTTCAAGCGAATAACCAGTAATGACCGCGGTTATCTACGGTCCTGCCTGCGGTTATCTACGGTTATAACCTTCAGCGATATTCCTTGTAAAATGATTATAACCGACAATGACCGAAGTCGCTTGAATGCAGTTGGTCCTAGTTGGTAATTACCAATGAGGACCAGGTTATTCGCTTGAAATCGGTTATGATGCTTATGCTAAGCGAATGCCCACGCGTTAAAGTTTTACCAAAAACTTTTGGAAAAGCAAGGCATGTAGATCGATGCGGTTCGCCTGCTTTTATAGAGCTTCTAAAAACCCCTGTGGGGTGAATGATCATAATAATATAGTCACTTACACTTAAATTGAATGTATGCACACGGCTATAAAGAACTTGGAACGAAAGCTTCTATCTGAATGGACTATCTGAATGGATGATCCGACGGTTTCAGATTTACTGGTAGAATAACAATCACTCATTGGTAGAATAATTTTGTGCATCCGATTATAATCTCAATCTAGGAAAGTTGGTCAGAACGAGTTTTTACCCTGTCTTTTGAAAAATCTGCACACCTACGTCAATGGCGCCGAATTTGGCCTTTCGCTTGTTCGCTTTGGCCTTTCGTTTGTTGAGGATGTTAATTTCTACTTAGATATCTGGAATCCCTACCTCGTGGATAATCATAGTTTAACTGACATCCATTAAAGTGGATGTGTATATAAAAGTTTTATGTCTCAGAAGAATGTCAAAAATTTTTAGAATTCATTTTCTTCCGATAGAAGTGGAAATAGTTATTTTTGTATCTAGTGCGCGAAATGCTACTTTGGTGATCGAGAACTGATTTTTTCAATGAGGCGCAGACTACCAAAAATTTTTTCTACAAACGTGGACGATTCTATCAACAATTAAATTCAAATGTCAAATAAAATTTAAGACTGAAATTTCAGGATCAAGTGCTATCACCTCTTTGGCATATTGTTGTCGTTTTTTGACGTTTGTAGAAAAACAATATTTTTAAAATAAATTCATTTAACAGATTCTCGAATCAGAAAATGTGAATAAACTTAATTTTTGAAGTTGGAAGAATTTTTGACAGTATATGAATAGCTAGGCCGATTTTGAGGATGATGCCCAGAATATCCGTGTTCTTTAATTCAGCGAATTGCACCCTTTTCAAGTTATGAACTAAAAAACTGAAAAAAATGCCATTTATTTACTATAAAAATAGCATATGTTACATAACGTCAAAAACCGCTTGAATAACCAAAATTTAGAATACCCAATGAGAAATTTCCAGCCCTTGCTTAATATCGTTGATTCAATCAACGTTAATATTTAATATGTATATTATTTTGGTCCAATTTGCGTTGTTGATTTCTAGTAATTCATGAATGCCATCGAAAATAACTTGACTGTTAGAAATTTCGATGAAGGTTTCTAAATGATATTACAGAAAACCATGACATGAAGAATAACCTGAGAATGGAGATTTGTTTCAGTTGAAGATTGTAGATATTTCAGAAGATATTACAGGCACAACATTTTGAAGTAAGTACAAGAATTATAATTTGGTCATTTTCAAAATAATGACGACTGGAGCG
Organism: Hippodamia convergens; assembly: GCA_038502775.1. Taxonomy (NCBI): domain Eukaryota; kingdom Metazoa; phylum Arthropoda; class Insecta; order Coleoptera; family Coccinellidae; genus Hippodamia; species Hippodamia convergens. Next base: position 12,415,213 of record CM076611.1, on the reverse strand, counting down.
TATGCACAACGATTGTTGGAATCAGTTTGTTTCATCTTTCAGAAAGCACTGAGTCTCTTCAGTTTCAGCTTCGTCATCTTCTGGTGGGGATGGTCCAGATATTGAGAGTGTTGGCAAGCCAAAGTGTTTTTCTTCCAGCGATATGTTGTCTACACTTTTCGCCTTTCTGCAAAGTTTTGAGACCGAACCGTATCTACGCATGAATTCCTTGGAATCGAATCCAGGCCCGCTGTACGATGTGAAGATGGCAGAATTCATCCTGGGTCTTTGAGTGCGAGAATGGTGGATGCAGTTCTTGAAAAATGAAAAGAAAGTAGTTGAATACTTACACTTCATAATGAAAAACATCCCAAATATCTAAAATGTCATAGTGAATGATAGCAATGAACAGATCTTATGCAAACATTTAATGGAATCTCAGTACACTTAAGCAATGCTCTTGTTGATAAATTGATTTTTATATGTTCCAGATTTTAGGTATTTCAAGAATCGAATCTTGGCTTCTGGAAAGACATGCGGTGTAGGAAAAAAAAACAGGTGAAGAGTTCATACCTAAATTTAGTGGCGAATTTGAATATTAAACTGTATACAAAACACGTTGCCATGCTCGGTGCTCAGTTGGGTTATATAACACATTTTTATTCGTTTCTGTATGAATTATTTTCATTCTGCAACTACCATATTATGAATACTATTTGCAGTTACAATTCGAGGCGCTAAACGTGTAAACACTTATCCTTATCCTAAGTAACCAATGAAGATGTAATTTGGTTGATTTCAGCTAAAGCTGTGGCAAAAAAGTGTGAGGAATTCACTGCATTCGCAAGGCCAATCAAAAATATTCTCTTCGTTATTAAATGAAACTCCGATTCTTTAAAAGGAGTAGATAAAAAATGTCATCCCATATATTGTGTATATAATTGTGAGTCAAGACTAAAGGTGCTTGATAACAAAATGTGAGTAGTGCAGATTATCCAACTACAAGAGTGACTTTTCAATATTAGATAAAGATAACAAACTTCGGCGATATATTTTTTTTCTGTACCTATATATGAGTTTCATCAGTTGGAAAAATGGTTTTTTGATTACCACTGATTTAATTTTATGTTTGTTTGGAATTCGAAAGCCAAAATGGGATGGACGCTCGAGAAAATTTAATGCCGGATTAATTTAATTGAATTTTCTAAAGTCGTAATAGAAAAGCCGATCAACCTCGTGTATACATATAATATTGAATCGAGATATGATGATATATTTTGAATCGTGCTACTTAATAAATAATATATTCAAGATTTGGTAACGACTACATTCTACCCATTGGATGTTATGAATTATGTGAAGCTCTATAAGCAGCTTTTATGAACTAGTCAACCTAATTATCTGAGAGGATCAATACTCAATACCACGAAATATATTGAGGAAACTTCATTTGTAAATAGAAATATGGTGTTGGTATTGTTCCCCTCTTTGTTTGAGGTGCTGCAGAAGTGGAGGCCTAAGTAGCTAATTCTCGATGAAAAAACTTTTTTAAATATACAGGATGTCGAAATCGAACTGGATGAAAATGAGTTGATAAAATGAAATGATGTATTTTATATTATTTTAGTGAACTTTTGTCGGAGCATCCTGTATACTTTCATTGAAACGGGTATAACTGAAAAATTTTAAATACTACTTTGATTGTGTCAAATCCATATGCTATAAGCTTAAGAGGCGTTATTGCAGGCTGCAGAATAGTTGAGAATATCATAAAATCTTGAAGGCTCATAAATAATTAAAAACAGACAGGAGTTTTAATGTGTGAATTATTGATAATTGCAATCTCATCCGTATTTAGTTAGAGGGAATTTCTGCGCTCTTCCTAATGAATTATGATTCAATAGGTACCTATATTCGAAATATGAGGAGAGGAATCCAAAAAATAACTCTGAACACAATAATTTGAAATTTTAAAACCTTGAATCTATAATAATAATTTCAAGATAGCCATCATTTGGCATATGGAATATAAAACCCAAATATAATTAGGGTTATCTCGAAAAAAAGATTTTATATATTATTAAAAGGTTTCGAACATTTTTTTTATAAATACTTGTTCAAATTGAAGTTGAAACAGGTCATGAAGTTACCAAGCTGCTAGAGAATTCTTTTGGATTCTCCAGACAGTTCTTTGCGGTTTTAGGCATTTTGAATTCTTTTCAATATGAGATTTTATGATACTTGTGAGACAATTTTCAGTAAGCCAAAATGAAGGTGCATACAAGTATCCAGCATATTATTTTTCATTTCGAGGTTGACCCATATTTTATGCTTACGTGACAGTAAACTATAAATTAGTATATCAATTGTCGTAGACATTCGAAAGGTGAAACGTACTGTCCCCTCAGATCAGTAAAGAAGCTAACGCGCTTATAACATTTTGATGACTCTTTCTTAATTAATTAAGAATATGGATAGAAAGTTATGTTTATGTATTTTCTCACTGTTAGAACTCCGAAAACCTTTATCATCAGAAAAACGAAATTCAGTTTTTTTGTTTAAAATTATATTCTATATCAGAATCCAAATTAGTGCAAATGAATCACTCTCTAGCTATAGAAAGCTACAGTATATAACAGAGTTACGTTGGTCATTAATAACACTGTCTTTCTGTAGACATTAACATAATATATGTTTGCAATTTTTTTATTTTTTCTTTACGTGGATATTCCTGATGTTGAACTCTCTTCCGATTGATATTTATAAATGTCATTATCCAGATGACTGACATAGACCAAATAGCAAGCGAACATGTTCGCCTCTGGAAAAAAAATTTGATGATGTAATGAATATAACTTCTGAGCCATTTGGAAATCAACCGTTTTTCACTCGCACAAAAAAGCAATGGGTTCAAGTTTCTCTACACAAAAAAAACCTTCGAGTAATTCATGACGTCATAACTACCAATCGCTTGCAGCTTGCACAGCATCTAAGCTCTTCAATGTTTCACTTACTGGGAAAGAAGCATCAGAAAGTTTAGGCCCCTCTTAGGTGTTAGGTGCCTTCGACTCGGTGCAACAGGGCGAACTGACACCCGCACTCGCGGGTCTCACGCGTTCTGCGTGGATACCGGAAACAGTGGCTCCACGTGCAGCACCCCTAACAACATATTATCAAATTTTCAACATCATATGGAATGTCCTTTTCATGAGATCCTGCTCAAATGGCCATCGGAACGTTCATCGTTCTTTCCAAGGCGAGACTAAGAATACATTTTATCCACAATCACCTTGAAATTGAAGTTTTATCCACAGTTCAGAATCGTACAAAGAAACCACTTTATACACTAGTTGAATAATTGAATTACTTTCTGTCAATAGTGAAACAATGAAAAATAGAATATGGAATCAATCAGATATATCTACTCATTTCCTATTGATATCAACATGATATCCCAACTAGCAAAATAGTCCTATAAGTTTTTTCTTATACAACAATTCGACCTTGTAAATGTTGTAATATTGTCCCAGGATTACTTTTTCGTCATGTAAGTATTCTGATGGGAACCGTTTTGTTGTGAGAACTAAATAGTTGTATAAAATTATCGTGTAACTATTGTCACAACAATATTATAGGACACTAATAGAACCTTTCCGCAGGTTGTTCTATAAACGTTTACAGAACAATTTTAATACGACATTTCCGTCCATGACATCTAGTTGTCGATTAGATGTCGTAAAATGTATTTTGCAACAGTTATATGTCTGCAATAGGACTCTCCGATATGTGTAGGTTAGGATTTCTTTATACGTCTTATTCTGAATGTGAAATATAGTTGTCAACATGTCTTATCAATTTGATTCATGGAAAAAAAATAAAACATGGTGGAGCATTTCGGCCGAATGTGTCTAACTGTTACAAGAAAATATTACGATCAGTAGAAGAAAAAAGAAATAATTGTGAGAGCGAAGCAACCCGTAATATTTTTGATACAGAACTCACTGTATCCGATATAGAAAGTGAGGTTTGGTGGAATGAAGCTCCTGAAAACAGTGCTACAGTGCTTGTAAATAGGAATTAAGGATCAACTGGCGTACAGAGCTGGATAATGAAGAAAAAATCGACGATTTTCCAGTTTGAAACTCCTGAATAGTGAGGTTATACGATTTGGTTTGCAGTTGCCCTAATAGTGTTTCCTTCGCAACACAATATGACCATCTGGTCGTATTAAGGTCGTATAGAAGATTTGATGCTCTGATATCGTGCTGTGAATGTTTCATAATAAAACGAATTAGTTTTATACAGAACCCACTGTATCCGATATAGAAAGTGAGGTGTGGTGGAATGAAGCTCCTGAAACAGTGCTTGTAAATAGGAATCAAGGATCAACTGGCTTACAGAACTAAATAATAAAGTAAAAATTGACAATTTTTCAGTTTAGAACTTCTGAATAGTGAGGTTAGGTATGAGATTCGGTTGGCAGTTGCCTAAGAGAGTTTCCTTCGCAACGCAACACAATATGACCAACTGGTCGTTTTAAGGTCGTATAGAAGATTTGACACTCTATTATGGTGCTGTGAATGTTGCTTAATAAAACGAATAACTTTTATACAGAACTCACTGTATCTGATATAGAAATTAATGTATGGTGGAATGAAGCTCCCGACAACTGTGCTTGTGAATAGGAATTAAGGATCAATTGGCTTACAGAGCTAGATAATAAAAAAAAACGACGATCTTTCAGTCTGGAACTCCTGAAAAGTGAGGTTATACGATTTGGTTAACAGTTTCTCTAGGAGTCGTATAGAAGATTTGATGCTCTATTATGATGTTGTGTATGTTGCATAATGAAACGAATTAGTTCTTTTGATGTGGCATAAAGGTGAATAAATATCATTAAAAAATCAAACAGATTTATTTTCCTTGTATGCATAAGATTTTTGGTCGAATATCTATATTATGGCCTAATGTTTTCGTCGAAATATATTAATCTGATCTCATCTCTATTAGATGTGAAATGTTTGAATTATATTAACATTTGCTTCGTGCGCTTTCATTTTTTTAATTCTAATAGATTTATCCCTTTCAATTCGTGCCTGTGATGCTTTGGTGGCAATAAATATCATAGGTTGTATAAGTATTAGATTGAAGTACGTAACAGAACCAATATGTTATATAAAAGTGTCATCTGTCATCAGAAAGTTAGATTGAAGAGGATCCATTTTGGAAACAACAAAGAGACTTATCATCAACCGCCATTTTGAATTAAAAAAATAAATGTATGAAAAATTATGATTTTGGTTGAAGAATGTGATTTAAATTTTTTTCATTAAATCATTGATGAATTATTGAATATAAGATCACATTATGAGGGCCAAAAACAAAATTCAACAGAAATATTTTTTTTTTCAAAAAAAGTTTTTTTTTAAATATTATTTTTTTCTGAAGCCCATGAAAATTTAGCACCACATATGCCATATATTTCACAGTGAAATTAATTCGCCATGGGAAATATCTTCTGAATTTCGAGATATCACATTCAGAGATATCATTAAAATATCAGCTTTAACAAAGATTCATCGCTTGTGCATATTGAGGTATCTATCCGGAAATGATGGTAGGTTTATCCACTAAAGGCACATTTATACAATCGTGTGGTGATATTAATGTCACCAGAGTCACAAAATAGTCTCATAATTGACCGAAAAATGGTAAGAATTAATGGTTGTATAGACGTTATACATGTGTCCTATAGTGGAACGTAAGTTCATTCACAGGACAAATATAGGATCATGGAGAATAGATCTAAGAGTTCTATTAAATGTCGTATAAAAGTTCTCTAAACGTTTATACACCAATCCTGTAACAGTCCCAAGGCGCTCTACCAGATTAAATAATGCAACTAAATTGTCGTATAAATCTTGCCCATTTTGGTTGAATAAGGGTTGTATATACGAAATGAAAATGTTTACAGGACTTCGACTTGTCCTATAAAAAAGTACGGAAAACGTTTACAGAATTCTTATAAGACATTAAATTGCTAGCTGGGATGTATTAAAAGAAATTTAGTTCTTGTTCTTTGTTTTATCATATTTCCATCAATAACAAGCCCGAAGTTATCATAGGTTCCCAAGAAAATGAAAATTCTGTAATGGTGCCCTCCTTAAATTTCTGAGGTTATACAGAATCTCTTACAAATAATTGTACAGGCTTTCAGTGCAGATATAGGATATTTTGGGGAGTCTGACTCAGTGTTCGGCATATCACCTTAGTATATCCGGAGGATATTTTATGTATTCAATCAAAAATTTTCAATTGTTACAAATCTTGAAAGCTCTGATGGATGTTTATAAAAACTTGAAGAAATGAGAATGGGACAATGAATAATTTTACAGCAGATTCGCGCTATCTACAATTTTCATAACATCATTTTTATTTCAAGTGCTCTTGAATGACGGAAGAAATACTTCCAACATGATGGAGCTCCGGCACATTTCACGTTTAAATTTGTAGCTCGTCTATCATTTATTCAAATCATTGGTTTGGAAGAGGCCTCCATTGAACACCCAAGGAAAATTGATGAGAAGTTATAGCCACTTTGAAAACAATATATCATATAATTTTTTGATGCAGAATTTCTGTAATTCCAATTCTAAAATGAGCGTGATTGTGAATAAAACGTTGCATGAGTGTTTAAGATACAGTTTATATAAAATATATTTATGTATAAGTGTGACTTCACCGTATACCTTTGAGGGTTTTTATTTTGTTATTCGCTTGGTTTGTTTTCATTGTATTTTTTGTATATATGTTGTTATATTTTTGATATTTTGTATCGTGAGTGTTTTGGTATGTATGAATATTTTATACGTTTGTTATCTCAGTAAATGGTATTAAAAACGAGTGCAAACAATATTATTTTATTTTGAAGCATGAATGAATATTAGTTTTATTATTCTCTCAAGACATTCTTGCGTTCAAAGACTCTCGCATGGATAAAAAAGTATCTTGAACACTCACACAATAATTAAATATTATCGACAAGTTATATTGGATCGTGATTTAATCTAGTCTGAATATGTTATTATAAGTATGAATTTATTATATTCTGGTCCTCTTTCGAAATGCTTAACTAACATTAAATATGAGGATCTGATGAGATCCTAGAAAATATTTCACACACCCATGACTTTTCACCAAATATGATCATGCTGATTCGTGAATGAATTAAATTAATTCTTCAAGAGGATGTAAACAACCTTTCAAAACTGAAGAGAAGATTCGTGAAAGCTTAGAAATATCACATGCTTGATTTGTCCAATTCGTATTTTTCGATTATAAAAAAGCTATAGGTTAGGAGTTCATCATGTGTCAACGATTCCGATCCAATATAAGCCTTGCCACAATTCTATAGCCTGCCTGAATTTAACATGTGGCAGTATTTTCTAAATTAGATTTCTCTCCTAGCGAGTTCTTTCATGTTCTATCTCTCGATTCTTTGGAAACAACATTCGTTTCGCTATTATGATTTGCGATAACTTTTTCCTGTTTGAAGGGTACTCGATTGTTCGGTTTATATCTCTTTCTCTTTTTCCGTCAGGCTCAACTCAAGTATTTGCTAAGTACTTATTTCAGGTGCCACCAGGTTGGTAAAATATTTGTCATAAGTTGAAATTTTAATATTCTACTTTTGAACTCTCAAAAAGTCAGCTAGGAGAAACATCTAATTGGTAGAAATAATTAGTTTCCTTCAGATATGACCAGTTAGATATATGTATTGAATTAATGTGGTTAAAACAGGGATATAGGCAATATAGTTGTACCTATATGCGCTGAATATATTAGAATGATTCGAATTTTTCCCGAACTGACTCTCGAAATGAATCGGAACATTTAGTCGGAAATGAAATATTAGCCTTTCGAAGCTTATGCATTGAATAACTCCAATTTATAGAACCTGCTGACTTCAGGTTGTGATGAGAAAGACAAAAATCATCGTGTTTGAAATGTTTCAAGCTTGATTGTGCACATGAGGCCCCACGAAAACAAAACAATGAACAGTTTGTGCTCGTCTTACTTTGGAAAATCAATAATCTGATTCAATGTCCGAAATATAGCCCATTTCCAAGGCTCTTGATGCTCCACAAGTACATTCCAGATGATTCTGCCTTACTATTGTTTTTTTTGTCGTAGTTGTCTTGGTTTTCTGGCACTATTTAGAATAATTTTGCTGGTGAGTTTCATATATTTAGCTTAATTCATTTGAATGTTCATCACATGCTAGTTTAATTTATGAAAAATGCCAATTCCTAATTCGTGTTTCATGTATGAACAGTAAAAACGTTTTTTTAACTGATTAAAGATCTGCAGCTGGAGGATACAACAACGGGAATTGAAATGAGGTCCTATCCATAACTAATTTTTCAATAGTGACACAGGTATAGGATGTGGATTTATCAATTTCCGTCTATAAGTTGAATAAGATTCCAATCGCAAATTTCGTTTCTTTCTGAAATTTTGATTGGCCTGAAAAACAATTACATCATCCGATTTTATGACAGAACTGCTTGATATTTTCGCTATGTCTCTGTACTCTGAGCCTTCTGAGAAACAGCCTCTCATAAGGAATGTGAGCTTTCGTTGTTCTAGATGTTTGAGATCGTAACAGTTTCCGAACAACATAAATATTTTTTCAGTTGAAATTGTTTAGATAATTGGCTCACTAGTTTGACAGATGGACTCAGTGTAGACCATTCAATTATGTATGCAACAATGCGTATGGAATGTGTGATTGTGGTGATCTACATCAGTGATCAATTTAGTGTAACCTTTGGTAGAGTTACATTGATCATATGCAAAAGCATGAAGTTATTTAAATACCCTTATCGGAAAGTGGTGCTGCTACCTTAATTCGATCCGGATATTGGCTACCAGTATGGAAATCATCGTCTTGTTGAATGCTGTTCTGAAAATCCAAAAAGGTATGGAGAACATGGAAGAAAATGTAAATATGAAGAAAATTCAGTTTGTTGATGAGAAGAAATGAAAACGGCGGTATATCTACAAGCAACCTACAAGGAAGCAGGAAATATTTCAATAGAAGACAGAATTGACGAAGAGTTATTCCGAAAATAAAAAAAACTTGACCACCAAAATATCATTGAAACGTACCCGAAGAGGAAAAGACAAAATCAGTGCAAAAACGAAAGGACAAATTTCGGCCATCTATGAAGAAAGGGCCTGAGAAAACTACCTCTTTCAAGATACATCTGTTTTCGTGTTAGTTTTCACAATGTTCATCACTAAAAGATTTTGAAGAACTTCGTGAATTTAGGTGAGTTTTCGACACACACCCTTAATCTGCGTGATTGAATTGTCAATACCAGGTTAGGCGATAATATCACTAAAACTCACCTGAATGCGACAAATTTCGAGTGAATTCATCAGACTCTGACTAATTTCATGGATAGATGATCAGACTTTATTGTTCGTTTAACATTTTTTCATTACATAATGGAATTATGGAATGCTTTCGTATATAATTTTCAAATAAGATATTAAATAATCATGAAATCTGTACTAACGGTAGCTACTTCAATTTCAGAGAAGACCTATGAAAAGGTCTGGCGACTGTCACAATCATAATGGAAAGCCTTTCTCAGTCTGACCCCAGTAAAATCACCATCGTAATTTCATCTATAGCCTGGAATTGCATATGATTTTTTTTCTTCTACGAACCTTGGACATCACTTTGTCGAAATATAATTTAACAAATGTTTAGGGTGGGTATTCATTGTCAGAATAGCCGCGTGAAGGAGATTCATTGAAGAAAATCTGTAAATAAGGAGTGAAGAGTCTGAATATCAGATTGAAGATTGATTTGCTTTCTTGGTCTCTGTTCTAAGGTAAACCACTATAAATGATGATTCTAATAGTGTATGAAGTAAGGTACACAATTCATTTTTTCAACAGAATCAAAATTTCATTTTGAAATTGCACTTGAAGATTAACTGAAGAATATATCTACCAGTGGCTCCGCAACTGCAGGCAAATCACACAAAATATGAAAGAAGAATATCAAGACAATGGAGAAGGGACTCTAGCAGACATTCAATGGAACAAGACAAACCAGAAAATGAAGGGACACATCCAATACAAGGTTGAAGAAAATTATCGAATACAAAAATTATTTGAAATATCCTGAAATTTTTTGAAAAAAAAAACAGCGAATAAGCGGTAAGGTATTTTCCTCATGCATTATATAAGGCCATCCAAAAACACGCCTCTTAATTACTCATTCCTGAAACGAGAAGTAAGGTTCCAATTTTTTTCATCTAAAACATGATTGAATTTTCACATGTCTTATCTTACCAATCAATAGAACGGAATCAATTTTCGAATATTCTACCTCATTCTTCAATATTGTTATCCATAGAGTCTTTTGTGTCATTCTCAAGATAAATTACTTCTTTTACTAGTAAATTCACATCTCATATCGATTTCGTTCATTTTTTTTTCAGAGTATGTTCGTACTTTGCTGCTATTAGTATTATATCTAGGCGTCATAGTTGGATGACCCTTTATTGTATAGGGTTGAAGTGTTTGCAAATGAATAAATCTAAACTGGTAAATTCATAAGCTAGCATATGATGAACAGAATGAGTTGCTCCAAATCGACCTCACTGATGTCCAAAATGTTTTTTTTAATATTTCATAATTTCGATATGAAAACAAAAATTTCATTGTCTACGCTACTGAAGAGAACTCATACCTGTTGACATGTTTGATCGCTATGATGATTGCAGGTATTTCCTGTCGCCACTGCAGCTGCACACGCAGCAGTTCCAGGGACTTTAAGCTGTTCGTGCTTATAATCTGGTTGATAGGGAAGAAGCATTCTTATTTTACCCCAACGGTTGAAGAACAACGCAATCGCTCCAACCCAAACAAGCAGAACTAAAAGAACTATACCTATCTCTACACCTCGCACCTGAAAACGAATAAAAATATTAACAATAATGAAGGATTCGCAAGATGCAAGATTGTGAGAAGGACCATACAATATTTCTCTTGCTAGATTAAGTTTCTCAATTTGTTTACGAATAATTGTATCAAACATCCGAAGGTTTAGTTAAATTTGCTCACGCAGTATGGGTGATGCGTTTTTGAGGAATGGTCCATAGCACAGAATACTAATAAAAAATATTAATACTTTATGGTTCGTAGCAACTAAATTCCGAAGGCCATTCTACCAATCCACACGTGGGCACCGAATCATTGGTAATGAGCTAACAAATATGAATTTTTGAAACACCTTTTTGTATTCATATCGATGAGTACTACCATTTGTAGTCTCTAAATGAGTCACGATGATGCATACTTTACATTCAATATTAGGCTAGCATTTGAACTGAGTCTAATAGTTTCCTATTCGCAAAGCTCGATGAAATTAATAATTCAAGCCTTATCGACAGTTCCTGTTGAATATCAGAAAATCGATGCTATCATTCATTATTCAATTGCAGCTTTTGTATATCCATATACCTAGCTGTGATCAAAATTGTAATGATGATAGCGGAGCAGGGTTCTCCTTGCACGGGTAAAAGTTTATTGCATTATGGAACATTCTTCAGGAACCCTGATGTTTTATTCAAGCTTGAATGAAAATGTACTCCTTTTCAGGCCCTAATTAAAATTATTCAGTGAAAATTAATGAGATTTAACGATAACGCACAAAGTCGAAAATTTTGCATGTTGAAGTTCTTCAACTTTTAGTACGAGAGCTAGTGAACCTTTTGAGTAACGGTTTGTCTGTAAGGCTAGAATTTTTTATAGCGATAGTTCCCAGCATGCTGAGGACGGAAATCATCGCCTGGCACCCCTCACCCCTGCACGTCATCAAGATTTATATCTTTGAAAGTGTTAAAAAAATTTAAAAAATTAACTTATTTCTGTAAGCTTGAAACTTTCATACGATTTTGTTCGTTCATTGTGAAGTTCAAAAAAAAATTGACAGGCGATTTCGACGAGGACAAGTACATGCCAGGCGACTCGAAAAGGGTGTAAAATACAAACAAAAATGAACTTTTTTCTACAAGGTTGAAATTTATATATGCGTTCGTCTGAGGGAATGAAAAAATAAGTTTTATTATTTATCTTCATCATCATCTGATATGTTATCATTAATTTCTTCATCATACAGTACAGTCGTTTCAAGCGTAGTACACTGTGTCTTAAATTGGTTGAGACTGCATTATATCTCAGCTATTATTGAAAATAGAGTCATACGGTTTTCGAGACCCTGTGTCACTTTTTTTAAAACTTTTAAATCCACAAACAGAAATATTCCATCTTCTTTTGTTTCTGAAATACAGCGCGAAAATGAAAATGTCCACTTTTTGAAGATGTTATTATTTCTCGGGCCCTGAATGAGAAAGAAAAAGTATGAAAATGTTAATAATAATATTTTTACGTAGAAGTCAGTGGCGTAGCTAAAAATTTTTATCTAATAAATGTTTTCAAGATATAGCACAAACTTGAAAAGTTTCAAATGGAACACCTCGTATGTTTTAAAGTCAAATCTTCTCATTTTTTTCTGAATACATCGATGTACAATCCGGCATTTTATTTAGCTGAACGCCGGATCACCGAGCCGTTCGAGTAGTTTTTCCCGCTCGGCAGTCCGGACCTAACCTCGACAGTGATGTCACGTATTTGTTTTGTCTTGTTTCATAGCTTCCCTTGACAAAATAGCGGTCTGACTTTGCGAAAGTTGGATAGTGGTGAAAATCATACAAGGGCGGATATAGCTTTTTTTCTTGGGAGGGGTAATAACCATTGAGAACGAATAACTAGAGAATTCCGGTTTTTTGAACTTGAAAGGTATTTGCTTACCACATATTTAGGAAATTTTCATTGCTAATACACTTCGCGAAACAATTGAAGGAACAAAAAAAGTTTCAAAGTTTTTTTTTAAAACAGTTTGTATTTCAGTGACGAGTGGTCGAATAAAAAACTTCTGAAGCTTAAAGAAGTATCTGAAATCATTGATCAACCATTTTTCAGAGTACCGGTGGCCATGCAATCATCGGATAAAGCACGAAGAAAAATTTTTCGAATTTTAATTTTTTGGTCTACGCTCACGGAGAATTTTTTCTAGCTAGACCAATGCAAATGTCGCATAACCTGTTCATTCAGCTCTAATTTGCTTTTTACTACTCTCGAGATATTCACTCAACAGCCGATATCTCCGGAAATACTGCTCACCTAGCGAGGCGAAAGGCGATTTCTTTTTCTAAAGAAAATTTTCCACAAAAATCTGTTTTGTTCAATCACATAAACGTGTCATTTTGCCACGCTTAGGATATAAAAAAATTTGGCCGCCTGATGTTCCCCAAAGTCCCCCCTCAAATCGGTAGATCGATCGGTTTTCTTGATCCGATTGATTGAACATTTGAAAAAATTGGGAGAACAAGGTTTTTTTCCTTAAACTTGACCTAATTTTATCAAATCGGTTTTTTTTACCTAATGAGTCGAGAGGTTTTCAAGAAAACTGTTTTTTGAAAGTGGTGTCAGGTGTCGGAAAACGGAAAAAGTTAAGGGTTTCAATATAAAATTCCATTATTTTTTTCTGAGAAAAATTAAGGTTTTGATGTATCCAAGGTCCATAGCTCCAGTGGAGGTGAGTCAGAAATGGTTTCTTGTATTTTTTTTTCAAATTAAAACATGTTTTTATTCTAATTTTACTTTAAGAACAAAATTTAACGAAATTCTTGAATGTTAATTTTTTTTTCAAATGACGAAAATTTTTTAGAAATGAATTTTTTCATTTAAACAAAATTTGAGTGAAAAATGAAGAAATAATGTAATTATTGATTGATTAAGAAAATAAGGTCAAATTTAAGGAACAAAAACCTTGTCACCTTAATTTTTTCAAAATTTCAATCAATCGGTTTAAGAGAACTGCTGAACAGATCGATCTACCGATTTGAGGAGAACTTCGGGGAACATCAGGCTGTAAAATTTTTTCATAACCTAAGCTTTTCCGCCAATATTGATGATGAAACAGTCCATTAAACAAAAAATGGTAAAATGGCATTTTTTTGCTCCTTTTCCACGTTTATGTGATAGGTGAAAAAAATATTTCTTCTTAATTGAACAAAACAGACTTTTGCAGAAAGATTTCTGTACTCACTAGGCGATCAGAAGTTTGGGAGATATTGGCAGTTGAGTGAAAGAGGATCATTTTTCATTCAAATTAGGATATCTCGAAGACAAATGGTTATTTCTGAAAGTCTCTAAAATGAAATTAGAACTGAATAAATAGGTTATGTGACATTTGCATAGGTCAAGCTCGAGAAAATTATTCCATGCGCGTAATAAAAAATATTCGAAAAATTTTGACAATTTTTTTTTTTTGCTTTATCCGATGATTGTATGACTACCGGTACTCCGAGAAATTGTGAACCAATAAATTCAGAAACCTAAGTTTTCAAGCTTCAAAACTAAGTTCTTTTATTTCCTATAAGACCATTATTCACTGAGATACAGCCTGTTAAAAATCACCAAAAAATTTTGAATATTTTCCTGTTCCTTTAATTATTGTTGCTCGAAGTTTAATATATTAACAAAATTTGAAAAATTACGAATTTGAAATTATTGTATGAAATTTTTTGTGCATCACGTTGCGTAGGTACCCTTTTTTCAGATTTTCGATACTCATGGGGGGGTAATTACCCCCTCTACCCCCCCGTAAATCCGCCCTTGAAATCATATTAAGTTAACTTTTTTTTCCTGTACAAATTCGATAATCCGGCATTTCTGATAATCCGGCATGAAAAGAAAAAATCTGGTGCCGGATTATCGAGCGCCTACTGTATTTCTGTTTGTTTTTTAAAAGTAAGACATGAATTCTTCCACACATGCATCAAGAAACCATTTTAAGTTAATATTTTGAAATTATGTTCAAAATAGGATAAAATAAATGAGTTAAGATCACATGGCTTTTCGAAAAAGTAATGATTAAATCTTATGAATATTGATTAGATGCGTGGGATATTTTTTTCAACTGAAATTTATTGAAGCATAGGTCGTGATATAGTTTGACGTTAAAATAAACATAGTGTTTCATATGAAAAATTTCATTCAGTTCCAATTCAATCTCAAAAACAATGCTTCGAAAAAAAGTTTAGCTACGCCACTAACTTCTTCGTCAAAATATCATTATAAAAAGTTTTATTTTTTTTTTCTTTCTTATACAAGGCCCGAGAAATAATAACATTTTCAAAAAGTGTACATTTTCGTTTTCGCCCTGTAAACCTTTATTCCACAAACAGAAGTAGTTGGAATATTTCTGTTTATGGATTTAGAAGTTTTACAAAAAAGTGACACAGGGTCTCTAAAACCGCATAACTCTACTTTCAATTATAGCTGAGATATAATGCCAATTTAGGACACAGTATACTACGCTTGAAATGATTGTACTATATGATGAAGAAATTAATGATATAATGTCAGATGATGATGAAGATTAATAATAAAACTTATTTTTTCATTCCCTCAGACGAACACATATATAAATTTCAGCCTTACAGAAAAAAGTTCATGTTTGTTCGTATTTTACACCCTTTTCGAGTCGCCTACTTGTGCTCTTCGAAATCGCCTGTCATTTTTTTTTTTTTGAACTTCACAATGAACGAACAAAATCGTATGAGAGATTCAAGCTTACAGGAACAAGTTTATTTTTATTATTTTTTTAACACTTTCAAAGATATAGATCTTGATGACGTGCAGGGGTGAGGGGTGCCAGGCGATGATTTCCGTCCTCAGCATGATACGAACTATCGCTATAAAAATTTCTAGCCTTACAGACAAACCGTTACTCAAAAGGTTCACTACCTCTTGGACTATTTCTTTTCGAATCGAAATTGAAAAATATTGAATGAACGTTCACAAATTATCATTATTATTTTTGCTCTTGAATGTCTAGTTAATACATTATTTTGGAATTTTCCATTGGAATTGAGATTTGTTTAGAGCAGTAATTTCCCAAACCGATACTCTTTGAATTTAAATCATGAATAATTGTATATTTATTATAATAAAAACGATGAAACTTACAGTTGAGCTATTTGGCGTATAATCTGCCAAGTTTGCCGGATCCAGTACCTCCCTTGACGTTGAAGGCCCCGTGGAGGAGCTAGCCAGGGAGTCTTGCTGGGGGGATGACTGTGGGGGCTCTGAAACGAGCGAAAGATCTGGATTATGTACACGTGCCGAGTGGAGTATTTATTGGAACGTTCTGAAAGATTTATGTTTCTTCTTTTGCTGGTCGGAGACTTCAAAGGATCTGGTGAAAGGAATTAACGAGGAGTTGAAGGTTGTATAAAATCTTTGAACAACCTGCGAGGAAGATTTTCATCAAAGGGAAAGTGGAAACTCTATTTCTGATGAACCATCCACACTTCGATCGTGATTATCTTTTCTAACAGAGGCGAATAGTTGCAAAATGGCGAATGCACTGCTGAACATTTATAACGAGCACGAGATTTTCATTTAGTGAATTGATCAATAGATTTGGTGCATGATGATGATGAAAATTGCGTTGTTTGAATGTTTAGGACGATAGTATATTCTAAAACAAGTTGCAGAATGAGCTCCTATTTCAACACGATTACGAAGTTCGAAAACAAGCGTCGAAGGAGCGAGTTTTCGATAGCATGAGTGTTGGAATTGCCTTCTGCAACGAGTATTAGACGATATTTTCTCATTTTCAGTCAAGTTTCGTGAAAAACTCTCCAAATTCAAATGAAAATTCAGTTTAGTGACTTTTATATTTCATCTTGGCAGTTGGTGTGAATTACAAAATTTGACAGATTACGGATACTGTAATGAGTTTCATTACAGCACTACTTTTAGTAATGTAATAAACTCATTACGATACTGAAATAGAGAATAGTATATTCTGAATCAAGTTGCAGAATGAGCTCCTATTCCAACACGAATGCGAAATTCAAAAACGAGCGAGTTTTCGAAAGCATGAGTGTTGGAATTGCCTCCTGCAACGAGTATTAGACGATATTTTCTCTATTTCAGTCAAGTTCCATGAAATACTCTCGAAATTCATTACTGAAAACAATGCTGTAATGAGTTTCATTACAGCACTACTTTCAGTACTGTAATGAACTTATTACGTTACTGAAATAGAGAATAGTTCTAATCGCTCACTGGATTTTGGAGCGTGATAATCTTCGGGAGGACATAAATTTTTTGAATATAAACGTAAAAAAAGACAATCAAGAGAATATTACTCCATGAAATTCGAAAATTTTGATCGTTTATGTATCTGATAGGGAGATGCATATAAAAATATTGTTGCTCTTATTTCATCATTACATGGTTTCATATTGTCAGATATGTACTCACCCAGCGTTCGGAAGACGATGGGCCTACTTCTATATTTCTTGCCACCCCAAACGGCGGCTACAGTGAGCTGATATTGGGTGTCTGCTTTCAGTCCACTCAATGTTACAGCATCTGAATTGCCTGCGACGACAGCCACCACTCTGTAACTAACAGACTGGCTCATTCGAGCTATAAGAGTCACACCCTATCTGATGATGCTGAATGAAATCATCAATTCGAATCTATTCAAAGTTATGCTGAGCATTGAAAAACATGAAAAATAATTATGAACATTTCTATGTAGAAACTACTTGTCGTATTGAAAAATATTTTTTTTTCAAGAATAATTGATTGCTAATTTCTTCATTCTATTATAAGCTGTGGAACTCAAGAAAGATTGCATTCTGGACTTGTATCGTGAATAACTATTTCACAATGTATTGCTTACGAATATTTTGTATTTGGTCCTAAGACCAATTACAATTCTGCTAACAGAAATATTTTCATTATGAGTTCTTGAGATATATTTATAGATTCATTAAAACCATATTAATTGAGAATAACCTATCATGACAATTCAGAAGCTCTGTTTGAAATATGCAACTTTACCACTTACATACCGCAATATTCACATGTTAAAATACTCGTAAAACTCGGGATCTATCTCACCCACTACATTGGTTAAGGAGAGGATTAAAACTGAACTTTCTGGATTGAAAACCATCTTATATAGTGTCCTGAGACACGAAAGCACTTTTTTTGAGGTCAAGTCCATTATACCCTCGTAACGTAGGGTGTACTCGAGAGGAAAGCTCTCTCCTTATTCATTTCATTATTGTTTTATGCATTCATCTCACGAAGGAGTTCGGAAAAATTATATAATTTCGCGGAAAATATGAGGAATTCTCGAATAATCGTTAGAGAAAATGGAAATAAAAAAAAAAATGATCGAATTAAAATTAAAATATGTCGAACCTTTCAAAATTGATTCATGCTAAAGCAACACACTTCTTGAAATATTCTTGTGGAAAACAACTTGATGATTCTATTTTCAGCCCTGCAATCGGCGTTTTTGTACTATTCTATCTTCTCCAACCATTTTTATTGTCTAGTGTTCAGGTTCATCTCATATTCACATTTATTTTTCGGTCCATACCTATTTTTCTTATATATTTTTTTAATTTTTTTTGGTTTTTCTCCCGCAGGTCGGATTTCGGCTCAGCGGCTGAGTAATTCATTATGGTTAGCACTGCGGTCTTACAGATCTGGGTTTTCGCTGGATTGTGTTATTTTTTGCATATTTTGTTATGGAAATTTGCTACAATTTTTGCGTATTTCATTAGATTCAAACACCTCGACGTCATATAATCGAAAAGATAATCAAATTTCATTTCTTGTATGAATTCATCGTTTTTTTCATATAATTCAGAAGTGTTGAAACATTTTGTCTAAGAGGATCATTTTGGGTTTATTTAGTTTCAAATTAGACAGATGCAATATAATATTATAAGTTATTAACTCATCCAAAATGATGTCCTGCTGTTCATAATATGGAGAGTAGTTTACATACCGAGCATTCGAACTGTTTTACATTCAGGATTACATTTGACATGACTGCTATGTTCAGTCCTTTATTATTATTATCTCGGACCTCTCTGTCGCTCATTTCCACATGCGTCGAAATTCAAATGTTTGGAATTCGCAAACCTGTATCAGGAACAACCCTACAACGCATTCATAATAAAACAGCAGTTATGCTGATGTAAATTTTTTTATTATCACACAAGTGAAAATACATCGACATACCTGCTCATATCTGGCAACTAGGTGAATAGTGGACAACCCTATGTCTGTACATTCTACATGTTTCATACTTGAGGTAGAAAATAAAATTTTCTCATTATCTTGATGTTGCGAAATTTTATGAGCTATCATTTTCCAAAAACCAATTAAAAATATTTTGTTCAGAATTTTTTAGTCAAATTATTTTCGATATACAGGGTGGCCATTTGAAAACGAAACGGACGAGATTACAGACAAAATAAATTTTTTCGATAGAAATGCTGGGACAGGTCGATTTCTGTTTAGAGGGGGACAACTTAAGATGTAGGTTACGGACGCATAGCGCTTCAACCTTTGCTACTACAACCCTCACCCCCAATTTTTGAATAGGGAAGATGAGGTGAGTGATACCTCATTTGAAAGGTATTTTTATACTGATTTCAGCACACTAATTGTTTTTTCATTTTATGCATTAGTTCTCGAAATACAGGGTGGCCATTTGAAAACAAAACAGACGAGATTACAGACGAAATAAATTTTTTCGATAGAAATGCTCGGATAGGTCGATTTCTGTTTCGAGGGGGTCAACTTGAGATGTAGGTTACGGACGCATAGCGCTTCAACCCTTGCTATTACAACCCTCACTCCCCATTTTTGAATAGGGAAGATGGGGTGAGTGATAACTCATTTGGAAGGTTTTTCACAAAAAAACACTGCAAGTGCCATGAAAACACCACATCATTTTCAAATGCTTAGTCAAGAATCTTTCGAGAACTAATGCATAAAATGAATAAACAATTACTGTGCTGAAATCAGTATAAAAATACCTTTTGAATGAGGTATCACTCACCCCATCTTCCCTATTCGAAAATTGGGGGTAGTAGCAAGGGTTGAAGCGCTATGCGTCCATAACCTACATCTTAAGTTGTCCCCCTCGAAACAGAAATCAACCTGTCCGAGCATTTCTATCGAAAAAATTTATTTCGTCTGTAATCTCGTAGTTTCGTTTTCAAATGGCCACCCTGTATTTCGAGAACTAATCCATAAAATGAAAAAAACAATTAGTGTGCTGAAATCAGTATAAAAATACCTTTCAAATGAGGTATCACTCACCCCATCTTTCCTATTCAAAAATTGGGGTTGAGGGTTGTAGTAGCAAGGGTTGAAGCGCTATGCGTCCGTAACCTACATCTTAAGTTGTCCCCCTCGAAACAGAAACCGACATGTCCGAGCATTTCTATCGAAAAAATTTATTTCGTCTGTAATCTCGTCTGTTTCGTTTTGAAATGGCCACCTGTATTTTCTAGTATAGAAAATTCGTTATAAAAGAGGTTTCATTCTATGATTGGTAAAGGTCGCTCTAGGTTCGGATCTCAGACTATGACGAATCCTTCTGTCTACAAATATCAGTTTGATGAGTTTAGTTTGCATTGAATCCTGTGTGTTCATGTTTCCGACATAATTAATGAATTAATTATGTTGAGTAATACATATCTCTACGAACTATGTGAAACACTGCAGTCAAGTCTGCAAAGCAATCTGAAACCAGTAGGTTCTGGAATTGAAATTATTCGGGTAGAAAACTCGTTATAACTGAATACGATATCATCGCAGCTTATTAATACGCACCTAATTGGATTAACTCATGTTTAGACGAATCGGTCGATTACGTGCCTGTCAGTATATTTCTAGGAATTAATTTTACGTTCCGAATCCGTAATGATGTTCGAATCAGGGGCTAGTAACTGGATAGCCGATGGTGGTTCAAGCCGATTCAATAATAATTGTGCTCCACAATGGAGCTTGTGATTGGGCACCGACACTCTTCCTGAAATTGTTGATCCTCCAATTTGTCCTCGAAATAATTCGATACATGATGAAACAGTATTCGGGAGGGTGAATTCTAGATTCTACTAGAATCAATATGGATGGGGTTCGTGATTTGGCCCAGATACTTTTTCTGAATTTTTGAACATCTGATTTCTTTACGAATCTGTGGTTGAAACTGTTCAATATATGATGACACAGGATTTTAGAGGGTGAATTCTATATTCGACATGAATCATCATCGGTGGGGTGCGTGATTTGGCCCAGAGACTTTTCTTGAATTTTTGAACATATGATTTTTTTTACGAATTTGTGCTTGTAAATGTTGAATACATGATGAAACAGAATTTGGTAGGGTGAATTCTAGATTGATTAAAAAGAATAGTACCGAAAATTTCCATTCATTACTAATGATGAGAATCAGATACCTACACCTACCTATGGGAGTGAGAACAACATTATGAATACGAAGGAACAAACAGTTGAACGAAGTTTTAGGTTAGGTTAGTTTAGGTTAGGAATGACTACATTCCTCTATCTTTTTTGTTTCCGATTTATGAGCCAAAATTGAAATTTGGGCGATTTTAACTTTGTTCATCATATCTGTCTGTTTGTGTTGTGATGTTGAAATAAAAACATTATAGAGATACAGACATTTTTTTCCCAGCAATCTGGTAGCTTATGTTTTTAAGAGGTTACTTTGCTGAGCTATAACAGTTATATAAAGTGTTTTCTTTCCCTTGAAAAAAACATAATACGCTTCTGGATCGTTTTGAAAAAGTGTCAGTATGGTGTTTTCATTTCAAAATCTGGTACAAACAGAAACGAAGATAATGACTGAAGTTGAAATCGCTCAAATTTCAATCTTGGCCTATAACTTGAAAACAAAAGAAAAAAGAGGAATCCAGTGGATGGCATCATCAGTTTTCCTAAAAAAGAAGACCACAATGTGTCATTAATTTCCTTCATCTCTTTCGGTTAAAAAGTTGTGTTTCAGGTATTACCAATTTTGTCCACCCTGTACATATATTTTAATGGGAGATTCCTGAGGGGAAAAAACATTTTTGTACATTTCTTTCTGATTCAGCTCGGTTGAAAAGATACAGGCTGTTAGAAATCCATAAGGAAATTAATATATCGATAATATAGATCCCGATGAAATTTCTACTAACACATAATTCCATCTACATGTTTTGTTATTTTCATTATGACCATTGCATAACAAAACTAGGGCAGAAAATAACTCTTAAAACTGAGTTGAATACTATTTAATGAATATTCGGCAATTTTGAGAACGAAGGTATTTTTCGTTAATACTTGTGAAATAATATTAATCATAAAAAAATAATATCAGCGAAATTAAAAAAATTGGTTATTTTGGCCGAATGCAGCTCTGGGTTTGAGAGATTCAACTTACATGTCTTCCTTTTAGAGAACTCACTATAGGAGGCTGTGCCCATTATAAAAGTTTAAAATGGCTATAGTCGAATTGGCAAAATAATCGACAAAAAACTATTTTTTTTTACCTCAAGAATCTACTGTTGAAATACATTCACACGTGAATATCTACACCTATATAGCATTTGACATCTAGGTTTATAATTTCATCAGTATTGTTACTAATAATTCTATCGGCTTTCAGATAAATCTGAAATAATTTAGGCATCTTCTGAATTTTTGAAACAACACTGAGATCCCACAACATCTCCAATTTGGAATTAGAAATATCGTCCTCGTATCGAATATTCTTTATCTTCATTATCACCTGAACTAGTAGTAAATGATTCAGTTGAGATAATATTTAATTGCCTAGGAGTAAAATTTTTGTTTGATTATAGTTTGCAGAGTTTTTCACAATTTTCATTAATCATTAATCATTCGAATTAGTATTACAACATAAAAATGGGCTTCTTAACGAATAAACTGTTTGAGAAACATTGATAACAAAACAAAATGGCATGAGATTACTAATGCAGATTTTTATCGACTATTTTTATTTGGAATTATGGAACGGACAAATTTTTAGTATTTATAAAATAAGGAGTATCCCAGCACAATAAGTAGGACTCACAACAACAAGAAAAGTACGATACATAGTGTTAGATTTTTCACCTCACGAAAACCTCTTCTTCACAAAAAACATTCGTAGAACGAAAACAACTCGAAATAGACAATTACTCCATTGAGCATCTCGAACATAAACGTTATAGACACTAAAAACCACAAAAAAATTGTTGCAACAAGTCCAAATGTAACTGGGAAAGCTTTATCATTTCAAGCACTCTTGCAAAAGACCACTGTGTGTGTTCCGATCCTTGGAATAAATCCCAATAAGGGCATTTATTAGGGTAAGCTTCTCCAAGAATTGCTAGCTACTAAACGATAAGGCTGCTTTAATGAACGATATTTTCAGATAGTGAAAGCAACACACAGAAGCGTCCATGTTAATCCGAACTGATTATACCTGTTAACCTGTGAGGGGAGGTAGAAACCAACCTTTGTCGGTGTTTCTCATCAAGAACCAGTAAGGGAAGCAAACATAATCAATTCATGTGACACTACCGCAGAAACCTCCATTATTCCATTCATGCTGCCCCTCAGAATGAGGCAGTGGACAAAGATGAATAGATGTTGTAAAGTGAAGCCTTTGTTGAGAATAATTTGAGAAATGGTGAAAATTTTTCAAGAGAATATAATGGACCATTCTAAGATGCTGATGTTGATTACATAAAAATTTGATCTCAATACTGAATTTCACGAAAACGATGGATATCTAACTCTCCCGTTATTTCTGTGTTCTTCATTCTGTGATATTCACATCAAAACGCAAAAAAATTTAAGAAATCTATTGTTGTTATGCTCGTTCTTATTATTAAATTTTTTCATGCAGTAATTTTCAATGTCTGAAATATATAATGACAAATTATATAAATTATATATAAATATTTAATAAAAAATTATTGGTGGAAGGATGTATTAAGAATCTGTCAACTTTCAATTTGAAATCGAGATGAAAAATTATTATGTGATAAATCAATTTATTCTCCATTGAAAATGATAGTTATGAAAAATTAGGTGTAGTGATACGAAATTTTTTAATGAAATCAATGCTAGTAAAATGAAGAGAAATCAAGAGAAAAGAGGTTGCATAGGAGAAAATCGCTCCATCGATTTGATAGATAAATAATATAACAAAGTCAAATCTTCTGACAAAAGAAAATGATTCAGAAAAATCATTAGGTAAAGAGTGGTTGTTCCAGTTAAAAAAAAAACTTTAATATGTTTATTATTTAGAATAAAGTTGCTCTGAAGTTAATTTTTTTTAATGTTTGGACATTAAAAAAAAACAATTTCCTTCCTTTGAATTTTTGTGTCAAATGCTATTGATATCTCATAGGAGTTCCAGAAAATTGAATTATTTTCATCAAGTTTTCTACGGTAATGAACATCACACCAGAAGCGTAATAATAGTATCTGCATCTCAATTTTAATGAAATCAGATGTTTTTATGACAAACAAAAAAGGGTAACATCAATATTATGTGAATCGATAGCGACAAACCTACGTTAAATGCAGAAAAAACTTCTGAATAACCTATTCATGAATCAATCGATTTCTGTTTTGTTGTCATTCAAGTTGAAAACATAACGTTTTCATTATTTACATATTGAGCGCTGCTGTAAGTACTTTGATAGCAATGGATATAAATTAAGGTTCCCTCACATTCAATAAATTATTTATATTGTTTATTCTATGTAATCGACAAGGCAAATTCGACAAATGAGCAACTTGCGAAGTTATGTCTTTCCGGAATTGAAAAGTTTCAGAAGTTTGGAACTTTTTCTTTCGAACTGAGTTTCGATTAGATCTATATTCCATGGTTCATTTTCCTCATCATTGATATAAAAATTAGGATAATGAATATACTGAAGTTAAGCTGTTCAAGTTTGCCCATTCATGAAGTTAACCATCATATTAAGAAGGACTCTGGAAATATGGAACTAACGGCAGAGCGGACCCAATTTCCAATTTTTACAATGATTTTTGTCATTTCGCTATGGGTGGTTATCGTGATTCATTTCACCTTTCATCCCACAGTGTCGACGACATATAGTGACATCAGCAGGACTCAGGCATTTGAATCATCGAAAAATGTTGATAAGCCAAAATATGAATTCAATGTTGAGTTCTCTAAAGTCTAAGAATTATACAGGGTGTCCCACCGGGAGTGCCCATTAGAAGTTTATGGGGAAATAATAATTAGATCATTTCCAAATTTTGTGTGAAGATATAAGCCAAGAAGACCTTCATTTATGATATATTTTTTAATATGAATGACTTCCGCTTTCACCGGAAGTGGTATCAACTTTCTTATTTCAAATGGAACACCCTGTATATTATGACTTTTTCGGATATATCTTCGAATGCCACATTAATTTTATGTATCACTCCCTATAGCCATCTAGAGCCGTTTTCGAGTTATTCACTGTTTTTCGAAAAAATTTACAAATTGAGGCTTGTAGAACACTGAGAATTCAATGAAAGCGCAACGCGCAATCTCAGATCCGTTTTTTGAAATGGGTTACTGACAAGATATTCACCCCAACTCTGTAGAGAAAATAACGTTTTGATATACTGGGTGGTAAAATGAGAGTGTCAAAGTTGGAATTCAAAAAAAGCCAAAAACTCTATTTTTTTAAATGAAAACCATATTTTTCTTACCCACATATCAATTTGTGAGGTGAAAATAGGTGGAGTTTATTCAGGGTTCCCTATATCCAAAATGTACCATTTTCGAGATATTCAGGAAAAACTGTTAGTGTGTCAAAGTTTGAATTCCAAAAAAGGCAGAAATTCGATTTTTCCAAATAGAAACTGTATTTTTTTCACTCCCATTTCAATTTGTGAGGAAAAAATAAGTAGAGTCTTTTAAGGGTTCCCTATATCTAAAATGTACCATTTTCGAGAGATTCAGAAATAACTGTTAGCAACGAGCATATTATAATATGTGAGGTATCAATTATGATCTATGTTCACCCTTTCATAAGATTCTGTATGACTTTATTAAAAATAATCCAGGTTTGTTCCTACTGAAGAATTAATCGTGCAATGTATTGGCAGAATTCTGTTACAGAATGAATAAGGAAATCCACCAACCAAGAAATATTGGGAAGGTGGGAAAAATATTTGGAAGTAGGTGGATGAAATTTTCAAAATGTGTTATGACTCAATTTTTTATTCTGATATATCTGAATAAAAGTTCGGGAAGTTTCATGACTTGCTTTATAAGTTTTGCATTACAATTTAAGCTTTCGATATGTATGTCATATTTTCCGGAAAATATCTCGTTATTTTCATTATGAGCAGTGAAAAACTAGTGGTCGTTTTCTTTGAACAATGAGATAAGTTTTGAGGAATATCAACAACAGAGCATGGAAAATTATTCTGAATAAGTCAAAGATTTTTATGAAAGGGTGAACATAGATCATAATCGATACCTCACATATTATAATATGCTCGTTGCCAACAGTTATTTCTGAATATCTCGAAAATGGTACATTTCAGATATAGGGAACCCTGAATAGACTCCACTTATTTTTACCTCACAAATACATATGTGAGTGAAAAAAATACGGTTTCCATTTGAAAAAATCGAGTTTTTGGCTTTTTTTGAATTCCAACTTTGACACTCTCATTTTACCTCCCAGTATATCAAAACGTTATTTTCTCTACAGAGTGACGTCGAATATCTTTTCGGTAGCCCATTTCAAAAAACAGATCTGAGATTGTGCGTTGCGCTTTCATTGAATTTTCAGTGTTCTACAAGGCTCAATTTGTATTTTTTTTTCACAAAACAGTGAATAACTCGAAAACGACTTCAGATGGCTATAGGGAATGATAAATAAAATGAATGTGGAATTCAAAGATCTACCCAAAAAACTTATAATATACAGGGTGTTCCATTTAAAATAAGAAAGTTGATACCATTTCCGGTGAAAGCGGAAGTCATTGATATTTGAAAATATATCATAAATGAAGGTCTATTTAGCCTATATATCCACACAAAATTTGAAATGGATCGAATAATTATTTCTCTATAAACTTCTAATGGGCACTCCCGGTGGGACACCCTGTATAGAGAAGATGCTCAGAAATAAACGGAAAATGAAATTCTGTCAAAAGTAAAGCATTTGGACCGAGCATCCGAAACATTCTAGGTTTCTATCACGGAGGGGAAAATTCACATGGTATGTCCCCCGCGAATGTTCAAGTTTTATATAAAAAGGGAATGAAGTTTGAGGTGGAATGCTCCCGTTCGTATAACTCACTCTTTACCTGAAGAGGTTAGGAGGGCTGATTTCCCTAGGGGAACCGTGCTCTTTATGGAAAGCTAATTTACTGAATCAGATTTAGAAGAATCAGCCTTAAGAGTACTCCAGTTATTAGTTTACTATATTTTATCCTCTAGATGGTGACAAAAATCATTCAAATGTTGAATCGAAGAATATTATGTGTGAAGAACGTAGGAAAATATAGTTTCATAATAAGAGTCGCAGAATAAATAATATTTTTTCAACCAATATTCTCCATGGAAAAAAAATTCTCACTCAGAGACGCGATCTTCACCAAGTTATGAAATCTATTCCGAAAATTGTTTAACATTTGTATGGATGGAAAAAATGCACCACCTCCTTATTTCACAAACTCTACAATTTGGTCAGAATAAGTGATTTGTGACCGTTTTTATAGCATCGTACTTATAATGAACAGCTAATTAATTTTTCACTCACTTCACATGGCGGGAGAGAAGAAATCACTTATTTTGACCAAGGTGTAGAGTTTGTGGAGAAAGGAGTTGTGAAGTTGAATACTGTTGACTTTGCAATACCTCAGTTTAAATAGGAACAGAGAAAACAATTTTTAACAAAGAGAAATAAATCACTTTTCAGTAGAAGGAATGCTACCAAATTTTCGAATTATTATCAATCATTTTGAACGAATATCATAAACGACAAGTAGGATAACATTGACATCATACCTGGCATCTGTTGGTTTATATGTGACATCGTATTTTTCGACAATCTCGAAAGAAGTTGTCCACGACACTCTCACAGATGTTGGATTTATGAAAGTAACTGTGATATTTTCTGGAACTCCGGGACCATTTGGCATGGAACCTGAAACAGTTAAATTTTAAGAGTTCAAAACAGTTTCAAGATTTTTCGATTTCGTGAATTTTGAGATTTTGGGATCACCAATGTATTTTTTCATATTCATTAATTGTTGCTCATTTGCAGTGATACTTCTTAGCCCCCCTTAATTATGTTTATATCGGGTGGAACGAAAATGATTTTTGATTAATTTCGATAGCAGTCATACTGTTATGAATTGAAAGAATGTAATTTTTCTCTTGCGGTCGTTTTCGATTCAGGAATGTTTCAAGAAATCAGTTGATTCCACACAAGCGCGGGGAGTAAAACTCTTTTTGATATTGAACCTGCGCCTTCACCAATTTGTTATAGACATGTGTGATAAAAAATTTAGACGTCTTTCATGTATAAAACAAGTGAGTCTTCATTTGGCAGATTACTTCTGTTATGATTACCTGAATGCACTTTTCAGTACTTTTTCTGGCGAGTTAACTTGGGACGGAAATACATAAAACAAAACAAAAAAAAGTAGAGGAGATTTTCCTCATTTTCTTTTGAAGGGGGAACATCTGACATATCAATTCATATCACGTAACTCAAAATAAAACAGAAAAACCAAGCAATAATCTATCAAAATGAAATGAATGTAGTCGAATAGATGAAAAATTTAGTTCGAGATGATTCGACGTAACATATAGCTAATGAGCTATGATCATTTATTCTTGAAGAACAATTTACATCTCTCCTATTGTATGGAAATGCGTCGCATTGCCTGTCAAAGTTTATACATATGTATGTCTATTTTGGTTGCATTTGATATGATGGATTTGAATCAAGAAATGACGAATAAGATAGGTACCAAGGATTTTGATAAAAATGCAACATTTCACACCATGAAAATATTCAGAATTTTGTCATGAAACTCTGAATATGTCATTTCATCAGGAAAAAAGAGGATCTCAGCATTCGGTATGTTGCTTAAAATTTCTTGAAATCAAGAAATATCAAGATCCATTACTGCTGATTACTTGAGGAATTTGCAGATGTTGATTTCAACCATGATACTCTGAAATCTCTGACTTAAATTTTGACCTGACTCTGTTGCGATTGAAATTCAATGATGTCTGAAGTCTTTGATGCATGTGTATTCCTTTTTCTCTTGAGGAACATTCCAAGTTTCTGTTCAATCAGGAGAGAATGTGCCATGGAGAAAGTTCATTCAGAGAAAATATAATTATCGAAACTTTTACTGGTACAATTGAGTTAACCCTCAAAGTTAGAGGAACTTCAGACAGGGAAACCTAGACATTTCGTAGGAAGAAGAGTTTATTTGTTCCAGAAAATAGAATGAGAGTAAAAAAAGATGAAATTTTCATCTGATTTCCAGAAGTGGAAACTAGATTTGAAATACCTTCGATCTTTTAACTCGAAAGAGGCCGATCCGGATGTCTTATATTTCTCTTACTAGAGGTTGACATGTCCAATATTGGTATCTATGGGATACTTTTTTTTGGCGGAAAGAGGGCAAATCGTTAAAAGTGGTAGCCATCTCATTCTGTAATGGGGAATAAATGGGCCTTGAAATCAAGCCGATAGAAACTAATGGAGCATATTTTACTCTTTAGTGAGGATGAATAGGTTGTTGGAATCAGGGAAGCAGATTGCAGATTGTGTTTTTTTCGAATTCTCTCTCACTCCCCTCTCTCTTTCAATTTTTCGATCTTTATTTTATTTTGTATTTTTGTTTGTGTATTTTGCTCGAAAGATCATGATACTACATGTTTAGCATATATATACGTGAAGAGATAGCTGTGTTTAATCATTGATTCTTATTATGAACCTATCTTTGAACACCGCAAAAGGGATATGGAAAGGACAACACAAGCTGGTGCTGAGATATGTGCGTCCTCACATAAAAGGTTAATAATGCAGACTATGCCTATGAGCAAAGCTGTATTTGTGTGGTGACATAATTTTAATTTAATTTGGTTTTTCAAAATGAAAAAATATAGAAAACTTGGTATGGAATTCATTCGTCACACAATAATAATCACCATCAGGCAGAATATTAAT
Source organism: Hippodamia convergens (assembly GCA_038502775.1). NCBI lineage: Eukaryota > Metazoa > Arthropoda > Insecta > Coleoptera > Coccinellidae > Hippodamia > Hippodamia convergens. Next base: position 12,384,998 of record CM076611.1, on the reverse strand, counting down.
TACTGCCTACAAATTTTGGAGACCCAAAATTATTTTCAGACAAGGTGGAATCAAAGGGGCAAGCAGCTCCTGATAGAAGCTTCTTCTCAATGCTCGCTTGAACACGATAAACTCCTTTCACCATCCTGTAACTTAGAATTCGTTTGTCGTTGGAACATCTTGATTAATATACCGGAATATGTGCGAACTTTGTTGGGAAGCGAATTTCAATACTCTCAATTCGAAATTAGTTTCCGTTTGTGACAAGCTTCGACTCGTTATTACTGCTACGCTACACACTGCTACCATTAATATATCAATCTGATATCGAACTTATCGATGATGAAATGTTACAAAAGAATTTTCATTCTACACTCGGTCGGTGGTACGTTTTTGGAGAACGGAAAGAAAGAATTCATTGAAAATTTGGTTTTTTCGGCAAGAAAAAATCTAAAATATTTTCAGTGCTGCGGTGTTGCCACTTATGTCAATAAGTAGTAACTACTTTGTTATTTCAAATGGCACACCTTCTATATCGAGCACTTTTCTATTCATCGTAGCAACACAGATATTTTGGTATCACTTTCTCCTACTTATCTTTAGCTTTAAATGATTTCTTCTTTTTTGTGCCGAACATGACTTTGGTTACACATGCAATTAGGCCGACGCACTATTAATCTTAGGAAGCTGAAATTTTTTATGCAGTATGCTAAGATTCTATGCATCATGCATGATTTACGAAATACGCTTCTTTTCATATAACGGTAATGAAAAATTCGATGGTTTATCGAGAGATACAAAAACGGTAAAAGAGCATTTTTTCAAATTTGATGGCCTGCATATTTTAAGAAATACTGAAAGTGAATTGAATTTCCCTTCAAATGAAACATAATATTTTTATACCCAGATTCTACGTTGAACTGAAATTTTATAGTTGCGCATCTGCAAACCTGTTCATCAGGAAACATTTCATTGAACCTTTGACATATTCTTGCTGTTATTTGTTCACATTGCCCATGGTGAAAGAAAAAATACATCAAAATTTTATTTTGATAGTTACTTCTTTCCATTTCTTCTTATTTCTCTTATACTATGGAGAATGAGCGAATGAATTATATTCACGAACTAATTGACAATTCTGGATAATGTCAATTTTTATTGTGTGAGGATATTCCATTGCTATCTTCGATGAATATCTATTCAGACATTATGAGGTGTACGTGCATAAGAGATTTAATTTTTTTTTGGCTAGGACCACCGAATCGTTCGAAGAATGAACATTATTAGAATTCATTTATTATTTGGTCGTTTTTAGCTCAAAACCATCATCAGCCAATCATAGCAATCCACTTAAGTTAGTATTTACCTATGAATCGCCCATTGCAAGCTTGTTTTAACAGTTTCAGGAAGTTCTCAACTATAAAACGTGCGCAACTCTAAAATTTCTGTTCAACGAATAATATGACGATCTAGATATAGAAATGTGATAAATCATTCGAAATTGAAAGAAATTCAATTTCTTGCAGTATTTCTTAAAGTATACAGGGCATCACATTTGAAAAAATGCATCTTCAACCGTTTTTGTATCTCTCGATAAACCATTGAATTTTTCATGACCCTGTATGAAATGAAGCATATTTCGTAACTCCTGCATAGTGCATAGAATCTTAGCATTCTGCGTACAAAATTTCAGCTTCTTGAGATTAATAGTAATGAAGTTATGCATGTTAAACCAAAGTTATGTTTTGCCCAAAAAAAGAGAAAATCATCTAAAGCTGAAGATGAATAGGAGAAAGTTATACCAAAATAACTGTGTTGCTATGATGAGAAGAAAAGTGTAACAATATACAGGGTGCGCCATTTCAAATAACAAAGTAGTTTTTACTTTTTGACTTAAGCGGCAACACCGCAGCACTGAAAATAATTTCGATCGATAGAGCATCTGTTCTTCTCCAAAAAACCAAATTTTCAATGAATACCTGCTTTCCGTTCTCTGTAAACTCACCATCGACCATGGATCACCCTGTATATCTCCGTTATTTGCTCAAGTTTTACCATTAAGCCCACAGTATGCATATAGGTCTGGTGAACCAGGTTGACGAATACAAATATTTGGGTTTTGACTTCCCTTACCTGAAGCAACATATTCTCCAACTGCTCAACATAATGAAAGAATAACGTAACATCCTTTCAATTGTTTGAAACTTTTTAAATAACTTTTTCCCAAAGACAGGGTGTCAAAATAAAAAACAATTTTGAACTTGAGGTATCCTTATAAAATAAATTTTATCGATTCTTAAATAATATGAACTATCATACGAACTGTTGAGATGGAATCGCTTTTCTGAATTTAACTTCATACGATATATACTCCTATTAAATTCAAATTCATATTCTAGTAAAACATTTGATCTTGCTTCTTTATTACCTTTATTCAATATGTGATGATTATCTATTTTGTCCCTAAAATTAGGAAGGATTTACTTGATACTTGATGAACAAATATGAAGAACTCAATTCGATATCTTCACTGACAGATATTGAGCTAATGCTACAATATTTATTCTAGTAGGAAATTTTCAGGATGATTAGGCGACTTTCAGAATTTCTCTGCAGTTGATAAATGAAACCTCTTTCCATTTACTAATTCAATGGATTCAATTTTCCCTATTTGGTAGGGATGATTGGTTCCTATTGTATATATTATGAAACTTACCAGAGAAGCATATTCCTTGCATGGTATTTCAATTTTCCACGAAAACGAGAGAGGTTCATTCTGACATGTTATACACAATCCTCAAATCCAGGTCAGATCATAAAAGATTTCTCTGGTCTATAGGGACGCTATTCAGAAAATTTCCGAGAAATATAAGGGAGAAGCTGAACTGAAAGAGTTCCAGTCTCTGTAGCTTTGAAGTTTAAAAGGTGCGAAAACTTGAGAGACAGTTATTTTATTGACAGCATTCGGTATTTCTGCCAGGATAGAATTTTTTTAAAGGTAACCGAATGTTTTCGATACTCATATTATATGAATCCTGCTTCAATGGTTCATTTACACCATTGTAAACGCGGATGCCACACTGTATTATCCTTCTTGAGGTAACTTTTGAGTAAAACATAAATAATATTTGGTGAAACAAAAATTTTTCGTTCAACAATTTTTTTCTATATCTCATACTTATTATGGAGCTCATTCCTCTGTTGGAGCTTCATCTCGTGATATCCTCTTGATGAAAAATGTGACTAGATTCTGATCTTCCTGAATCGAAAATAAATTCTGTCACATCCTCTGATTTATCTTCGGAATATCTCGTGATGAGCACATGTAATAAGGGCAGAGTGCTGTCACACAATTCAACTGGGGAGCTATTTCACCACAAATCAAATGCCAGTACAGTAAATCTCGCATACTGAGGATTCCCAAGAATGAATCGTCAGCAGAAATGAGTATTTCTGCTCGGTGTAATGCTGACACGAAATTGTTCCACTGTAATTTCACATAAGACCTTATTCTGATTGTTCGTTAAGTGAAGTCTTTCGGTGAAATGAATTCTGATTACCCCATATACTACGTCTGTACATTGCAGTATATGCTGAAATATTTTTTCAAACCTGTCTCTGTCTTTGACCTCCTCAAAAAAATTAATGGAGTGGATATGAGACGAAAATTATGTTCTGAATGATGAAAGATAATTGAAAGCATAATTGTAATAATGCGTATGAAACATACTTTTGAATACATTTGAATCATAATTTTTCCTTGATTTACCTGCTGATCCGGCACTGAGTAGCAGAAGTGTCGCAACCAATAAGAACATATTATCAGAACATGCAATCTTGAGTTGCCCCTAACATGGTGGCGGAGGCTTCTAGCCTGTCACTCCACCATAGCAAAATTCCATCCTTTCCTTTTTCTCATCTTAGGTAGGAATTGACCTGGAAAAATGAGAATTCTTTTACTTAAGAATATTAATTACACCAATTCAGTTGGAAATTCTTGATTTATGGAAATGCTTCATTATTTGAAAATTTGGTTATCTTGTCTTTGGGTCTCTGAAAAAATCTCGAATATTTTTTGAATGATAGACTAGAATAGAAATAATAGAAAATTCCGGGGATCAAAAACACTGACATTGCTTTCAAGATGAACTTGATTTTTTTGGTTGATTTTCGTTTTTCATTGTGTACCTTATATAGTCTTCTACTTCAAATCAGTGGTGATTTTAATAAATCAATATTTACAATATCCTATAAGTGGTTCAATTCAGAAAATATTTTTTTTTCAAATGATGATCAATCATTGATTGAAAAAACATGTATATTCACTTTCTTAATTTCAGGTTTTGAACCCAATATCCCTGTGAAATCTCTCAAAAGCTAGGAGTTGTAATGAGTCATATGTTTTCTATTAATAAGTGAATTCATTTCTTTATTTCGTCATAGCCTATGGTGTCTTTTTTTTTGGAGTCTTTCGTATTGAATAAGACATTCATAAACCAAGTGTGACTTTTTCATTCAAGTGTTAGAAGTGGAAAAGCTATGAAAACAACATATTTCCGCATCTGGAGATTAACGAAATTATTTGAAAAAACTTGTTGTTTTGAAGGAGTCATTCATCAGGTTGATGTCATGCTTCGAGATCTGTTCTGAGATTTACCTTGAATGATAAAAGCGAAGCTTTTGCTGTTGAATTACTCAGTAGAAAATCCACTTATAAACTAGACATGTTTCAGAAAATCATAATAGAAATAAACAGGTTGCCCTGACACAAAATCAATCCCATCTTCATAATGAAGCGACCGAATTTAAATTTATTGAGATTGTGGTGCCCTCACTGGAATTTGGCAGGTAAAAAAGATTCAGGTTCCGAAGATTCGTGAAAAAATTTTGTATTGAAAAATTAGTGCGACCAATGGGTCACAAAAACGTGAACCCCTTACTAATCACTTAAATTGTGGAAACGATCTGGTATCCGGTAATTCTTCATTCAAAAACAAGGTTACCTTTTTCCAAGTTCACAGACACTATATTCACTTTCAAATCGTATTGAATGATGTCTTGAAGGCTATTCAAGTTTATTTCTAATGTTTTCTCATGTGAGAATATCGAAGTTAGGACTTCATTTCATAATTGTTTTTCAACGATTCTTCATTATATTTCGGAAAAATAGGTATCCCAATGGGTTAAATCATTGGGATGCAAATCCATTGGAAATGGTTTTGATGGCAATTTAGGACCTTTGCTTTTCGTAGTTTTTGTTAATGATCTGGATTAAATCACCAACACATTACCAGGTGTTTGTATGACTAACTTTGCTGATGATAGAAATTTGCTTGTGTCTGACTCGAGCTATTCCAATCTATGGCAGAAATTTATAGTTCTGCTGGATAGGATTCATTACTGGCTTGACTCTGAGTGTGGAAAAGACAAAGATTATTCTATTCAAAACACCTCAAAAATGAATTGAAAGACCAGACACCATATCTGTTTTGAATAGTGAGTTGAAAACCGAAGGCACTACAAATTTTTTTGGGATGATCATTGATGAACATTTGACTTGGAATGAACATATTGTTGGTCTCTGTAGAAGGTTGAATTCCATTTCATACAGTATAAAAATAATAAGTAATGAGAAGTCTTTGAAGATTTTTTACTTTGCTTACTTTGAAAGTATAATGAGATTTGGTATAGTTTTCTATGGATCTAACTCTTATGTGGTCGATGTTTTCCGCGTTCAGAAAAAAGTCTTGAGAACAAATTTTAAGCTCAAATACCGGGAATCATGTAGGGGGGTGTTCAGAAGAGAGCAGATTATGACAGTATATGTAGTTTATGTTTATGACACCTTTGTATACTTCTTCAAGAATATGGATAGGTATACCCAATGCAATGATTCTCATAACTATAATACGAGAAATTCAAACTTATATTATTCAGTTCATAGGCTCACTATCCTACATATGCAAGTTTGCTTCTTTTCAATAAGTTACCGAAGGAAATTTAAAGGAGCAATAATTTGAAAGTTTTCAAATAAAAAGTTGAGAATTATTTAATTAATTTGGAACCCTAGAATATGTGTGATTATAAGAAATTCATGTTTTTATTGAAGATTATTTCATTTTATGTAACTGTTACTTTCTTTGGAATAAATATTCTCTTTATAATTATTATTATCCTCTTCAACAATATGCCCAAAATCAAGCTTGGGCAGTGGAATCAACCAGAGAGATTTGAATGTGGATTTTTTAATAAGCATTGTCATTCACCACAAAGTCTGAGGTAGAAAAATTATGAGTGGCAGGATCCAGACTAATTGGTTGAATTGATTGTGGAAGTCAAATTGTCGAAAAACCTCGTTTTCTCCTGTCTACTCAAATGGTTCCTCAATTGCCACTTTCATGTTTTTGGCATACATTCATGAAAAAAGCGTAGGTCGCCTTTACATGAACGAATGACTGGAGAGTAGGACTGTACATATTTGCAATCGCCCATCAATAAATGTAGAGCTGATGTATGTAGTTGTTAACGAGAATTTCTTGATGGAATTTCTTTATCTACACCCAAACGGAATTGTTTGCTCATAAATTATTCACTGTTTACCAACAAAGACGACGTTGCCAACTGACGTGAAGAACCTCCTTCAGACATGACTGAATTATTGATGAGTATACGCAAGTCGTTACCATGTTATTTGATTACTACCGAAAACGTCCTGGTAGTGTAAGTACTACACACTTCTGTCAAACTCCAGATATGGTAAAATCTTAGACCGTGTTTGATTTCAAGCTGTTGCGAAACTGAACGTGTTGTATTAGGGGTGATTATTTCATCCAGTCAGAGGAAAAGTCTTATAAGTCACAAATTCCGAATTTTCTAGTTATACCGATATTTGCGCATATAAAGGCATATCATTCTTCTTATAAGTGATATAAGAAAAATCATAGTTTTGACCGAGTACGTAACATTCATTTACATACCTATCAATGCGATTTTTAATTAATTGCAATGTGAAACCTGAATTTGCCAACATTGCAGTTAGACCACTTTTCCTCTGAGCGACCCATTTGTCTAAAAGAGAAGTAAAGTTCATTGCTTATTTCGAAGAGAGATGTGATTTAATTTTATATTTGACATTCTGCAGAGTGTTTGTCGATATGAAGTTATATAAAATAAATATCTCACTAGAATCCTAGAACTTATTGAAATATAAGCTGTATCATTGTGAGAAACACTCTTTAACACAAAAATATTGTTATCAACATAATAATATCTAATAAAAATAATTCATCGATCTTATGAGACGTCTTTTTCCTTCTTTTTCAAATCGTTCAATATCCTTTTCAATGCTTATTCAAACACACCTTATGGATTTCATTGGTTTATCTTCAGTTTTTTCAATTGTTCTCATTATTTTTAGGTAACAACGTATGTTGATTGATTTTGACTGTTTTAGGTACTCCTGGACTAGATAGGTAATAACTTCGTAAGGTGTCCTGGGCTCGATTTTTGTGAAATCACCATGAGTGAAACGATATCTTCATTTTTTTCTTAATTTCGATTTCGAAAATGTGCCATAACTTTTTCATTTACGAAATTATCTGAAAACAATTGAAACTTTCTAGAAACGCTCTTTTCCCGGAAATAAAAAACTGTATTGAATTTTTTTTCTCGTGGAAAAAAACACCTTTTTATGTTGACTACGAACGCATTTTTTTCATTTTATTTCATAACAAAAAATTTGAAATAATGTCTCATTCCCAGTGAAAAAGTGCTTGTTGAAAGTTTAAATTTTTTTCAGATACTTTCGAAAATGAAGAACTTATGGTACATCTTCTGAATCGAAAAAATTTCAAAATGTTGTTATATCTTCAAAACAAATGAAGAAATCGTGAAACGGTTTTCACTATTGGAGTTTTCACGGAAATCGAGCAACGTTTTTACCTATATTTAGTCTAGAAGTACCAGAAACAGTCAAAATCAAGCAATTTGGAATACCCTGCACAAATGTTACCCTAATCAATGTGAAGGGCCTATAAAGGTCACACTACGTTGCTTCTGCGGTTGTCAAAGGTGCCAGAGGATTCAAGCCAATCTGATGAGTCCACCTATGACAAAACAAATTCCCTAGGACCATTTATAAAAAATGCCGACATGAACTCGCTCGCATCGGTGAAAAGCTATTGGAACGACAAGGTAAGTTGCGAATCATTCCGGAAATACGACATTTTGTTGGAAATTACTTATGAACACGCATGGGGTAGTCGGAAATGCCTGAATCAAAATCATGTATGAACGGCATAACTATAGCCTTCTATAGAGTTCTTTAAAATAACTTTGGCATAACTCTATTTCCGTATTGAATTCACATCACACCTTCTTTGAACTCTAAATATCTTCATCTCATTCCATGTTTGAATTGCGATGGAGGAATCATGGGAACAAAATAAAACGTAGTTGACTGGGCGTTATAATAAGGAACCCCATTGAACGTATATCGATCCCTCCGATAACCTGGATACCGACTTGAATTCAGCCTCATTAGTTTTTTCATGATGTGTGCTTTAACTTCTATTTTTAGGGGATCCTATGAGTTTTTAATTAAACCGACTTGTTAAAAAGAATTCCCTAGATATGATTGTACTACGAAACGTCACGTTCATATGCGTGAGTTATTTTTAAGCCAAACACGCAACGTGTTGTACACCATGGAATTGATTTCAAAGAAACCTATACCGTTACCTATATCGACAATGGTGAAAAAGGAACATTCTAAGTTTCAAGAAAAATAGAGGGTGTACCAAGTTCGACGGCCTATTAGGCGTTTCTGGAGAACTGAACCAATTTGAAATCAGGAAATTGGGATTATATTATTGTTTGACATTATCTGAAATAACAAACATAATACCGAATACACTTATCTCCCTTTTTTCACTCCCTGTATAACTGAAAGTGGTCAGGCTCCAAGAATAATTGAGATCGGTAGATAATGTCAAACAGTAATATAATCCCAATTTTCAGATTTCAAATAGGTCCAGTTCTCCAGAAACGCATAATAGGCCGTCGAACTTGGTACACCCTGTATAGTTCGTGAATTAGATGCGAACATATAATTCTTCTATTACATAATAAAGGAGTTTTCTGAAACATGGAGGAATGCAATGAATACCATTTTCCAATCTTAGGCTCACAGGTTTCATCATGAGGCTGCAGCAATGCAATTCAGAGTTTGTCACTCACACTCAGTGATATCAAATATTAAATGACACTCACCTGTTATGAATCATTGCAATGCTTATTAAAGAGTCTTATCGCGAAAGATAAAAAAATCTGCGGAAATCATGAAACAGAAAAGTTCCATAAATGTATTATGAACTTATCTCTTGATGATTCAGATTTTTTTCTGTAGACAAGTTGAACATATTCGGCCAGCTCCGCTGTTGCAGCCAATTAAAGTTTTCTAATTAGATTTCCTGTTTGTTCGAACCTCTGCGCTTTCCCTTATTTCCATGAAAACACGAGTTGAAGATGTTCAGGGATCCCTTTTGATAGTAGTCACGGTCAACTATTAGCAATCAGCAGTGAGCATTTCGTGTTTCTATTAAGCTCCACAAAATAATAATTATTGTCTCTATTTCAGTATCTTAATAGGTACAGCATATTTTTGTGGTTGTCACTATTGACCCCTTCCTATCAATTTTCAAATCAAATCAAATTAATTCAACTTCCGTTATCTGTCAAATTCCGTAAATCACTCCATCTGTCAAGATACAAATACAAAAGTCACTAGGATGAATTTTTACTCGAATTTCGAGAGGACTTCACAAAACTGGAATGAAATAGAAAAAATATCGTCTTATACTTGTGGCTGCAGGCAATTCCAACTCGAATTCGAAATTTGAAAGCATCAAAAGTCCCTAGGATGAATTTTTATCAGAATTGCGAGAGTATTTCACAAAACTTGACTGAAATAGAAAAAATATCATCTCTCCTTCGTCACTCGTTTTCGAATGTCTCGTTCGTGTTGGAATAGGATCCCATTCTGTAACTTGTTCTGGAATAAACTATAAACACAACAAGCATAATTAATTCGAAGCAAAAATGATTTGGTTTCAAGTGGCTTCTCGTGAAAACACTGACTTTACGGAAGTTTCACCGGAATAAGTTTCCCCTATCACTTACTTTCGAATAGGTACCATCTTCTTCGATTTGTCATGAAAACGTCTTCATATTAGTATTATTCACCAGTAGTCTTTTTTGCTTCGTAAAGTTTTTATTACATATATGTTACTTTGATTAACTAAGAAAATTTTCTTCATCGAGTTTTGGTGACAATTTGAAAGTCCGAAAGCCGTAAACCTTAAGGCATAATAATTTTTCCGGTAACAAAAACTCTGATTTTGTGGTCTTCTGTGTTCTGATGAGAAATTATCAATATGGAAATGATAATCGTTTGAAAATATTGAGTCCTGTTCGAAGTGGACTTTTCACCAAAAAGATGACTTTTCGAATCATATTTATAATTTCCGAAATTCTCCTTTCTGAACTTGTCCGCATCATTCAACGCCTCTGAAAGAAACAACTACTCTTCAGTAAGAGCTTTCAGTTAATACGATTTTCTCATAGAGCAGATGAGAAAAAGTCATTTACACTTTACACTCCACAATTAAAGTGAGAGAGATTTATGTCGATTGTGTTCCTGTTATCTTGACCTTTTCCAGCTAGATTGAACAGACTTATTGGGAAATAAAAAAGTTCAATGTGACGCAGAAGAAAAGTTCAGGAGGGTTTCTAAGTGTTCACAATCCGATGAATGCCGTTAATGAATGTTCCATTCAGAAATGAAATTGATACAGAAACTCCATTCGATTGTAATTATCTATCGAATCTATCAATTGACTTATTGCATTTCATGATTATTCTCACAATTTATGGGATTGAAAGTAAAGAGTGTAATATATTATATCAATCATTAACATTTAATGTTTTCACGACAACTCAAATAGGATTCAAATTTATTACATAGTTACCTGAATTCCTCAAATCCTATTGATTATAATTCTATCAAGGTAAGATGAAGAATAAGAATGGATTTGTGGCTTCCAGAGAGATTCATGATAGAACCAGTTCTTTAGATATGATGATAAAAAAACAAATTTCAGCTACATTTCCCTCACGTCTATGGGAAATATTTCCCCTTGTATGATTCAGCGTCGTATATTTTGTACATATGAATATGAATTACTTCTTTTAAGCTTTCGCACAGTTAAACCGATTTCATTTCAGTACTACTAAATCTTTCTTTTGACACGCGGAGCCTTATGTTCAGCCACAAGTATTGAATAAATTAAGATTAAAACTGAAAAAATACTTCCATGCCTAAGTATCAAGTGAGCCGACACCTCATTATTCAATTCACAACACGAAAACTTCCCTTATAATACATTTCTGTCGACTGTTAATGAGATTGAAGCCTAAAAAACATATTTTTAATTTCTTTCACCTTGCATGCTTCTGATAATATAGAATTTAGAACCTTTTCTTAATTTGAAAGGAGATTATTAGGTACGAATAATTTATGAGACCTTCGAATCTATTTTCATCAAGAAATTTCATTAAGTTTATGATATCACCAATCTGTAACACAAATTCATGTTCGAATATAACTCTCAGAAAATGTTTGAGTAACTTGAAGTGTATAACGAAAGTCAGGCAAAGAATGAATGTTGGAAATATAAAGCCTCACGTTAGTTAGTAACGATGTATAAAATTTTTTGCTTCCAGACTAGTACATTTAGTTATTTGACGTCACTCACATTTCGTTTTTTACTTTCTCATGAAAAATTGAAGTACACGAAAATGTGAAAACAGTTTCGTTCCTTCTATATCTGGAAATGCTCTGGCTTCAAGAATATTTCTAGAGTGCTCGGGAAAAGGAATATAAGTTATTAAATGGCTAGAATGAGATATGTCCATACTTCTCATATGTATGTCCTTTAATAATGAATTTCACCTTCTGTTAAAAAAGGAATGGGTCATTTGCAATATAACAAAGTTGAATATAACAAAATTTGAAATAGTTAATTATAACAGCCCCCCCCCCCAAAAAAAACAAAGAAACTAGAATAATCAAAACTTTTCCCAAACACTCTAGATTTTAACTAGGCAGAGAATGTCGAACAATATCATGAGCCCAATTTTCAGATTTAAATATTTTCCAGAAACCAATACTAGGTACTCGAACTTGGGACATATATATATATATAATTATCGAATTTAATTGGTAGAAATATTTTTCATTGAGTTTATTGCAGGAGCTTGGGATGAAAACATGAAAATTTTTCAGAAAATACACAATTCTTTCAGGATGAAATTCCTAACTTTTTAATATGGTGATGTTTTTCTTGCAAACTAATTTGATTGATATGAATATTTCAAATTTTGTGCGAAATAAATATACCTTTGGAAAAATGAAATGACTTTCAAGAACAATCATTATTAATTCATGTGGTTTCTACAATGATCAAATGGATATTTGTTCAGGTAGCTTGATATAGTCCCTCACTCTATTCGCGTTATACCGACTCATGTTCATCAGCTAATGGATGGAAATCACATTGCCATAAAATACCTAGATCGAATGAGCCCAAAAATTCGATACTAAATTCACAATGGCAGCTCTGGTGAAAGTTTTCACCGGTGAATATCAATAATAAAACCTTAAAGTAATAAATATTGGAAAATCCCTGGATATGTTATCCCATAATTGCTGAAATACCAAAAGCCGTGACTCATCGTCGAAAATTACAGTGATTTATTATAATATAAATATGCTTTCACAGGAATTATTCGTTGAATATCCGCTTAAAATTGGAATTTCAATAATTCGGACGGGCGAATATTCGATATCATACTATCATTTTCTACACATTCACATTGATTGAAACTCTCTTCACAACTACTAGCCAACGAATATACCGGACTTCATCAGAGTTATATTTTTTCTGTAGCTCATTCACCCAAACTGCTCGAAGTTATGAATTGAGAGTTTTCCAACGAATGTTTGCAGAACTTTGGCTAGTAGTACGACAGTTTTTACCATTTTGATCTGATGACTGATCTGAATAATACCACACATATGAGAGACAATTTTTTTCGTAGTATTATTTTCACATTACGTATAACATTTTCATTTCGAGTGCCTTCGCCATTTTGCAACACAATAGGATGAAGAGCCTCTACTACCATAATAGCGTGAGGATAATCAATTTTTATATTTGAAATGACTATATGATCTCAAGAAGAGTAAGTATAATAGTTAAAATAATGTGACTGGCTTGTAGTACATTATTGATTGAGAATTTGAGGACAAATTGAATGATCCTAAGCAATGAAGTACATTCACAGCTCTAAGTTTTTGTTTATGGCAAAATTGTTCGATTTGGTTAATTGAGACTTTGAGTAGAAAAAGTGCATGACTAAATGGATTTCTTGTTCACTTTCCATATTAAGGGTGAATCTTTGTACATATATTTCAAAAAAAGATTCTTGAGGTAAAAAAAAACTTTTTCGTGTACTTTCCTCTTTTTCGATTCAGCCCAGCTATGACACCC
>CM076611.1:11679930-11771309 GCA_038502775.1 Hippodamia convergens | reverse complement strand
TTGTAATAAATGGGTAATTATATCGAGAAATCTGCTGAAATAATCGGAAACGTTGAATTCTCTAGGTGGTCCCTTTGGGAACAAAGAACAAGAACACATGGTCATCGAACGGCCAAATAGGCGCCTGAAATTTGAGAATCCCTATGTTGGGATACAGTATGTGGCATATTTATGGAAAGTTAGAATGATAAGACGGGCGAAAATTAGACCACTCACGGTGACAACCTAATGATGTAAGTTATGGGGGTTCGGCGCCAAAGGTTGAACACGTGAAAGTAGTTTGGGATATTCAGGATTGTTAAAAATCAAGTAGAGTATTGATTGATAGTTTTCAGGTTCGGGATAACTTCGTGACATTAAACATAACAGAAAACGCAGATATTTGTGTTGTGGGGTAGGAAACGCCCATAGATGTGGCAATTGGTTAATAGGAGGGTAAAAACAAAGATTTTCCTTGGAAGGAGGCAATTTTTTGAATTAGGTACGCCCAAAAAGTGGGGAAAAAAAATTCACATTCAGTATTACGAAGATCGAAATAAGTCAGTTCGTTCGGGAGAAGAACAAGAAAGGTTCTCTTCGGCGTGCTCGCGAAGTTCGGCTTGATCGGTTAATTTTGGGGGTGAAATAGGAAATTTCACAGTTAGTTTTAAGTCTCAAGCGGAGACTTGTAGATTTCGTGTGAGTAATAAGTAAAGTCTTAAACGAAGACGTGTTTTGCATTAAGCTATTCCGGGAATAGTAGTGAAAAAGGTTTAATTAGAGTAGAATTTTGTAGTTTAAAATCACGTACTCGTCGGAATATCGCGAACCGAAACGGAAGTGCGTGTAGAGAAACACGGTTTACGGAAAGAGTGCATAGAGAAAGGATCACTTTGTGGAGTTGGTATAGGAAAGCCGATTATTGAAAAAAGGCAGAGACAAAAGGTCAGATTTTTCCATTTGCATGAGAAATTTTGAGGTTCAAGTTGTGACCAGTCCAGAGTCCTGAATCCTCCCAAGAATAAGCTTTTTTTTGTTAATTTTAGGAATAATTGTAAAGTAGGAAAACAGTTGTTGAAAGACTCGATTTAAATTAATTTTTTTTCTTTTTTTTTTATTATATATTATCAAAAACTGGTAAGATTCGTTTCATTTTGATCACTAGAGAATCCCCTGGAAAAATTATCCAACACATGAAGTCTCGTTCTTCGTGCAACGAGCCGATACCCACATATTATATATTTTTTAACATCTCTAAATTAACGATAATCCACCTTTTAATCGAAGGAAAGCCGCTCTTCCTAAGATTCCAATAAAAAGGTGCCAGATTATATTAGAATGGTGACAGCGTGGTCGGATATGTGTTAATTTTTCTGGGAAAACTCTAGTTTTTGTGACCGTTTAGAGTGATTGGAAAATTTGAAAAAATTCCGGGTAGGGAAAGACTTCGGTTATAAGAATATTCGAATCGATAGGTGATTTCTATATGCGATTGAGTTATTGGGAGAATTCTCGACGAAGGAAAATTTTTATTATTTTTCTTAGGGACTTTGTGTATTTTGTATGAAGAAAGGCTGCATTTTGTCATTTGGTCCGTGTAGAATTTTCAGGCAGGGAAAAAGTTGGAGAAGATTAAAGTGGTGAATCAATATTGTTGTTTATATTTATTAGATTCCGAGGTTTGAATATTTTTGGAAAGCAGTTCTGGCAAGGAAAATTTATCGTTTTTTTTTAGGAGATTCTGGGTTGATGCAGGTTCCAAATTTTATTTTCAGGGAAGAGCTGTTTTTTTGAGTTGAGTGAATTTATTTTTGTTGTTGAATTCATTTTCAGGTCCTTAGGTCTGGAATCAAATATTTTGTTGTGTGCATGTGATATCATTACTTTCAGCGTAGTAGTGTATTTTCCATTTACAGAGTGAAATTTGCGGAAATTATTCGAGGAGATAAAAAGTCATTTTGATTTCGGACTAAAAAATTGTTTTGTCTTGAGGTTTCGGTTTCCAGTTGAAGAAAATAATATTTCGTCTTGTATCCGGTGAAATTTGGTCTAAGATTTATTGAATTTTTTTTCTCGGGTCGTTACGTACAGTTTTAAAATATTTTTCTTCGGTGTATATTAGGAGACTTTTTGTTCATTTGATTTTTTTTTATCAAAGCAAAAATGCCGGATAATGACGCAACCGATACAACCGGGCCCGCTCAATTACCTTTCTTGTATTCTTTAGGGATGATTTCGACTACGTTAGATAGTTTTTCCGGTAAAGATGCAAGTAGATATTTTGATAAATTAGAATTGAGGGCAAAATTAGATGGGTGGAGCGAGGAAGATACGTTAACTTTACTTAAATTAAAACTCGTTGGTGAAGCGTATACCTTTTTCAAATCTGATGCGGTACACAGTTCATTAAAGTACCGAGAACTGAAAAATCGATTTATTCAAAAATTTACGGTGAGTAGCTTGCCCGGAGAATATCAATGGCATCTGAGTAGATGTTTCCAAAG
The DNA here is from genome assembly GCA_038502775.1 of Hippodamia convergens. NCBI lineage: Eukaryota > Metazoa > Arthropoda > Insecta > Coleoptera > Coccinellidae > Hippodamia > Hippodamia convergens. The sequence continues at coordinate 11,768,826 of CM076611.1, read as the reverse complement.
GCAAGACGAAGATGTATCGTCATTTTGTACTAGGCTTCGTACGCTAGGGACAAATGTGCTGAATGACGATTTAGCTGAATCTAATAAGGAAGAGGAACCGGGAATCAGAAAGAAAAATAGAGATTTAATTCTTAATCAATTTAAAATCGGGCTCAGAAAAGATGTGTTGAAAGAAACGGGAATATTGTTGTTGAGGGAGGAAAATTTGACCTTAGAAAAAGCGGAGGAAATCGTACGGTTACAAGAGACCACGAACAAAATGTTACAGGGAAGGTTAGCGAATATGCGGATATCGGCCGTTGAAACAGAACCGACGTGCCAATTTTGCGATATACGGGGCATTCGGCGAAAGAATGCCGAAATTTTCCGAGAATAGCAGGCATCGACACCGAAAAATTGTGTCAACTATGCGAGAAAAAGGGGCATAGAGCCAGGGAATGTAGGGGTGTTCGGCAGAGCAAAGGAAACCTAGGACGGAACGCAACAAGTAGGTGTTTCACGTGTGGCCAGATGGGTCACTTTTCTAGAGAATGTAACGATAGGCGAAATTTAGGACGAGGGACGCCAGGAGCATGTCACAATTGCGGCAAAGGAGGACACTGGTCCAGGGAATGTCCGCAGAACTCATCCTCCCAAGGTAGAGAGTGGTCGAGGAATGGGAAGAATAGCCCATCCGGAAGGGTCGACCCCAGGGCGTCGGGAATGACGCCGAGGTCGGAAAACACAACTTGGAGAGAAAATAATCCTAGGAAAGAACCGGCTAGTATAAACAGAACCACAGGAGCGATTCCGAAAATACCGCGATCTAACCCTGTTTTTGTAATGGAGGATTTAAACTCCCACGGCCAAAACCTTCCTGCCAAGGCGGAGGCCGAGCGTTGGTAAATGGGCAGGAAACATTTGTGGGACCCAGGGGATGTGGAGAAACGGGAAATCCGAGGGAACTTCCGGTCATGGTAGTCCCGGAAGTAAACTCCGTAGGAGTGGCTGACGTACCGCATATAATCGAACTAAAAATAAACGGCAGGATAGGTTCTTGCTTGGTGGATACTGGGGCCGCAGTAACTCTCATCAAGAAGGGGTTGATTCCAGAGGAGGAAATCAAGGAAAAGGAACTTAACTGCCAGCTGACCAGTGTTTCGGGTCATCGATTACGTACCTGGGGTAAATGTACGATTTTGGTGGGACCTGTGGAGGAAAAACTAGGTATAAAATGGTCGGCCATTCTGTGCGACGATATTACATTAGGAAAAGTTGAAGTTATATTAGGCAGGGATTTCTTGTATGCAAATAGGGCACACATCGATTATGGGACATATCCTTCGGTAATAATGTGGGGGAGACAGTTCAAATTTTTGAACTTAGACGAAATGGAGGAGCTACCTACTGCGGCAACGGAGGATAGGCAGCGTATGGCTCGCGAAAACCGCGAATTCGTTAGGGAAAGCTCGGTAAATAAGGAAAATAGGGACGTTGTCACTCATACAGAGACTTCGGCAGAAATCCGAGTGACCAGAGACTTCAGAAAAATACCAGACGGAAAAACTGAGGTGGGTTATGAAGCTTCAGGGTTTTGTGATTCACGAAAGGAAATAACGAAAGGAGGCAGTGATTCTTCGAATGTACCGACAACATCTTCATTTCAGATGTTAGACCGGGAAAGGATTGAAGGAAGGGTAAATTGTGACAAAACAGGGGTCGTTACGGAAGAGGAAGGAAATCGGTGGGAAACGGATCTCATATTGACGTCCGGGATCACTATTCCTGCGCGTTCGGAAGCGTTAGTAGAAGCTAAGTTGAGAAAGAAAATACAGGGGGTAAATATAGTTTGTGAGCCATTGGAAGTAGGTATGGGTCAAGTTCATGTTGCCAACTGTTTATTGTCAAATACAGAAATTGTATGGATTCGAACAATTAATTTATCAAATAGGGATGTTAAACTACAGAAGAAACATAAAATAGCTAGGGCAATCGCATGTGAGGTAGAGAAAGAAAAAGCAGAATTTCCAGTTATAGGCAAAATTTCCCTGGAGGACAGAGATTGGGAAAATAGTGGGTTCAATATTGAGCATTTGGAGGAAACTATTCAAATTGCGTTGAAGGGACTGTTGCAGGAATACAGCGATTTGTTCATTGAAGACAAGGATCAGCTAACTAGTACCACCATGGTAAAGCATAGTATAACATTAGAACCGAATACTCAACCAATTTGTAAGGCACCCTATCGAATCCCTTTTCATCAGAGGGAAGTGTTACAGAAGGAGATTGATAGACTTATGGACTCAGGTGTAATTCGTCCGTCGTTCAGTCCTTGGTCGGCTCCGGTGGTCCTCGTTACCAAGAAATTACCCAACGGGGAAGAAAAGGTACGAATGTGCATAGATTACAGGGGGTTAAATAATGTTACAAAGACCGAATACTATCCACTTCCGAATATTACAGATTTAACTCAGAGTTATAGTACGGGAAATGGAGTACTGTTTTCCGTTATCGATGTGGCAGAAGCGTACCACCAAATTGACATGGAGGAAAAAGACATTCCTCTGACGGGATTTAGCACTTTTCAAGGGCATTACGAATATCTAAAAATGCCTTTCGGATTGAAAAACGCCCCATCGACATTTCAGCGGTTCATGAATCTCACATTGTCCGGGCTCACAGGGGATTCGTGTATGGTATATTTGGATGATATAATTATTTTTAATTCCGCAGGTGGAGATGATCATATAAGAAAACTGCGTCAAGTTTTTGAACGGTTACGACAAGCAAATGTCAAATTGAAGCCGAAGAAGTGCAATTTTATGCTCAAAAAGGTCAAATATTTGGGACATATGATCACCCAACAGGGAGTGTTCCCTGAACCGGAAAAAATAGAGTCTATTCAAAATTTTCCAATTCCAAAAAATGTTAGGGGCGTACGTTCGTTTTTGGGGTTGGTAAATTGGTACAGGAAATTCATTCCCAACGCCGCGGAACTTATATCACCGCTTTCAGAGTTGACAAAAAAGGACGTAAAGTTTGAAATCACACCAGAAGTATTGAGGTCAATAGCACAGCTAAAAAGTATACTGACATCTGATTTGGTCCTTGTATATCCGGACTTCAAACAGCCTTTCGTAGTGGCCACAGACGCATCGGGACTGGGAATAGGAGCGGTGTTGAGCCAAGTTAGAGATGGGTACGAGCGTCCCATCGCCTATGCTAGTAGAAATTTCAAGAAAGCGGAGTTAAATTATTCCACCACCGAAAAAGAACTTTTGGGGGTAGTTTTTGGAATTCAGACATTCCGATGTTATTTATATGGGAAAAAGTTCACGGTAGTTTCGGATCATAGACCGCTCAAATGGTTGCTAAGTTTGAAGGATCCCGGATCTAGGTTAGCCAGATGGGCAATGACCTTAGCCGATTATGATTTTTCGGTTATTCATCGTAAGGGGAGACTTCACGGGAACGCTGATGCTCTTAGCAGGATGTACAGTAAGGATGAATACTTTATTGACGTAGAATTTGAGGAATATGAGGAATACCGAAGGACTCACCAGATACCAGAAATGTCGACACTCAAAATCAAGAAGGGAAATTTATTTTCGGCACCTGAATCGTGGGCCCTAGCACACTGTGTTTCACAGGATCTAGCTTTGGGAGCAGGGATCGCCTTTCAATTCAAGAAAATCTACGGATCCGTGGAAGAATTAAGGCATCAAAATAAAAATGTAGGGGAAACAGCGGAATTAAATTTGCCAGAGAGAAATGTTTATTATATGATAACCAAAATATATCATTACGATAAACCGTCCTACAGAGGAATGTGGAATGCTTTAAGGAGTCTGAGGGCATGTTGTGAGAAGAATAAGGATACATTTCTGGCCATGCCCAAAATAGGTTGTGGTATGGACGAACTCGAATGGAATAGAGTACTCGAAATGATAAAATTCATTTTCCATAACTCTAATCTCGAAATTGCTATTTACGAGTTATTATCGGTACCGATTGCGGAGGTGAGGGGTGGAATGAAAGAACCAGATCTCATAGAACCCGAATGGGACCGGGAAATCTTGAGGGGCGCTCAGAAAAATGACCCTTATTGTCAAACGATTCTTGAAACACTAAATGTAGAAACAGAGGATCCGAAAAATCCGTATTATATGTCAAAAGATGGGTTGTTATATTTCTGCGATGAAGAAGGGGATAAATTGATTGTACCACGCACCTTTATGAGAAAGGTATTATATGATTTTCACGATTCACCAATGGCAGGGCATCCTGGACAACAGAAAACCCTGGCCAGACTGAAACGAAGGTTCTTTTGGCCAAATATGCGGTCTGATGTGATTAATTATTGCGCCAGTTGCGACTCGTGTAACAGACGAAAAACTTCGCCGCATATGAAGAAAGCACCTCTGCAGAGGTTCACCTCAACTTCAGAACCATGGGAGCTGACTTCGATGGATATTGTAGGACCACTTGTAACCACTATTAGAGGAAATAAATATCTCCTCACGTTTCAGGATTATTTCACGAAATATGTGGAAGCTATCCCTATTTGTGACCAAAGAGCCGAAACAGTCGCACGCGCGTTTGTTGAACATATTGTCGCGAGACACGGGGCACCAAAGATGTTGCTCACTGATAGGGGAACTAACTTCACTTCTACTTTATTTAAAGAGGTTTGCGCAAGGTTAGGCATCGAAAAGATACAAACGTCCAGTTATGCTCCAACTTCAAATGGACAGATTGAGAGGATGCATAGAGTGTTGAAGGATATGTTATCTCATTACATCGATAATAACCAACGAGATTGGGACGATTGGGTACCGTTACTTTTAATGGCTTACCGGGGCAACATTCATACTACTACCGGCTACAGCCCTTTTTATTTATTGCACGGAAGAGAACAACGGCTACCTATCGATGGTTTTATCGAATCGGGGAGAATACGATACGATTATGATGATAACTACGCTTCAGAATTAGTCGAACGCTTGAAAAGGGTGTATACTCAAGTATACCGGAATACGGAGGGAGCCAAGTCAGATCGAGTAAAACGTTACAATGAGAAAACGGCTGAAGTCGATTTCCAAATAGGAAATCAAGTATATCTGAAAAATATGAGTACGAAACAAGGTTTATCCCGGAAATTAACAAAATCTTGGGTTGGTCCTTATGAGATTGTGGAAAAATTGGGCCCAGTGACATATAGGGTTAAGAAAAGCGGAGAGAGGGGGAGTCAAGTCGTTCATGCAAATAGGCTTAAGAAATACGTTCCTAGAAACGAGGGACTTTTGAGGGCTGAAGAAGAGAGAGATGAAGTAGTTGAAGGAGATGAGGAGGAGGATACTTTTGAGTCAGAGGTGGCTCAGGGAGTAGAGGGAAGGTTCCCCCAAGTATTTTTTCCGCAACTTCGAAGAGAGCCAGAGTCAGGCTCAGAGGAGGAAATCCGCGAAAGCGAGCTACTGGATGGAGGTACAGACGTAAGGGGTAACCCGTCGGAAGGGGAAAATCCTCTACGACGATCCACTAGAACACGACGACCACCAGATCGATGGGGCTATTCATAAACTAAAATTTTCGGGTAGCGAGGGGGTAAATCTTAGGACGAATCCCTCAGAAGATGTGAATCAACTTCTGCCCTTCGTAGATTCCAGGGGCTCTCTGACCCGGAGTGCCATCACCTGAAAGGGTCCCTGTTCAGGGAAACGAACATGCCCAACTAATATTGTCAGTTTGTTTTTTTTTGGGGGCAATTAAATTTTCACTCATGCCGTTGCAGAAAATGAGGTTCTGCTGAAAACATTGTGATCGTTAGCGGACAAACTAATTTTTTTTTTGTAAACACATCCAATGGCGATTACAATGTTACGAAAATGCACGGGTGTCGTGGTCACACACGTGCGTGGAAAGAAATTTTTTTATTGTGATGTTTGGTATTTTTTGTGTGTGTGTAATGAATGAGTTTTGCAACCTTACTTCTATGTATTGCAGGGTGTCGAAATGTAATGAGTAATCCAATAGCTTATACATATATGGAAATTAATTGAGGAAGAACTCGGTAGAAGTAAGATTGTAAGGCTTTCATAATTGTATTTTTGTTGTACTTTCTGTTTTTGATTATTGTAGTTATATTTGATGGTTTGTGTCACTGTATATGTAGCCAGAGATGAGAGAAGAAGACAAACCGGACATTCAGAAGCCAGGAAGCAGGAAGAAGGGACTGACTAGCTGGGGAAATGACCATTACGATCGTAAGTTCGGAGCGCTGATCGTATATTATTGTTGAGACATAAACAGTAAAATAACCGGGGTATCCATAGGCGATATCGCCAAGTGTCGTACACGAGAGACATCTTCGAAAAGTGAACGAGACACGGTAAATGTGATGATATTGAGACAAATTGTGCGGAATCCATACCTATAGCTAAAGTTGTGACTGGGATGTGATTAACTTTACGTATCGACTAAGTGTAGAAGAATGTCGGTCGACGCAACGTCTTCGGAAGTTCAAGCGGCATGATCAAGAAATTGAAAAAATTTGAGATGAGCAGGACCACTTCAGCATCGATAACATTATGAGGAGCATTAGTAAACTCTATGCCAAGCATGGTTCATAGAGGTCGGATTTCCTTATGAGTGATCTCATGAAGTTTTCATAATGTCCATAATAATGAGGTACGGTATATGGATCATATTCAACGAACATCCTATTTTGAACAACAAGATGTGCTGACTACATCGTAGATCGCGAACCCGGGTTAGGTGCTGTATAACGATCTGTGAACTCGCGGGACGCAGAAAAAGTTCGGAAATATGGTGAACATTGAAACCGGAACTGAAAGCATTACGCGTTCGAGTGCGAAACACGAGACGGTCAGGTTTATTCCCAAGGCAGAAGTCAGTTCCCGAGCAGAAAATCCTAAGGAACACCAAGTACCAGGACAAAAAGACTGCAGGTGATCGCGATAGTGATTTTGAATTCCGAAAAGTGGACAAAAAGGACTCCACGATGGAGAAGTGTCAGTGTCAAACCATCTGTTTGCGGAAGTTTCATTCAATGTATTTTGACTTTCGTTTTGATCTTATAATTTAAGTTATTTTATTTTCTTCAATGTGTAGTATGTAAGGATGTTCATTCGAGTAGGTGGATGAATAACTTTTATCGAGGTCAGAAACTGTTATGTGTAGGGTAGATGAATTTGAGGAATTTGTTGGGAAATGGTGAGACGATGGACTCATGGACTAGGAAAGGCAGCGATAAGGGAAAAGTTATGGCAACCGATGCCAAAACTTTTTTTTAGGGGGAAGTAATGTAATAAATGGGTAATTATATCGAGAAATCTGCTGAAATAATCGGAAACGTTGAATTCTCTAGGTGGTCCCTTTGGGAACAAAGAACAAGAACACATGGTCATCGAACGGCCAAATAGGCGCCTGAAATTTGAGAATCCCTATGTTGGGATACAGTATGTGGCATATTTATGGAAAGTTTAGAATGATAAGACGGGCGAAAATTAGACCACTCACGGTGACAAAAACCTAATGATGTAAGTTATGGGGGGTTCGGCGCCAAAGGTTGAACACGTGAAAGTAGTTTGGGATATTCAGGATTGTTAAAAATCAAGTAGAGTATTGATTGATAGTTTTCAGGTTCGGGATAACTTCGTGACATTAAACATAACAGAAAACGCAGATATTTGTGTTGTGGGGTAGGAAACGCCCATAGATGTGGCAATTGGTTAATAGGAGGGTAAAAACAAAGATTTTCCTTGGAAGGAGGCAATTTTTTGAATTAGGTACGCCCAAAAAGTGGGGAAAAAAATTCACATTCAGTATTACGAAGATCGAAATAAGTCAGTTCGTTCGGGAGAAGAACAAGAAAGGTTCTCTTCGGCGTGCTCGCGAAGTTCGGCTTGATCGGTTAATTTGGGGGGTGAAATAGGAAATTTCACAGTTAGTTTTAAGTCTCAAGCGGAGACTTGTAGATTTCGTGTGAGTAATAAGTAAAGTCTTAAACGAAGACGTGTTTTGCATTAAGCTATTCCGGGAATAGTAGTGAAAAAGGTTTAATTAGAGTAGAATTTTGTAGTTTAAAATCACGTACTCGTCGGAATATCGCGAACCGAAACGGAAGTGCGTGTAGAGAAACACGGTTTACGGAAAGAGTGCATAGAGAAAGGATCACTTTGTGGAGTTGGTATAGGAAAGCCGATTATTGAAAAAAGGCAGAGACAAAAGGTCAGATTTTTCCATTTGCATGAGAAATTTTGAGGTTCAAGTTGTGACCAGTCCAGAGTCCTGAATCCTCCCAAGAATAAGCTTTTTTTTGTTAATTTTAGGAATAATTGTAAAGTAGGAAAACAGTTGTTGAAAGACTCGATTTAAATTAATTTTTTTCTTTTTTTTTTATTATATATTATCAAAAACTGGTAAGATTCGTTTCATTTTGATCACTAGAGAATCCCCTGGAAAAATTATCCAACACATGAAGTCTCGTTCTTCGTGCAACGAGCCGATACCCACATATTATATATTTTTTAACATCTCTAAATTAACGATAATCTACCTTTTAATCGAAGGAAAGCCGCTCTTCCTAAGATTCCAATAAAAAGGTGCCAGATTATATTAGATTATGAAGGTTGTGACAATCCGTGACTGCATAAGAATTCAACAAGATCTCAATGAATTCACCAAATATTGCCATCTCAATATGTTGAAACTCAACGTTAGTAAATGCGTGTGTATCTCCTTCTCTCGGAACACTAAACCTCTACACTTCGACTATCACTTGGACGGCTCCAGACTGACACGCGAAACTAGAGTGAGAGTGATATTTGACTCGAAGATGTCATTCAGTTTACATATCGATCATTTGGTAGACACCTGTAGTAAACCGCTTGGATTTCTCTGCAGAACATGTAAAAATTTCAATGATGAGGTAGCCATTATTATTATTATTATTATTATCATGAGCAGATGAGGTAGCCATAAAATCCATTTTTTATTCACTTATCAATAGTAAACTGAACTTTGCCAGTGTAATTTGGAATCCACAATATAATATACATAAAATCAGACTAGAGAGGATTCAAAATAGACTCATTAGATTCCTAAATTATAAGATCACAAAGGTTTACGTTAATGATAGAATTGGGGAACTCCGAGTTAAATACGGTTTTCAACACTTAGAAATAAAAAGACTTAATAGTGATTTGATCTTTCTTTTCAAAATCTTGAACGGTTACTTCGATTCTTCTGAACTATTATCGATGGTCTTGTATCACGTCCCTCCAAGGAATACCAGGAATAGGTAGCTACTTGCAATACCGTTCATAGTACAAATCTCGGTAAAAATTCTCCATTGACTAGAATGAGTATTGTTTTCAATAGGTATTGCGAAAACGTGGATGTGTTCACGATGAGTTTACACAATTTTAAGAGGTCCTTGAAAAATATTATCAGGCTGAATTAGTATATAGATCCTTCAATACTATTTTGCTAAGAATTAAATGTTATTTTCAAAATTATATCCTCATATTCTGTATCTGAACACCGTTTTGTTTGTTTAATGTTTTGATTTGTTTGTGGTTACTGTAGTGGGATTTTATCCTGTTTGTATCCCAAATTTGTAAATAAATAAATAAATGAATTCAATACGGTTAATTGGTTAAGATATTCGTGAATCTTTAATAGAAACTATTTCGCTAATGTGAAAAATTTACTTATTGATTCATAAAACTGGAAGGTATGAAAGTATAAAATCAAATGCAGGTAGGTATATACCTCTGAAAATTAATTTGCTCGTAAAAACTGACAATGAAAGGTAATACAATGAGAGAAAATGTTGTAATGTATTGTTGCGGATTACTTCTGCGGTTTTCAATAAGGGAAGTTTGCTTATCATGGCCTCTCTTGCACAGAGGCCGAACGCGCCAACAGGGAACGGATCAATTTTTTATTTCGCAAATGTGGTCCCTTTTTGATGGTCTGGCAAATTATATGTGAAGTTTTTGGGTTGTTCTTAAGAAAAGTTTTTACGTTGTGAAAAGAACTTTCTAGGAAATATTTGTGAGAACAATTATCTCAGATTTACTGAAGATATTACACTAGTCGAAAAAGTTTCTGAATAATGTTTGGTGTATGGTTGGGGTCCTACATTGGGGGTCATTTGAAAACGAAACAGACGAGATTACAGACGAAATAAATTTTTTCGATAGAAATGCTCGGACAGGTCGATTTCTGTTTCGAGGGGGACAACTTGAGATGTAGGTTACGGACGCATAGCGCTTCAACCCTTGCTACTACAACCCTCACCCCCAATTTTTGAATAGGGAAGATGGGCTGAGTGAAAACTAATTTAAAAGGTATTTTTATACTGATTTCAGCACAGTAAATGTTTTTTCATTTCATGCATTAGTTCTCGAAATACAGGGTGGCCATTTGAAAACGAAACAGACGTGATTACAGACGAAATAAATTTTTTCGATAGAAATGCTCGGGCAGGTCGATTTCTGTTTCGAGGAGGACAACTTCAGATGTAGGTTACGGACGCATAGCGCTTCAACCCTTGCTACTACAACCCTCACCCCCAATTTTTGAATAGGGAAGATGGGGTGAGTGATACCTCATTTGAAAGGTTTTTCACAAAAAAATACTACAAGTTCCATGAAAACACCACTTCACTCTCAAATGCTTAGTCAAGAATATTTCGAGAACTAATGCATAAAATGAAAAAACAATTACTGTGCTGAAATCGGTATAAAAATACCTTTCAAATGAAGTATCACACACCCTATCTTCCCTATTCGAAAATTGGGGGTAGCAGCAAGGGTTGAAGCGCTATGCGTCCGTAACCTACATCTTAAGTTGTCCCCCTCGAAACAGAAATCGAAAAAATTCATTCCGTCTGTAATCTCATCTGTTTCGTTTTCAAATGGCCACCCTGTATTTCGAGAACTAATGCATAAAATGAAAAAACAATTACTGTGCTGAAATCAGTATAAAGAAACCTTTCAAATGAGGTATTACTCACCCCATTTTCCCTATTCAAACATTGGGGGTGAGGGTTGTAGTAGCAAGGGTTGAAGCGCTATGCGTCCGTAACCTACATCTTAAGTTGTTCCCCTCGAAACAGAAATCGACCTGTCCGAGCATTTCTATCGAAAAAATTTATTTCGTCTGTAGTCTCGTCTGTTTCGTTTTCAAATGGCCACCCTGTATTATAATGTGATATTACTGGGTCCAGTAATATCCTATAATTCATCCCTTTTATGGTCATGAAAGGTATGAATTATAGGATATTATATGGGTGCAATCCTGGAAGGATTTAGGCATACATACACGTCGATATCTTTTCACGTTTTCTTCAAGGATGCTCATTAAAGTATCATCCATTCGTACAGTTACTGAATCGAGTAATACTTGGAGTAAGAACTCTTTTTTTTTTGATCAATATAAAACATTCTCTTCAAGACCAGAGAAATATAGAAAATATCATAGAATAACGAAACAAAATGAATTGATGGATAATTAAATAAAGCTGTTGTCGAATCAGACTAGTGAAATAAAATTTAAGAATCAACAACGATGAGTTTCAAACGGAGATGAAGGTATTATCAAGAAATTTCTCCCTATTATTTTCGAACCGGAGGCCGCATTCCAGGGAATATATCTATCAATAGAAGATTTGGTGCTTTTTATACAATGAAATTATTTATTCAGTCAATCCCCTCGCCCTAAACTCATCAATAATTGAGAATTAAATTTCCCATGTGAGGTGAATGAATAATTTATTTCGATGCTTTTTTCTCTAGAAAAATAAGTTATCGTGTCCTTTTTTTTGACCTCTTTTATCAATTGCTCAAAATCTGAGCCTCAACTTTCATTTCATGGTTTGACTATTCTTTTATATTCCTATCAGAAGTTATGAGATTTGCAAAATACGGTACCACCCTGTATTAATAATAATTAAAAATTGAAGACAGGTCTTCAGTTTTCGAACTTAGTAGATCTTTGCATCTGTGCACTAAAGTCTGACACAAACGTAAGATTTTTATCATTCGACCAAATATCAAATCTAGATCCTAGGTTCCGTTCCAAGGCGTCGGCCTAGATTGCATATATGCGTTTTGAGAGAATATAAGACAAGGGCTTATGAAGGAGTAGGTACAGTAAAGACTCAACTGAAAACATAATTGATCAGCCATTCGACATATACTCAAATCATCAACATGTGACAGCAACAGAGCAACAAAGAAAGCATCCGGGATGATCAGGAATGATGGACCTAGACTTAATCCGTGAGGGAGCCATCATCTGATACATAGTTCTTTCTTCCCCTCAAAAAAGTCTGTTCAGGAGCAAGCAATGCCTGATCAATGGTGTGTATCGAATGGGTAAGAAATCTGTATAGAAAACATTCGCCTGACTTCTTATCAGTTTTAGCAAGATTCTGTGATGATGTGGTCTGGTTAGTTATTAGTGACTGTTCTCGTATGAAAATATAGTCTTGTAGACAAATTTGGTTTGACTTGATGATTAATAGGGTGAATAATAGCTCCCCATAAATTATGGCAAAATTTGTTAGCTTTCAAGTGGTTTTTTTCATTTATATATAGACTATTGAAGCATGTTCCTTTCGGTTTTCACGAATTCATTGCAGAATACACAATATTCATTGTGAGGTGCCTGTGAGATTTCACAACTAGAACTTTTCCCGAGCAGTATCTTTAAATGGTTATTAGAAGAGACGAGCCGCCACTGATTCCACGTTCTATTCATTTCAGCTTGGGTAGGACGAGGGAAGATTTATCTCGCATCAGAATGATGAGAAATGAGTTTCTGTATTGAAGGAGCGACTGTTTGAAAATGAATTCGAACTGAAATTACCAAGCGAGGTGCCTTTGAAACAGTTAATTTGATTGCTATTTTTCAAGAGAACGCATTCTGGTTGAATGGGAGTTTACTAACTGTCTACTTAACAAATTGGCTACTGGAAGAAGGTACACTATGAAACAACATTTCAAATTGAAATTTTTATTGCATTTACGATGGATTTTAAAAAATGTTCATTTGATTGTGCTCAAAGGATAAGAGTATGAACACACTCTTCCTCTATTGTTTTTTTATGTCCTGAATCTTTTAGGAGGTCTGCGACATCTATATTCATTAATTTTGTTTTGTTTGATTCGAAGCTGATTATTTGCCTTGCTATTTTCTCTAATTAAGGAATAACTCCGAATCTCCACAAACAACCAATTCGCCCATTGGTCTGTTTCTATCAATCTTTCTAGCTCCAAGAATGCCTATTTCCTTGTGCTTTTTTCCCTACTATGATAATTTCGGTCTTCTTTATATTTATAGTGAGACTCAATTCTACGTAGCTCTGTTACCAGCAAGCACAAAGCACAAACCTCACTGTGATATGTGAAAAAAGTCGATAAATAAATATCTTGGAATGATTCGAAAATGTAACTTTATATGCAACTTCCAGAGAGATTGTCAAAGGATATTGAAACTATTTATTTCTGCGCCCTACGCCATTTTTCTGTTTGTCTGATAGCGAGTTGAAAATAGTTTTAATGTGAGGATGTCTGCTCTAGACAGCACATAGTTTGGCAGATAAGATTTGATCAGGCTGCGAAGATGGAACTTCTTCCGTGACGCTGCTATATACCGCCATTTGTTTCAAGTCACTCAAAAGTCATTCACTAGAAAGTTTGAAGAAAAGAGTACCTCATCAGGATGTTGTCTCTGAAAGATATGGGGGGCCCATAATGAGGCCGAACCGAGTTTATCTCTTCTCTTACTAACAATATATGTCCTTTTTAGTAACAATATATGTTTTTTTTAGGGCAGTTCATAAAATTTTGTGCACAGAACGATTTGAAATTTTCTATTGTGGTCACAATACAGCTATTAGATTAAGAATGTGCAGTTTTATGATATCCCAGGGTTTGGAAATTCCATAGAAAGACTATTAATATGTTCATAGACTCTCTCACTTTCAACATATTGGAGATATTTGTGATCGATAGGTTGATATTCGCATGCTCTGAATCTTCTGCTGTAACAACCAGATCGTCAGCAGACAAAGATAAACTCATACAGAATACAGATAAAATAAAAGAGTGTCGGTGTTGTAATCACCAATCCTTAATCTCTGTCAATCATATTATACCACTGATTTGTGATTGTGTGATTGTACACGACTTCAATACATCCTGAATAAAGACAAATAGGGGAAAGAGAATATCCTTGCCATAAACATTTCGTGAATTTCTAAGACTGGGTACACTTCATACGTTTAGAAACGCACATTCAGCTAATAAAAGCTCCAATGATTCCTTACACATGCAAATACGCGTTTGCTGGATCTTGAGACACATTAGGCGATTGAAAACGAGCGTTTTCAAACGCCTAATGTGCATTAGAACGGTTTCATTGGAGCATTGTGAAAACGTCTAGTGTGTAATCGTTCTATGATAGACGTATGCCAATTTCCACCAACCAAATATCGAACGCACATTCATTATTAGACCGGGTATACAGGGTCTTTCACGAGGAACCTCACCCATATTTATACGGGAAACTACTGAACGTATTTTCATGAAATTCAGCACTTATAAGTATTTCACGATGCTGATGAAATCTAAAATATTTTCAAGGCATGAGAACCTCCGGTTTTTCCGGAAATGACGTCAACTTCCGTTTTTCAAATTAGAACACCATTTTTTTATTGCAGAAATAGATTCCTTAGAAAATTTCAAGTTATTTTGATGTAACATTTTTCAGTTTTGGTTGGAAAATTCTCTCTGAGCGGGAAAATTCGAAAAAAAAATCGAAAATAGAGCTCCGCTGAAACAAGAATAACTTCGAGGTTTTTGAATGGAAAATTTTCATTTTTCGGATTTTTCAAGATGTAAGATTGATGTATCCACTTTAAAAATCGAAATCGCGATTCATGATACCTACAGGGGGTGAAAAAATCGCTTTCAAAGTTAGGGATGACAAAATCGTGAAAAATCAATTTTTTCAAATTAGAACCCCATTTTTTTATGGCAGATATTGAATCTACGTTAAAAAATAATGTGAGTGTATGCATCACACCCTTGCCCTAAAATGGATATTTTCTGAGTTATTCACAAAAAACTGTTTTTCGTCTTGAATTTTCAGCTATTTCTTTTCCCTTCACGCCAAAAAGATGAAATTTTCAGGAACTGTTATTTGAACCATGCTGTAGATTTTTCACCCCTTCTTGAAACCGACTTCAAGTTACTATTAGGAGAACCATGGCAAACTCTCGCAGTTATAACTAGAGAAGATGCTCAAAGTTTTGACCGTTAATTTCTAGACATTCATTTATACGTCTCAGGAATACTTCGTGCGTTGCTCTTCTTATTTCATCGGGAGGAAGAGATCTGCAAAAGTGTTTAAAAACCAAATTGAGTTTCAAAACTATGAATCTAAAAATCTAAACAAACCTGAACGCATTTCTGACTCGTTCTATGCAGTCCTCTTTATCAGTCAGGGGAGTTGAGTAGACAATATTTTTTATCCTACCCCAAACATAATAGTCTAAAGGAGTTAAATCGGGAGAACGTGGTGGCAAAAGATGTGGACCATTGTTCGCCAACCATCGATCTTCAAATAGCCTGTAGAGGATATTTGACACATTGAGTGAATTGTGTGGAGGCGCGCCATCTTGTTGATACCATAAGTCATTATGGTTCTGTACTAGCGGCTCAATTATTTGAGTCAATATGTCAGAATATCTATCTCCTAAGGGAGAACATTCTTTAAATAATGCAAACATGTGTAGTGTTCTATCTTACTAGTTAAAGTCCCATCATAAATGTGAACATCGAGAATTGCATTATTTTTGATGGCGCAAAAAACATTGAAACTCCAGGTCTCTTGAAAGTTCCATTGTCTGAAGTGGTGGTTGTTCTCTTCATCCCAATAATGACTGTTATGCCTATTGAAAGAACCATTCTTTGTGAATTTAGATTCATCTGTCCAAATTATACAGTCCAAAAAGTTTTCATTCTCTTGAAATCGAATCATCATAGCTTCGCAAAACTCTGTTCTCCTGACGAAATCAGTTTCCTTCAAATGCTATTGAATTTATATGGGTGCATTTTATGTTTTTTTAATATTCTCCAAACACTCGATTGAGATAATCCCAGATCAATCTCGGCATCTTTGAGAGAATTTTGAGGATTCACACTAAAATATGCAAGAACTGTAATATCGTTTTTCTCATTTTCTACTACACTTTTTTCTCTGTGTATAGTTTTCTTAACGAAAGATCCGACATTTCTCAAGTTTGTCATGGTTCTGTTAATGGTTTCTCTCGTTGGTCTGGGTCGGTCAGGAAACCTCTCAATGAACAGTCGAATCGTTCTATCTACAATTTTATTACATTCTCCATGAAGTAGAATGAGATTTAAATAATCTTCATTGGTAAAATTAGGCATAGTGATCGATTTTATAACTTAATACGAATTATCACCAAATTAATAGTAAACACAAAATGCTACTGAATAAAGAGGAATTTGGCAGATGTAATTAATGATATCTATCATTAAAAAAAAGAATGTAAAACATGGTAAGTTTTTGCATATGGTTTATAAGGAATTATTTATTTATCACTGGAGAGAAAACCGATGGCCGATTAGTTGAAATAAAGAGGTTTCCGATACAAATTCGAATCAAAATTCGCCATCTATTTAGGAACAACCTGTAACTTTTTTCTCTTGCTTATTAGGGTAGTAAAAATCTAAAACATGGTTTAAGTAACAGTTCCTGAAAATTTCATCTTTTTGGCGTAAAGGGAAAAGAAATAGCTGAAAATTCAAGACGAAAAACAGTTTTTTGTGAATAACTCAGAAAATATCCACTTTAGGGCAAGGGTGTGATGCATACACTCACATTATTTTTTAACGTAGATTCAATATCTGCCATAAAAAAAATGGGGTTCTAATTTGAAAAAATTGATTTTTCACGATTTTGTCATCCCTAACTTTGAAAGCGATTTTTTCACCCCCTGTATCATGAATCGCGATTTCGATTTTTAAAGTGGATACATCAATCTTACATCTTGAAAAATCCCAAAAATGAAAATTTTCCATCCAAAAACCTCGAAGTTATTCTTGTTTCAGCGGAGCTCTATTTTCGATTTTTTTTTCGAATTTTCCCGCTCAGAGAGAATTTTCCAACCAAAACTGAAAAATGTTACATCAAAATAACTTGAAATTTTCTAAGGAATCTATTTCTGCAATAAAAAAATGGTGTTCTAATTTGAAAAACGGAAGTTGACGTCATTTCCGGAAAAACCGGAGGTGCTCATGCCTTGAAAATATTTTAGATTTCATCAGCATCGTGAAATACTTATAAGTGCTGAATTTCATGAAAATATGTTCAGTAGTTACCCGTATAAATATGGGTGAGGTTCCTCGTGAAAGACCCTGTATATTAGGCGTTTGGAAACGCTAACGCTAACGCGCATTTCAAAACACAAGAGCTTCAATGATTCCGTTTGAATGCAAAGTCGGTGGAGGCAAGGTGGAGTCCCTTTCACCGTAAAAAAAACTGGGCGTTTGCTTTCCGAGATGTGTTTCTGAACCAGTGATACACAGAACAGCTAGTAAGTCGCATTTTATGTAACCCGTATCTGGTGGAGTAAAATTTTACTCACATAACTGGTGAGGTGGGGTTTGACAAACTCCAAATAGAAAACACTGTAACTTTCTATATGAAAACTAATAAATTGCACATTATAGGTAGTACGCTCTTTCATTAATAAATAGTTCATTACTGATAGTGAAACATAAAACAGTTCAACCCCCATTATTATAAGTATGCTTAGAACGACAGAGTTATCTTGTGACACCAAATAGGAATTGTAAAGTATGTGAATATTGATAGCAAAACCTTTGCAATGATGTGTCACTCGAACCCAAGAGGGTTTTGAATCTTGAAGGGGCTATATAACTGACGCTCGGAAATATTGATTAGTAGGTATTTCTTTTCTTGGGCTACCTTGTATCATGTATATATTTCTGAAACAGTAAGACGTAATTATTAATTCTGGGTGACAATGAACTATTGTTTCCATAAGAAAACTCAAAACTTTATGTTACAGCTTCTGTTCTATCACGAACAGAAATGAAGCTAATGACGAGAGTTGAAACAGCGCAAATTTCAATCTGAGCCTATAACTCGAAAACAAAAGAAGGTAGAGGAATGAAGTTGAGTTTCTCTGAAATAGACGACAGTAATGTGCCATTCATTTTTTTTCATTTCATCGCACCTGTACAACCTCTACACTAAGTTCATAATACTTTTTTAGAGTAATTCCAGGTTATTTCATCAAAATTTCATGACAGTTGCAGCCATTTCTGAACATTTATATCTCGAGTTGTTTGAATTTTTACTAAATTTTTTTCCGCTAGAAATGATGTTCATCTCCTCACCTTTCAAAAAATTTTAATATTTAGAGTCGAGTAGTCGCCATATATTCGTAATATTCTGCAATATTCTTTGACCTCTACAAAGCGTTCGACTGTGTATTTCACCAAATTCTCATAGAAAAGCTAGCTTGCCATGGAATGAGGGTAAATGCACTTAGTCTCATCTCCCTTTCCTTTCTAATTGAACACAAATTGTCCACTATGAGAGAAATATCTATTTACCTCAACCTATAAATTTTGGTGTTGTTCAAGGTTCAAATCTTGGCCCACAACTGTTTTTTTTTTACGTAAATAAACTCCCAAAGATATGAACACACAAAAAACTATTCAGTTTGCTCATTAAAGGAGTAAATATTTCCCAACTTAATAAGGAAACCGAAAGCGGCCTTCAAAGTTTATCCGACTAGTTTGCCTCAAGCAATCTGTCCCTTAACGTGAGGAAAACAAAAATACTGAACATTTCTCTAAAAGAACGCCAGGAAATGAAAGATGTGAAATTTCTAGGTATTTTTATTGATAACATCTTAAACTGGAAAAAACATATTATCCTCACTCATATATCTACTCCGTAGACTTACTCTGATAGCACTATCCATTTTTGTGAAGTAAGCATACTACGGACTTTCAATCAAGAATTTCATACGGCCTTATTTTCTAGGGGAATTCGACCGATGTGGAACATGTCTTCAAGATACAGAAAAAAGTAATAAAAATCATTGCAGGGAGGAAGGCTCTCGTTAGTTGTAGACCGTTATTCAAAGAACCGAATATATTGTCTCTTCCAGGACTCTCTAGATCAGTCAGTGAACTTTGTTTAAAAACAATTCTTTAAATATACAACGGTGAGCAGCACTCACAATTACAATTCTCGGCATGGTGAAAATCTCATTGGCCCTAGACGTCATTTGAGCTTAACACATAAAAGCTACATCCATACAGCTATAACATTAAACAATTCTCTCCCAGTATCAATCAGAGAACTCCCCTTAGTGAAGTTCAGACGAGCAACACGACACCTGATTTTGGAGATCTGTCCATATAACATTGACGAATTCGTACACATTTGGAGTGATTAAATACATTATTCTCTCTAGTTCATTAAATTATTGTTATATACTTTTTTTTCTTCTCTTTTCTTTGACGATGCTAAACATGTATATCTATGTATTCAATCAAATGAAGCATTAATAATAATAATAATAAACCATAAATTTTCGGAACATTCTTTACTCGGTGTGATTTGATGTATATAAGGTCTAGTACATCCCCTTTGAAGGATCACGTCTAATTATAAAATACCCTGTATTATTCCCATTTATATCGTAGTTTCTACATCTACTCATTACCGAGAAACATTTAGAAGCTGACGAAAATGAGATGGGCATATTTCGATGTTTAAGCACTACAAGGTTTGAATCAGAGGAGATAGATAAAATACGATACCCCATTCTCGATCTCTTTTTCGGAGAAATTAACAAGAGTAGTGTTCATTTTTGGCTACCTTCTTTTGTTTTCGACTTATAAGCCAAAATTGGAAAAATGGTGATATCAATAAAAATTTATATCTCCGTTAAATGATGATAGAGCTCTGAAATTAAAACAATATACAGGCACTTTTCACGTAGAATCCAGTGGCATGCCCGTCTTTCTTGCACAATTTTTAATTACGGAGCTATGACCGAAAGTTATGTTTTTTGAATAGGAGTACTAGATCATCGTATGGTTCGTATCAATACGAGTATAGAAATAGGTCAAACACTTATTTTCATTCAAGTCTCGATACTTTTTGTGGTTTCAACAGTTGATGATTGATGAGCACAGAAAAATGGAGCTTTCTATAACAAGAGCAGTCTCCTTCCGTCAATCTCATCATTTCTATGCTTTCAACTCATTTCTACAACTTCTTACAAGGATATATTTCATAAACTCTTTAATCTCAAAATGGATTACGAACTAATGAAAAGATCCACATGATTCACCGTTTCAATCGGTACACTTAGTTTTAATGTGATGAATGCAGAAGAATATTTGTATTGGTCTCCAGAATAAATACAAGTACCAGTCTAAATATAGAGATATAATTTTTCTCTGATATCGCCATTTTTCCAATTTTCCTTATAACTCGGAAACAAAAGAAAGTAGCTAAAATGAATAGAACTCTTGTTAGTTTCTCCGAAAAAGAGATCGAGAATGGGGTATCACATTTTGTCTATCTCCTCTGATTCAAAAGTTGTAGTACTAAAACATCGAAATATGCCCACCCTGTACATGAGACAACCCTCGATATATCTTCCTCGTCGCTGTTCAACGACTTATGTCCAGATAGCACCAGCGATTGCAACAGACAATTCTGCAGCTTCTGAAAGCGATATTTCATCGTAATGGGAAATCTTGAGCTCGCAGACCAACTCAGGGAATTATTGTTTTCCATTTCGGGAGAAGGAACGCAGTTTCGAATCGGAGGGAAACACCATTCAATCTCGAGGAAGTGACGATTAATTGAAAACGACTTTCTGAAGAGCGTGGGGTGAATGGGGATGCACGAGGAATCGCAGCTTTCGGAAAATATGTTCCGACAATAACGAACGCTAGGGGGCTTGAAGAAACGAATAAAATTCTCGTGTTGTGACACTTGATCACGCGGGCGACATATTGGCGATTCCAAATAATTAGACGGCACCTAGCGGATAAATATCGAACCTAGAAAACAAGTAATGAAAACAAATTTTACACGTAAATATTGATAGAATCAAGAATATTTTTGCTTCTCTTGACATATTTGTCGTAATTTTTTTTCTCTATTTCAGTATCGTAATGAGTTCATTGCAGTACTAAAAGTAGTGCTGTAATGAAACTCATTACAGCATTGTTTTCAGTTATATTTTTCGTTTTGTGGTTGTCAGTACTCCGATCCACTCAATTTTCGAATCAAATCAATTCAAATTTCGAAATCTGTCAAATTTCGTTAGTGACACCAACTGCCAAGATTCAATACAAAAGTCACTAATCTGAATTTTTATTTGCATAAAACTTTACTGAAATAGAGAAAATATCGTCTAATACTCGTTGCAGAAGGCAATTCCAACATGATTGTCGCTCGTTTTCGAATTTCGCATTCGTGTTGGAATAGGAGCTCATTCTGCAACTTGTTTTAGAATATACTATTCCGGAATAGCAGAATTGTAAAAGTATTTATGTCAGTGACATTCAGTTTAAATGATAATTGAGAGTTTTTCAAGTTTTATGTTGAGAGCTATCTTTGGACTATGTGAATAGGAAAAATTATTGAAATGAATGGTAAAGAACCATTACTAAGGGTGTATAACACTAATAATTGATGTGTTCTTGTTTGCTTCTCAAGGAAAGGCAGCAATAGGAACATACATTTCCATCAATTTACAAAGGAAGGTTATATTAGTCGAGGACTGAAAAAAACGTTTTTTGCAGAAATTACGCAAAGGAGGACTATGTTACGTTTAATAAGGTAGTTTGTTTGATTCATTTCGATTATCTTGCTACAGGTAAATGATTTTTTAAAATATTTTCAATTACTTTTTCATCTTTCCAGGTCAACATTACAGCATATGATATGAAGATTACTTAACTGAAGGCATGAATATATGTTTCTTTATACAATGCTGCAGACTTATGCTGTTTCTTCCTAAAATTTACCAGAGATTCAACAGAAAAAAAAATCAATAGGCTTACCATGGCTCAGCGCAAATTGAAGATGGAAAGACAAGATTCACTTAGGGAAAAACATTTAATTCCTCAACAAAATGTGAGGCCATTCATTGATTCTCATGATTTCGAAAGTAATGAGAAAATTGAACAACACAAAACAATGGAAATGTCATATTTAATGAAAGATGAACGGTCTGTGGTTGATGCACTCACGAACCTACAATTTGTTGTAAATGAAAATTCAGAGGAATTATTAAAGAATGAGTAGATTCAAGTGAACAGTGGTAATTTAATGTAGAATTTTGCAAAAGCATCAAAATGAGAAGCAGTTGAACTCATTGACAAGAATTCTAAATTTTAAAATGCTTCATGATTTTGTTAGGTTAGTTTCAGAGATATGCCTAAATTGCCCTAAATAAAAGACAACTTACGCTGACTAGTAAGGAATGAGTACTTTTTTTGTTTCTATTCGTCAGCATTTTGTTTCAGTTCACTTTGGCTCTGCAATGACATTGTTCCTGAGTTTCTGGTATCGATATTTCTATCTTCTATTATATTAATCGGGAAATGTAAGTAGAATATCAAATTTTCCAATGTGAATAAATATTCTATTCATATTTGATTGTTATCTTTATATTGTGTGATGAAAAAATTGTACAATTTCCCTGTTGCTGAAACGCAAATAAAGACTAGAAAGAAGTTCAGAATCTTTTATTCATTTTCAAAAATAAAACATGCAATAAATGATCAAAATATTAAAATAAAGTCTTCTCAATGAAATTTTGTGGGAAATTTTCATTGAAAAGAACACCTTCAAAAATGTATAAACAATGAAGTCGCAGGATTCAAAATTCAAAAGACTCATTCCTAGTTGAACCTATGCGTAGTATGAATAATTCTGCTTCAATTGAATTCCACTTGGAAGTAGTGGCATTTATTGACGAATTATGCAGAAGAAGCACACAAATACATTGTAACTCGATCATTTTGTGAGACAGGCATCAAGAATGTAGTCTCTTGTATTTGCCGAATTGTAGTGGAAAGAAAGAACGAAGTTAATAATTTACCAATCTTTTGGTTTTTTCGTTCTACTACCTTCGAATAAACCCGATATTGTGTGATACATATTCATTTGATCATACTGATTGTTCTTATAAGTAATTTAAAAATATGTGCATCATTCATGGCTAAAACGAATTGGTTCACCTCAATTCACTTCACTCAATGTCCATAAACACACACACCAATTCAAAAAGTCTTCAATAAATAAAAATCCAGTCATTTCATTCACAAATTAACTAAATTATTCAAATTTTAAAACAAATCGCCTAGCGCCACCCAGGCTGGTAGCGAAATAACGAACCTAGAAAACAAGTAATTGTTTACAACTCGCAGCGCCCTCAACGGTAGTTGGAATCACCAATACCCTAGGAACGGCCCTGATTGTGGTCCATTAAAATGCTGCGATGCCCACTTTCACCAATATTTTGAATGTGTTTCTTAGACCGGTAAAAAAATTTTATTCCTTACAATAAAAAAAGAAATTCAAATTGACAGATTTTTCATTACTTCATCTATATCATATAATGAGTATTGAATCAGTGGTTCCTAGTATTGACAATGTACAACAGTTTCGAAGGATGAATGAAATACTGTTCACTCAGAGGTCTGCATACGTTTGGGCTGTGTACTTGGATGGTTGACCGCTCTGTCTACGAAATTGTATGAACGCTACTTCTAGATCAAATTTTCTTTCTTTCTGTAGGTATCATCGGAAAGGGTGAAACCAACACGAATATTCTTGAGAACGAAACCTCCATGCCTCATTTTCTCGAAAAGCTGCTAGTATCTACGTAGATCTAGCATGGTGGAAGAATACAAAGTGTGTTCTTGCTCATCTTGTAGCACACCATGGCGTAAGTGTGGTCACAGATTTAAATTCAACAGAACGTTATCAATGAATTTTTCTATTGTGTTACCAATTTATAATTTTGGTGGGTTTTATTGATTTGAATTTCAGAAAAATCAGTATTTTTGTACGATCTTAGGAATGATATCTTTTGAGTCGTTCGAAGGATCTTTACCTAATTTTTGATGAATGTTCTTCATATTTTATATCAAGACCGGATAAAGGTTTCAAGTACTTTTTACTGAAAGTGACACCTACATAGTGATGCTCGCCCCAAACTGCATTCCACGTGGTACTCAGAATATGTATCACCTTCAAGAAATCATTTTTCTACTTTACCCTCCAAATTTTTGGGTAAACTCAAAAGTAACGTTTCCGAATTTCATTTGATGCTTTGAATACATTCAATGCACTTATTCTGAAAAACATATCATAATTTCTGAAATACATTGACCGTTTCCTGAAAAACATTTCACAGTTCTGATAATCATTTGATGCTTTCTCATATTCATTCGGCTAATCTGAAACACATTTGACAACGTTCGAAATACATTTGACCATTCTGAAATTCATTTGACGTTTTCTGATTTACATTCGATACTTCTAAATACATTTGACGCTTTCTGAAATACAGTTGGAAATGGTGTAGAAAGTTGATTGAGAGTATAAAGCAATTAATATTTTAATCTTCAATTTTTTGTTGTTGTTGATTATTATTGGGTTGAGTTTTTCTTTCTGTTACTTTTAATTACTCCAATTGGTGTTTGTAATTTATACAGTAATTAAAACTCTCGTCAATTTGGACGTGAAAATAGTAGAATAGTAGGCAATTAACAAAAATTGCGAGCTAATTATTTGTGGAGAACAAAGGTTTACCATAACAAATAACTCTTTCAAAAGTTTCCATCTAGCCTATGTCTGCGAAAAAAAATTTCAGCGTCATAGGTGAAAAGTTTAGTTTTTTTTATCAAAAAAATCTCAAAACAATGGATCTTAAAATTGTCTAAACCAATTGCCCTCAGTTTTTTCTGATAGTACCTACCGTTTTCGAGAAAAATTAAAAAACTAAAATTTTGATCTTTGACCTTATAAATTGACTGAACCATGAACAGAAGAATATAATATGATTACGACGTTCATAGGATGGTTATCATTGCTCCAAGAAGTCAATGTCCAAGAGAAACTAACAACTACTCGCGGTAACCTCCAACAAGACGAAGAACCGACTTTAAAGAGGCACGAGAATTCACTTAAGCAGGTCGCAGACGAACATAAATATGGCCTAATTTCCTTGGAGACAGATCATTAGTGAACTTCTCCGAGATCCCGAATTTCTACTCGGAAAATAGGGTGTGATTTTCAGCTTACGTCAGAGTAAGAAGGCGTAGACATTCTTCTGACTTATTAGTAGGAAAACAAAAGAGTGAGCTGAGGGAAAATGTCATACATTACGGTAATGTGGAGCACTTTGTTGCCTGAAGTTATTTCTTAGGAAGGATAAGATAGGAGTACTCTCAACACTGTCTGTAATTTATCAGCGCCAACACGTATATTTCTTGTGAATAGCCTCAATTTACTCAAAGTTCAGAACAATGTTGAAAAAATTCTATTTCATAAGGTCATCCTATCACGCCTACTTTCATTTAATGTTGTTCTTATGTTCAACTGTTTTTTTCATACTGACCTAATAAGAACACAAACTTTTTAATATTTTCGTTTCCTTTTCGAAGAGTCCCAGAAGTGAGCAGAATTGATTATGCTGAAATGAATGTTTCATAATGGGATACGAAAATACATCGTGAGTTTTTTGTTTCGAATGATTCAAATTGAGAATATATCCTATTGAGCAATATTTAATTATTTTGTGAGGTGCTCGAATTGATTTCCATTGGTTTCTATATAATGATCCAATTGAGCTTCACTTCAAAATCCGGAGTACGATCCATTAGAGGACCTATGTTAATTTTATTAAATTTGTCGTATTCCACACCTACAAAGATTACCACATAATAATAATAATAATAATAATAAGTTTTATTGATCTCTTTAGACATAAACATGTATGAGACAAGTCAAGAAAAATAATACATCAGTACATGAAAAAAAAAGAAATTTAAGAAATAAAATAATACAAAGGATCATTCGATATGTATTCCATATGTAACTATCAGTAAATTTGAATTACTCGTATTCGTATCACCCCCTCATGTGTTATACATTTTCGTAATCCTGTTATAGAGATGCATCCAACAATGCAATAATGTATGAGGTCTTTTATTTGAATATTTGGCTGGGTGACCCTGAGAGAAAGTGGTTCAAATTATACCTAACGTCTAATACATATGGATGTAACACTCTATATGATTTTCGACGTGTCGATCATACCAACGAAGCTCTGTACTTTTATGATATGATGATTGGAAAACAAAATAAAGATTATGAAACTATTGAAGGTAATTCAAGTTCATTTTTCCTGGAAACTGAGTAGTATTCATAATTAATTCATCCTTCTTGGTATTCCAGATCTTGAAATCTTCACTTTCACAATGAACATTGGTGCAAAAATTATAATTACACGCCCCAGTTTAGTATTTTGTGGTCTGCTCAAATATGGAAACAGACTTTGAAAGTTTTGATTTATAATCATTATTAATGTTTCATTTGCTTAAATACGTAGATATACATGTTCAGCCTCGTCAAATAAAAGAGAAGAAAAAAAGAATATAACAACAATTCAATGAACCAGAGAGGATAATATAATTCCCACTCTCACTCCAAATTGTATAGGAATTCTTCAATGTTATATGGATAGATCTCCAATGTCAATTTTCGTGTTGCTCGTCTAAACTTCATTAAGGGGTTAGACAGGGTGTTCTTTAGAGGATTCAAATAATTCTTGATTTTTCGTTAACCCGGACCTAGATTTTCCTTGCTTCTATTGAATGATACTCTTGAGCCTTGAATAAGAAACATGTGTACCGAATGCAAAGAAAATACATCGGGTGGTTCGTATGATATTGCTTCGAGAAAAAACGAGCAAAATGAAAAAATAGCCGGTATCTCGGTGACAAGGACAGTAATGGTCCCTATATACGATCCGGCGGCCTGCAGTCCCAGGACTGTCGATTTGAACTGACAGTCAAGGCCTGTAGCTCACTACACACGATACAGTTAAATCGTAAGACCTGATCTGATAATCGGAAGTCCATCCTTAATTTGACTAAACACGTTCAGTTCAGATTTTCAGTTTTCCAATTGAGGAACTATTTAGTATGTCTTTTGAACGTAAACGAAAATCGACTGCGGCCATGATTGTGTAATTAATTGAAAACGAAAAATCGAAAATGAGATTATGGATTAAAGAATAGTTGTTGAGATGTGATAAACTATCGCATATGAATTTATTAAGAGAACTGAGAATCAATGCAGAAGAATCTACTGTTGCGTTTTCATCAATAGTTTTGTAAAAGTTTACAAGTTTTTCATAGGCGCTATTCTTGGTTCGCCTATTAGAATATTCGCCTTTTCGAATTTATTTTACATTTTACAGTCCATTTTGGCTGTAAAAGATCGAAAATGTTGGAAGTTCTGAACTGTGAATGGGATCTGAAGGAATTGCTCTGCACACGGTAGTTTTTCAAACGATTCGGCCGGGACTTATCGATTATCTGTGCATGTGTGGTGATAGCAAAACTGTAGATCTACGTTCCTGCAGTCCCGGACTGCAGTTCGCCGGTGTGTGTATATGTACTTCAAGAGTCTATATATGTGGTATTTCCGGAAACACCTCGGTGCCACCTCTCCACCTGTCAAGTATTGCCTTCCCGTCTGGCCGAGGGGTAACCTCGCTACGGTAATGGAGTAGACCGTACTGCCAGCGACTCAACGGTGAGTTTGGGCGCCGGTAAATTAACCCGACCCCCTCAAGGGCCAACGGCTTCGGGCGGATGAGTCTTAAAGGTTGGGTGATGGTCCCAGATTTTGAGGAAATGCAAATCTAAATCCATCTTGTGGAAAGGCAGCAGTTTTCACAATATGAGCCTGGAGCCGAAGAGGACGCAAATGATCTAAAAGGGTTCAGTTCATGATACGGACAGTTATACTGTTCGACTGCGAAATTTGCCAAGCTCTAAAACTAAAAATGTACCCCAGGCGAGTAGGGCACTAAGCCCTGAATCTCGCACTGCGCAAGTAGCAGTCTGCCCCACGGATTCTGGGGATAGCCACCTATAATGTACGAACCTTAAGAACACAAGCTCATATGGATGCTTTAGATGAAGAACTGAAGAACATTAAGTGGAATATTCTTGGCATTAGCGAAACCAGAAGACCTGATGAGTCACTGACAACATTAAAAAACGGCCATCTCCTTTTCCAGAAAATGACGATAGCGGTTCGAACGGTGGAGTGGCGTTGATGGTACATGGAAACCTTACTCACTTGATAGAGACGGCCCAATCAATTTCGAATAGAATCATTTATATTGTAATGCGACTAAACAAAGGTTACAAATTGCAAATAATCCAAGCATATGCGCTGACATCGAGTGCAGATGACGAGGACATCGACTGCTTGTTCCACGAAGACCTGAGAACAGCGCGAAACAGAGAGAAAACACACTTGTGTCTCATCATTGGAGACTTTCATGCAAAAATTGGACGTAAAACACCCTCAGATCCAGAAAATATTGGAGGCTATGGACTAGGCGAAAGAAATGCAAGAGGTCATCTACTAATGAGCTTTTTAGAGAGAGAAAGCTTATACTGCTGCTCAACATTTTTCAAAAAACCAGCTAAAAAGAAATGGACTTGAAGTCACAAGAAATGAATTGGACTACATTTTGGCCACAAAGAGAAACATCTGTCTAGATGTTGACGTTTTATGTAGAGTTAACGCAGGAAGTGATCTTAGGATGGTAAGAGCAAAAATTGATATCAACACGAAACTAGAGAGAAAGAAACTTATCACTAAAGGGATAAGACCAAAGGCGTCAACATTGGAAAAGCATAAACAAGAATACGAGAAATGTGTGTCATCTAAACTGGAATGTATACCGAATCTGGGCGAGAGGAATATCGATGAGGTTTGTGATAGTATAGTCAGTAGCGTCCTCACTGCAAGCAGGAAAGTTTGTGCTATGAAAAAGAAAGAAAATCAGCTGCCTAAGAACATAACTGATATGGTGGAAGAGAGAAGAAGGATACCAAGAGACTCTCAGCGCTACGAGGAACTTAACAAACAATTGAAAAAGGCATTCCGCAAAAGAGCTCGAGAACGAAATACGAAAATTATATTGTCAGCTGTTCAAGAAAATGTGAACATGAGGTGTCTGAAGTCTAGCCAAAGTAGAGGAAAGTAGAGGAATACAGTGCATGGAAGACGAGAGGGGTATTAAATGTCACGACAGAGACGACATCACCAAGATCATCCAAAATTTTTATACAGAGTTATACGCTGAAAAAATCCCGAAGCCCCAACACCATCCGCCCAGACCGACCATTACAAATGTTGGATCCGAAGAAATACCCGCGATCACAGGGCAAGAAGTTGAGCATGCAATAAAGATGTTGAAAAACAATAAGAGTCCAGGAGAGGATAGAATAACTGCCGAAATGTTGAAGAAAAGAGGAAAAAGGTTGGAAGACGCTATATGCCTACTCTTTAACAAATGTCTGGAACAGTGTGAAATACCCGAAAAATGGAAAAATGCAGAGGTCATTTTTATTGTTCAAAAAGGGGGATCCAAAATGTATAAAAAATTATCGCCCCATAAGTTTATTAAGTATTCTCTATAAGCTGTTTAGTGCAATAATAACAAAAAGAATCACACAAAAACTGGACTTCTATCAACCCACAGAACAGGCGGGCTTCAGGAAAGGCTACAATACTATCGAGCACATACAAACAGTGAGAAATCTTATAGAGAAAGCCTCTGAGTATAAAATACCACTCTACATAGCCTTTGTTGACTACGAAAAGGCCTTTGACTCCATAGAAATGTGGTCGATATTGGAAGCAATAAATCAAGCCCGGGTTGATTCGAGGTACACCAACTTGATCAGAAACATCTATAAAAATGCCACACTGCATATCGCTCTAACGGAAGACTGGAAAACCGAGAAGATTGACTTCAAAAGAGGAGTCCGACAGGGTGATCCGATAAGCCCGAAACTATTCACCTTGGCCCTCGAATATGTTTTCAAGAATATCGACTGGGAGAAGAAGGGAATTCTGATAGATGGGACCTATCTGAGTCACCTCAGATTTGCTGACGACTTGATCTTGATCAGTAATAGTGCATGCGAACTGGAAGAAATGCTCAAAGAACTCAATGAAGAGTCAAAAAAAGTAGGTCTCAAAATGAATCTTCATAAAACCAAGGTAATGTCTTCCGAGCGAGTAAATGTGATCCTAGAGAATGAGACCTTGGAGTCAGTGGAAGACTACATTTACCTCGGACCCAAGATCAAGCTGAGTAGGGAAAATCAAACAGTAGAAATCGATCGGAGGATTGGGCTTACGTGGGCAGGCTTCAAAAATCTCCGCCATACATTGAAAAATAAGAAAATCCCTATGTGCCTCAAGAAGAAAGTTTATGAGGCGTGCATCCTACCTATTATGACTTATGGCATGGAGACGGTGACACTGACGTTACGGAGTAGGCGCAGGCTGGAATCCACCCAACGTGCAATGGAAAGGGCCATGCTGGGGGTCAGCTTACGAGATCGCATCCGCAACTCTACCATCAGAGCCAGAACAAAATGTTATCGAAAGGATAGCAAGACTGAAATGGAGGTGGGCAGGAGTGAGGACGACAGGTGGATGAAAAGAACTCAACAGTGGAGACCTTGGACGTGTAATAGAGAAAGAGGACGTCCGCCTCTACGATGGAAAGACGACATCGTAAAGTCAGTGGGGACGGGTTGGATGAGAGTTGCCCAGAGCAGACACGAGTGGAGACTGATGGAAGAGGCCTACGTTCAGCAGTGAACGTGCGAGGGCTGAAGAAGAAGAAGAAGAAATGAAAGACACTGTATCAGTACCGACTCATTGGGATGGCATATCCTCTGCAACTAGATGGTGTTTCGTGGACCTCTTTTGCCTCCATTTCAACAGCGGACAGATCTTCGTTTTCTTCCGCAACAGCAGGTTCATTATCACAATAGGAAAAATATAAACTTTGAAAGACAGTATAAAGGAAACAATTATGCTTTCAGAGACAATGATACAATATGAATTGTGGTGAATTTACTGTACTTTGAGAATGCCCTGAAGAAGTTTTTTTAGAAAGCAGTCCTTCAAGGTGATATTCGCCAAAATTTCAACGCTCGAGGTCACAAAAATAATGAACAAGTCTGCAAAAAATCAGATCTACGGACAATATATACCCATTCTTTCAGGCTACAAAGTAACTGGATTATTTTTGTTGAATATCGAATAACTCACAGAGTATAAGTAGTGCTCAGTGATCGGAAGTCTTTTGTGTGAGTGTTTGCTAAGTCCTCGGCAGCCCTTTAGTGCAGGTGATTAGTACTCGAAGCACTAATATTCAGTGTTCGTCACAGCTCTGCATACAATAATCCCACCAGATATGGATATTATTCCCGTGCTCACTATATGGTAAAACATGAACCGAATAAGATTTCGAAAGTGGTAATGTAATATTGGAACAAACCCTAAACAGTTGCACAAATAGTGAGAAAGCCTGACTAGGTCCAGATAAAAATTGTACACTGCAAATCCACCATCGAATCAAGAAGCCCCGCCCTAAGTTTGGGCGACCGAAGACCCTGCTATTTTTAGTACGCCGATTTTCGTCGTTTGCCTTGATCTGGAAAATGAGGGAAAGGGCCGCTTAGAATTTTCCAGCTCGTGAATTTCGTAAGGCAGCGCTGCTTCAGGCGATCGACAAATTCGATTTCCTCTAATGAACGAAGCAAAAAAATTAATTTCCAAAATGGATTTACTAATTTGGTCTTGATGTGGTTGTTGATTAGTTTGATTCCTGACGAATCTGTAATAGAGGTCCATATTAAAGCATTAATTAAAGACTCATTTATGCAGAAAAAATTTGATTATATACAGGGTGGTCTGAAGAAAAAATTTTAGATAACGCCTCGACGCCTGTCGTATTTATTTATCTCACAGATTTTTATGCGCATCTCAAGTCGACATTGACTTGTTCAAAACGCCATTCACAGAATGAAAAAATATTCGGGCGTTTTCGAGAAAATTGGGGTTATAAAGATAAATGAATCACCCTGTACAAGGGAGATTTTACATATCTATCTCCTATCTATCTATCTATCTAATAGTACCTGGTTTATAGAAAAGATGCAACCTTTAGATTGTAACTAAGTTATGCTACTCAGTAGATTCAATATAAACTTGTTTTTTCAGATAGGACCAGAATATGTTATCCAAGATGTTTCTGCACCTTCGTCATATCGACGAATCTCCTTACAATCTTCTGATTGCAGTGAAGTATGAAATTCCAAACCCTCAAAACCTTTCCCTCTTCCTAAGAACAATTTCATTGCGAGTAACTCGATACTCTGATGAAAAAACGGGAAAGCAACCAGGGGATCCATCTGTTAAAAAAAGTTTGAGACAGCTATCGCTGTCCAATATAACTTTATCGCGCTCTTACGCCAATTCCCCTTCAACTCTGAGGGAGAAAAATGATTTCAAGCTGTGAGATATCGATGAACTTTGTGTTTTGGCGAGTACGCCAATCGCTACTGTATAGGAATTTCGTAACGTGTACGAAATGAGGGGGCGAAAATTCTCAATAGCCTCAGAAATGAATGAAGCATGTTGAAAATTGCGGAATGTGATGGATCATGATATTTATTCGAGAAATCTGATTATAGATTTGGACAGGCCCGGATCTAGGGGGTGGCAAGCGGGGCGCTTGCCCCGGGCGCCAGCTTAAGGGGGCAACAAGATCAACCAGAGGTTGGAATATTTTATTTTTTATTTCCTCGGAAATATTTCATTTCGTAGGGCTAAAGTCGAAACAGTAAAAAAAATATGATTAATCTTCACTATTCCAAAGATCTATAAATCAACGAGGGATCATTTAACTGCATATTATTCGGTGACTTCACGAATGACCGTCACACTTGGGCGAAATAGATTAAAAGATCAGACATTTTTACAATAAGTAGCAACGCAAGCATGAAGTCAGTAATTTCTTTGCCTGGGGAGTAACCGGACTCATTTCCATAGGATTTTCGCTTCTTTATTTGTGTGTGTGTTTTCATGTTTTTCTGTGAAAAAAATTAAGAAAAGTCAAATTTTTTTAAAAATCATATTTTTTCTTGAATATTCGAAAATTTTTTCGCATTAAAATTGGAAAAGCTTCTTTTTATGTTTTAAATTCGAAATGTAATAAGCTTTTCAGAGCAACAAACATCCTTCAATTATTTCAAAAACTCGATCGCGGGAACAAAGAAAGGCTGAATGGATTGATTTGGCTCTTGGTATAGGGTTTATGTGAATATATTGAACTGTTAAACTGTAAAAGATTTATTGGTTTTTTCAATATGCCTTCTTTTCGTTGCATTTTCAAATTCTTGTGACAAGGAGAAAAATTTTTTTTTTCCGAAATGGCAATGAATATTCTTTTGAAAGGAAATCATTCAGCGTTAATTTCATGTGTGATGATTGGTTGCTGAGATATCGACAGTCGAAATATAAAAGTATTATTTTTCATTTGAGGGTCGATATCTCTATGATAAGTAGACTTACAGATTTGAAAACAGGAAATTAAAGCTGAATCGACAAAATAGCTTTTAGGAAAAAAAGTTTTTCTACGCCTGTGGACTAAAAAAACGAAATTTTTTTTGTTTTGGATTTTCCTGATATTACTCAAAAACTACTGAAGCTACAAAATTTCGAAGTATTAATCTAAAGAAAAATCAGGGCTACAATTTCCTTCTTTGTTTTTTCTCCTACGACTATTTCTGCCGAATTTATGGCCTGTTTGAAATTAAAAAAAAAAATTCGATTTTATTTTGATCCTTCAATTTATATAAATTTTTAAAGCTTACAGCAACGTTAGTGTGGTAGAGGGCGCCATCATGAATTTTTGCCCCGATCAGAAAAAATCGTAGATCCGGGCCTGGATTTGGATTTTGGAAAAGAAGCTCTATGAGTTCTCGACTCGATAACACCACCTCAGAAACCCCCGTTAGGGGGGGGGGGGGCTTCGCCAAGAAAGGGTAACTCAGAGGCGAAAAGTTGAGGGATTGTTATTCTGAACAAAACGTGAAAGCATGTTTTGCCATGTACATGTACAAATTATTGAAATCTGAAGTTTCTGTATGGGACCTATTTATTGTTAAAGATAGATAGATGTATACGGGATATTTCAGAAAAAAGTGACCGAGAAACAATTCGGGTTTGTTGAGAGAACATTTCGTTACGCCATCTTTGTGTCCAGGTGAAAGGCATTGAAGAAATAAACTAATTTGATCTGAAAATTGATAGGATCGGAGGTCAGTACTGACAACCACAAAATGAAAAATACAACAAGTAGTATATTCATAACAGCTCTACTTTCAGTACTGTTAGAATTAATAAGGATATTGAAATGTACAGAATACAACATACACATTTTCTGAGACTCTGTCGAAACTACAGGTCACATGGTGCTGAAACTTCATACGAATATGTTTTGGTAGATGATACTTCCAATTATTGTTATGAAACTCGAAACTGTGTTCCATTCTTGAAATATTTCTATTTAAAAATAATATAAAGTAATAACCAATGCTGAAGTATTGATATTCTTCAAACAAATGGTTAGGACTTAGCTATGGTGTCATTAAAAGGACTTTGAATTATATCTGTCAATTCTTCAACATGAACTTGTTGTTTAAGATACATCTTAAATATGTAATCAAAAGGTTTCCACATCTTTACCGATTAATCGATTCGGAAAGTGGATATTCAACTAATTACAACACCTTCTATCGAAATGCAGTGAAGCTCTGTTGTGCCTACTAATAATTATGAAATTATTCTTTTGATTCAGAGAGCTGACATAACACAATACAAAAATGTACCTAGCTGAGGCTGGTGCAACACAAAACCATATAGGTCTGCAGTATGATCAAATGAGGTAAGGGAAAAAACCTGAGCTGAAAAAACCCTTACCTCGTCCGTAGAAAAAAAAATTACTCCGATTAACAGATTCACAAAACTACCCGAAAGTTTTATTCTGAAACGAAAAAAGACAAATCCAGTACAAAAACCAATTATTTAGATGTATCAGCTTCCAAAACTTATATCCATTAAATTTCATTTCAATTTTGCCAGTAGTGTCGTCAAAATTGTGAAAAAATGGGTATAATTTTTTTCTCCAACGCCTTTCATCTCGAATAAGAATGGCGTTAGGAAATTCCTCACAGAAAAAATCCAAATCTTTTCATTTCTATTGCTTGACTTTAACTGTTCAAAGTACTGCTCGATTTTCGTGGAAACGCCATTAGGGATAACCGTTTCACGTTATCTTCTTTTTTTTTATTTTTTATATATTATCGACTTCGAAAATGTGCCATACCTTTTTCATTTCGAAGATATCTGAAAACGATCAAAACTTCCTGGAGGCGCATTTTCACTGGAAATAAGATACCATTTGAATTTTTTTTTCGTGGAAAAAAAAACAATTTTCTATTTGGAATATGAACGAATTTTTCTCCTGCCTATATCATAAAATGGATTCAAAGTGATATGAAAGAAAACAAGAAACCCATATTTTATACAATGAAGGGCAATATGAATATGAACAGTTATATCAATATTTTCACAAATATGGGGCACATTATCTGAGATACGCCTCTGATTCATCCCATTATGTGGTAGATTGAATCATAAAGACGAATGACGTTACGCGTCTCCTCTCTTCTCTGGTCTGCAGATACATAACAACGAAATTAGTATTCGATCCGGCAGTTTGTACTGAAAAGCTATGTTTATTTGTTTTGTTTTGAATTTTTATCATCATGAAAGCTATACCTGGAAGAGTTACTTCAAAAACACTAATTGCTTTGTTTATGGAAGCATTTCCAACAAATCTAGGAATCCCGGAGCTCATTTTCATTATTTTGATGATAAAGTCAAATTGTTACGTAATCAACACACTAGAAATCTTAGTGGAAATTAATATACGTGAATCTTGGAAGGATGATTCGAAAATCGCAAAAACCTTTATCGAAGCATATTATAGGTAAAATGCTCACACCATTTCTGACTAGGAGATCATAGAATGGAAACAGGCAAGACTCCAACTAATCTCAGGCAATGTTTTAAAATCATTTCAGAGATTATTACTATGAAAACATTTCTGCGACTGGGAAAGAAAGTCCCAGTCCTCTACAAAATTTTCTAGAAAAGAAGTAGAAGTCAAGACATTTCAATTCGAATTTTGTAAAAGCTATCATATAAAAGGTAATCATGCAGATTACACGATGTGAACAGCTCGGAGAAAAGTTTTATGAATTTATGAGGGAGTACTCGCTTTTAGCAGATATGAAATATCTGGATGATATTGTTCATAAGTTCATATATCAGATCAGCTATTCAGAATTTTTTGAGGTCGTTTTTATAAGATAGTTTTCATTCTTGTCAAAATAAATTTATTTGAGTTATCTGAATTTTTTGGAATATGTAGAAGTCTCAACAATTCAAGGAACCTAATTGAAAGTGAAAAAGTGATGAATGCAGGACATATGATAATGTGCAATTAATCTAGGGACATTGTGTTTCTCTCGATTGTTGCGAAATTCAACGATCAAATCTATACTAGGAATTTCAAAGAAACGACTGTTATGCAAGTGTCCAGAGCTGATGGAACTGAGAACCATTCTGGATCCACATGAAGAAACAGCTAAGGCTCTTAAGGATGTCGTTGGATTCATCAATGTCATTGACGGCCTCCTTGGGATTCAACTGAACGAGTTGGGTAAACGATGAAAGATCCTTGCAGTCGAAATTCCCGAAAGGCTGAACGTAGTCACAACGACCCCTGTTCAGAAGAATAATAATGATGATAAAAATAAAAATACGTGGAATTTCAACATAACTCCGAGAATTGGCAATTTCAAACAATATAATATACATATATGATCACATTGAATGAAAATATTGAAAAAGTTTGAAAGTATCGTCGTTCATTCAGCTTCGTAATACGAGGGAAAAGGCGCAATAGATCAATAGATGAGTTGAATAATGTTATTTTATATATAACTGTAGCCTGAATCACAAGTGGAATACAATAAATGAATAATACATTAAAATCTAGTGAATAATGAATTCTTCAACCCAATTAATTCATGATAACATATTGTCCTGCATACACTGTGCATTTTCATTCAAATTAATCTCATTTTTTCACTAAGTAGATGTTTTCCATTTCTAAACAGAAAACAAATTGTAGCTTCTATTGAATAAATATATTGTTCATACTGATGTTCAAATATATTACAATCATAAATAATCTCATGATGATCTTTTAGGTCTAAATTCATTTCAACCTTCTCCTACTTTTCATAAAATATAGATAATGATAATGCCCGGGACTGATGCTAGAAGAAACCTAATATCTACGACACATAAGTCGAATAGAAGGATCCGCGCTAGCAATCAACTGATAAATGAAGGGCTTCACAGTTCATCGATTGATTTAAACAATGAACAAAACGCATGATGGAAACTCTTGACAAGCGGAATGAAAATTTGAACTATTCTGAGATTTAACAAGTTTATAGCGTTGATATTACCGAAATATATCAAGAATTTCGCAACCCTGCCTTAAAGATAAAGTAACCCTAACAGATAAAAAATGATTGATGGCTGGGAGGGGGAATGAGTGCCTCCTTACAACACCAAGTCGGCTCGTGGAGAGAATTACATTTTAGCGTCGCGATGAGAAAAAAAGCGAATAATTCATACAGTAGAAGTGATAAATGCTTCGGGGATCGAGAGAATACGGGATAAAATAATGGGTGCTCACAGAAGGCTATCAGATATCAAGCGAATATTCGATGCCGGCTTTCTTCTTCTCCTTCTCATGTGATGGTTCACAGGATGGCTCCAAATGAGTGGAAATATATTTAACGGCTGATGCCTTGTAAAAAATTGACGAAACGATTTGAAAAATGAATAATTCTTTTTCAACTTTTGAATTTTTCCATTTGATTTAGCATTCAGAAGATGCTTTGTAATGCCCTGCTTTTTTCCACATCAAGCTCTTCTGAAACCATCTGATAATTTAGATAGAATAGGAATGCTGCAGAATTCCAACTTGAAACCGTTTTCTAGTTTATAAAAACACTAGATCACATATTCCATGAGTTGCATTATCAAATTCATGACTTAATAATATTTGTATGAACAATTGAGTTCATAAACCGATGTCCATATGTGACATTATCACATCGGAATTTTATTTCCAAAAGTAGTTTTCTTATTCAATTGCACATAAATATTATGAAAACGCTTTCGTTTGTGGATAAATGACAGTTATTATTATTATCATTTATGATGAATAAATTTGAGATGATATTTGATTTGAGTATCCTTGAAAAAAAGTTCGAAAGAAA
This sequence comes from Hippodamia convergens, assembly GCA_038502775.1. Lineage (NCBI taxonomy): Eukaryota > Metazoa > Arthropoda > Insecta > Coleoptera > Coccinellidae > Hippodamia > Hippodamia convergens. Next base: position 11,730,160 of record CM076611.1, on the reverse strand, counting down.
CACAAAACTCTTCACGCTATTTGTGTGGAGAATGATTTCTTTATCGATATTATTATAATGAAAGCTCAGTTTAAGTCACATGAAATTGATCAATAATGACCCATTTCATTGTTTGATTTAAATGTATGATTGTCATAGGCAACCGACCATGAAGTATTTAGAAGCAATCGAGTATTGTTACGACTCTACTGAAACTTCATATTTTATGAAATTGAAAATTGATATCATGTCAGATGTGACATGTTATGCGTCGGTTTCACAGGACTTAAATTGTGCGATTAAAAAACCTTACGTAAATTCGATCCAATCGAATCACTCGTTTTGAAATTTCAAGGAATCGAGATGGCTCCAATTAATTTAACGGTACAAACAAAGATTTGTGAAACCGACATCATGCAAAAAAAATTTAATTCAATCGAGAATTTTTTTTTGTTATTTTGACAATTCTTGGAATATCTCTTAATTTTTCGTCCTGAAAAATATTCTGTTTTCTTGTGTTATGAGATGTTTATTTTATCCCGTAGCGGTCTTCCAACATCTGAAGTTCCAAAAAATTGTCACTAGGATGGTCGTACCTGGTTCGAAAGAACCCTCATGATCAGAGAGCAAGGCTGAGAATTTAAATTTGAATATTGGAGGAATTCGAAATAGAAGAGTGAATACGTTCCGAAATAAGCTACTGAACATGGTGCTGAGATCTTCTAAGAAACCCATGGCAACAGAGGAACTTCTTCGTGTAATGAAAATATATGAAATGGTGCTTTGAAAGTAGCTGACATCAACCTATTTATATTAAAAAAATATATCATTTGACCTTCAATCTTCATTTATTCAGAATGCTGAGACGCTTCAAATGTGGCCCAACACAGAAAACGCTCGAAAACAAAATTGGAGACAAGATGAGTTACGGAGAGATTCATGCTGTGTAAAATTTGCACTTTTTTTCCAACCACTTTTCAGTGGAGAGCGCGCTCCTCAGATGGAGCATCCCATTACGGGAGACCTGCACCATGTGTCGTGTCGCAATTTTCTTCGTGAATTATTCACGTTAGGGAGGGTGGAATCCCGCAAAGCTGATGGATAGACCCGCGGCGGTTTTTCTCGTTAGGACGACGTAGATTGGGATTGATTGGAGGGAATCGGCGGATTTGTTTGTTCGGTTCCGATCGCGATGTGTGTGGTGTGCGCCTACAGCGAATTTGGTCCTCTAATCAAGGGCCGGCTCTGTGGGATACAGTCGAATGGATGCGGAACTTTTAGCGAGATTAGGCGAACAAAGGGTGGCGAATATATTGCCTGATATATTCACGATTACGGGGCAACTGAAGGAATGTTTCATCGATTCTGAATTCAATATTCAGATGTTCAAGGTAACCGTTTATTTCAACACAAAGGCTTGTTTTGGGAATTTAAAATGATGATTGGGAAGATTTAAGGATTAATATCGCAGTTATTAAACATCTCATACCAGATTGGAATAAAGCAAGAGGCAGAACTCGGAATTTTCGTGTAGATGGAAAAATCCAAAGCCACAAATCTTTTTTGTACAAGGAAGAACGCTCATAGGTGTAAACACCCAAAAAAGCACCCAGTGATAATATAAATATAGACATTACGAGTCATTTACAATCTATAACAATATAAGGTTCATAAGGATAAACAAGAATTGAAACCAAATCTATATATTTTCACGAATATACCCTCAACCTTCTTTTTGAAAGAATTTAAACTGCCTCCCGAAAACAAATGTATGTATTTCCATGCATTCTAGGTTTCAGTGAAACCCCTCAGAAGCTACTTAAAGCTTGTGCGAATTAGAATGATGGGTGTGTTCTGTGTAGGCTTTGTTACTGTGTCCCGACGCCACCCTAGGCACAGCACTGTTAATTGTTTACCCAACAGTGAATGGTTCGGCGCGTTCTCCATACCAGAAAATTTCTTCCCTGGCGGAGACTCGAACCCCGACTTGCCGGGTTGCCGGGTCGGAGTCCAGAGCCCTATCCACTAGGCTACACGCACACAAAATCAACATTATTTACATGAGTGTTGCACAACTCCAACATTCTCGATACCGGAGAAAACTGTTGGATCTATAAATGGTCAGATAAAATACTGGGGGTTTCTCCAGATATCTAACAAGAACAGGAACATTAGAGTCAATTGATTCAGGAAATTGTTTTACGAATAGTATAATAATAATAATAATAATAATGAATTAATTTATTCCATAAAGCAGAATACGTCGAGCATGATGACATGAATATATAATATATAAAATCTACATTTTACTTCACAGGGTTTTCACAAAATCACAGAATTCCTCTAGAAAATAAAAATAATTTCTCACAAGAATCTCCTTCAGAGCCTTTCTAAAATGTTTAAAAGTCATATGCGTTAAATGATGCGGCAACAGGTTAAATAGCCTGCAGCCTACATTATTCGGAGATCTTTGATGAAATGAGTGGGGATTTATTCCTGGTCTCATATGAATGTACATCCTCACCTCTAAGGATACGAGGGCTTCGCTTATATGTATATAGTAAAACATAAAAAAATATAAATAGACGGAACAGTTGAAATGTGATGCATTATGAAATATTCCCTACATGAAGCTCCGAATGGCAGACCAAACAACTTTTTCAAAATACGCTTTTGCAAGATGAAAACTCTTTCCCACTCAACTGATTGGCCCCAAACCATAATATTATATCTTAGCGTAGAGAACACGTTCGAATAGTAAAACGCCAAAGCGCCGTCATCTCGCACCAACTTCTTAATGTGAGATATAGTGTAATAATTTTTGTGAAGTCTCCCACAAATTTTATCAACTTCAGAATCCCATCTGGGGTGTTCATCAACCACAGTGCCAAGAATATTCACCTCTGAAAAAAACTTAACATGCAACTCTATAGCGATCGTTTTCTCATAGTTAATCAGCAGATGATTTCGCTCACACCAACAACTGAACTTTTCTAAAACTAAATTACATTTTCTCCTGAGTTCGTCTGGTTGCTGGTCACTTATCAAAACCTCCACATCATCAGCATACATGAAGAGGAGAATCCCCGACAAGAACCTCGACAAAAATTCATCAAGATCATCCACAAAGATACTGAACAACAGAGGACCAAGTATACTACCCTGCGGTGAACCAAACAGAACATCAAAGTTAGTGGAGGAAGCTTCATCCAATGTGACAATCATTTTCCTTTCACTGAGGAACGATGTTAGCCAGCCATTCAGGACTCCTCTAACCACAATTTTGTCCAGTTTTTCGGACACAAATTCTGGTTTCAGACAATCGAATGCTCTCTTCAAGTCGAAACAGATTAATTGTTCGGATCATGAGGCATAAGGTGAAATCCTATCCTGCAACTAAGAAACCTATCCGTACCCTCTCCAATCTTTCGATGTAATCATTATATTGTGGTTACCCTACCAAAGACGCAAAGTAAAGTTTACTATGGACAAAGGTATAATAAGCCGCCAAAATTGCTTCACGACTATTGAATTGACGGTATGTCGTATATTCCACCCAAGCATTTTAATACTTACTAGAACGCAATAACCCGTTAATATGCTCATCGGATAGCAGTTTTGTATCCAGCACAGCACCCAAATCTTTTACTATTATATTTAAGTCGTAAGCAAGGGCGGCCCTAAACCTACATTTTAGGGGGAGTCACCGTTATGGGATTACAGTTTTTTGATCGGAAATGAGTGTATTCGCACAAAGAGCTTATTCTAAGCAATGTAGTTTCATGATTTTGGGGGATCATGACCCGCCTGACCCCTGGACCGCCCATGGTTGCAAGGCAGTTCCAGAAACGGAGTACGGATAGTAAATAACAGATCTATTTCATGTGAATGAAACTACTCAACACATGTCTATGTGAAGATTTAAACTGAACGTCTCACAGAACCGTATAAGGTAGTCCACATCACTGTGGAGATCTAAACAATCCTAAATTCTCTGAAACCATGCGAAATTTTTAGGTCACCCTCAAACAACAAGAACTTTATACTGTTAATATAGATTATGAATAAAAGTGGACCTAAATCTGAATCTTGAGGTACTCCAGAACTTGTGAAAAATGATCTAGACCTAAATCTCCCGATCTTGACGTATTGAGACCTTCCTGTAAGGTAGGACTCGAACCACTCTGACAATCTGTCCCCAATACCGACATTCCCGAACTCATTCAAAAGGGTTTCAATATTGATTCGGTCAAAAGCCTTACTGAAGTCCGTGTATATGGCATCTACTTGAATCCCCTGATCGAGACTTTTCTGTACATATTCAATGAAGCATATTAGATAAGTTTCAATTGAATCTACCTTTGTCGAAACCATGTTGCTGGGATATTATTCGAGATTTCATGTGATGAAAGCCAATGATTCGAACACCTTTTCGAAGACACACACTTTCTAATAACGATAATTATCAACAAAACTCTTATTAGCGGTTTTAAACATAGGGGTTATGCTGGCGACTTTCCAGGCGCCAGGGAACATGCCACTGCGGAGAGGTTTATTGAATATCTGCATCAGCTCAAGAAACGAAAAGGAGTAATCAATGAAGCACTCTTTGTGTCATCTTTCACAGGTTTTAGATTTTTATTTGAGTCATGTCTCACCTAAGAAACTCCAGAATATTTTAAATCACCCAGCATCAGAACTTCTCTGTCGCCAAGCAATGTTTTGATGTCATTCAGCTTAGACACAAGACAGATCAACGCAGCGGCGTTATCTGGAGAAATGTAGACGCAAGCCAAATAAAACCCCTTTGGAATTCTTGAACGTTGATTGGCTGCAAACCCTTCCACACCGCTACAAAAACACCACCAATCTCACGTGTAGCACTGGCCGCCGTGGAGCGATCTCTCCGAAAAATGTCATATTCATTGAAATACATTATTTCTGAGTCATACACACTATCGTCTTGCCACGTTTCAGTTATGAATAAAAGATCGTAACTGCTGGCTGTAGTAGAGCAATTGAAAAGAGAAAATTTTTTCAGCCGTGAACATTCTGATAGTAAACGTTGATAACCATCTTGATGAGTATAAATTACGGCAAGGAAGATGTGCTAACGATAAAATAGAAAATTATAGCTTGTCAAGGTCTGAAAAATTAGCAAGATGAGATCTATTTTATCATAATAATAATAATAATTTTTATTTCCCAAATTGTCAAAGTACATGACAAAGTTACGAAATTGGTCAATTACAAAAGGTAGAGAAATAAATTTAAACAGGTTGGCAACTGATGCCTTCATAAACAGAGGCATAAAATGAACAGTAAAGGAAATCTACAAATAAATCAATTTGGACCTATATTTTTACAAAATTCATAATATTCTCCCATATTGTAGGGCTCACAATCAATTATAAGTTTATATAGATGTTTTTTGAATTTTTTGTGTACTTTTGTCATGTGCAAAGTTCTAGGTAATGCGTTAAATAATTCCAATGCAGCATACTCTGGATGTTTTTCAGTTGAAGACAGTGAATGTTTCGGATAGAAATATGGTTCTACGCGTCTTTAATTGTTTATATTCTCGAAAGATCTATAGAGTTCTTGGTTTTTGTGAAAAAATATGAGTAATCTATAAATATACAAACCGTAAATGGTCAAAATGTCATTTTTCTTGAATAAACCTCTACAAGATTCCCTGTATGCTAATCCAAACATATGCCTTAAAATTCTCTTCTGAATGATAAATATTGAACTCAGGTTAGAGCTTCCCCAGCAGATTATACCGTAGGACATTATTGACTGAGCGTTTGCATAGTAAACTGTTTTTAGGATGTTTCCCCCTATTTGTCTTTTTACAACCTTCAAACTGTACTCTACTGAACACAATCTCTTCAGGACATAATCTGTATGTTCCTCCCATCTAAGCCTCGAATCCAACATTACACCCAAGAATTTACTGGAGCTGTTAAGTTTTATTTCTACATTATTGAATTGCAAGGTTTGAACGCCAAAATCCCGACCACTTGGTGAGAACATAATGCATTCGGTTTTTTTTACATTCAAAGCGAGCTTATTTTGTGCAAACCATTGAATCACAAGATTTAGAACATTTTTAGTTGTTTCAATTGAAGAAGATGGGGTCTCTTTTTTTATTAAGATATTTGTGTCGTCTGCGTACATAACCAGATGATATTGGTTCATGTCTAATGCTCTAGCAAAATCATTGATGTAGATCACAAATAAGAGGGGTCCTACGATGCTGCCCTGAGGCACTCCCATCAGAAGTTGTCTTTCGTTAGATTCATAAACAGTACCATCAATTTTTATAGTTGTTTTTTGTATTCTACCATTCAAATAGCTACTGATCAGTTCAAGTTGATTGTTTCTTATACAGCATTTCTCTAATTTATAAAGCAAGATGTTGTGATCTACACAATCAAAGGCCTTGGAGAGGTCGAGAAATAGACCTACTGGTACATTTTTCGACTCTAATGACCGGATTATTACCCTTGTCAGATCAAATAAGGCTGTGTCAGTACTCCTGTCCTTGATAAAACTATGTTGACAATCATTAAGTATTTGGAACTTTCTGAAAAAATTCAACAGTCTATTTGAGAGAATTTTTTCAAATATCTTTACAAAGGACGACAAAGAGCTGATGGGTCTGTAATTTTCCAAGTTATTGTAGTCACCTTTTTTATGTAGGGGTGTAATAATCGAAATCTTAAGGGAATCAGGAAAAGTTCCAAATTTAAACGCACAGTTAATTATGTGACAAAGATACGGTGCAATTGTGTGAAAGGATTTTTTTTATTACACTGAGAGGAATATCATCATGTCCTCTTGCATTAGAGTTTTTCAAAGAGTTGACACCAGCTTATAATTCAGCCTCATCCCCATCAAACATATATATAGAATTGGAAAAGGAAAATTTAGGAGTGAACGAGAGTTTTACAGATGTTCGGAGCAATATCCGTAAAATAATTATTGAAGTCTTCCACCAACTAATATAATTTTCATCAGATAATTGTGAGAAAAATTCATTAATTTTTCAATACACCGTGATATGATCTAATCAGTTGAATATAAGGCAGATATTAATTGAAACTTATTCAGGGATGACCGTTCTCCAGAACTAGACTTGGGTTGGACAGAAAATGTTTTCAGAGACAATGAACAAATTAACCCCCTGAAGTAAATACTCCTTTATACCGCTGAATTTGTCACCTCTCTCTTTTAACTCTTTTAACTAACAATGGCTTCTGAAATTTTTAAATATCTGAACTTTCAGAGTTCCTCATAACGGAAAATTGTAGTAGGTTCCTGAGTTTTGTTTGCACTGTCTGATCAAGAAAGAAATGCCTTTGTAGTCTTACTATGAAACTTGATATCTCAGGTAATTCTTCAGTTTTTGATTCCGGAGTAATAAAATGAGTTTTTTTCGAAAATGTCAACACACTCGAATGTTTTTGAAACATAGATGAATTCAACATAGTTATCGAAATGAATACCATTTTCAATTCCCAGTCTCAGAGCTTTTTTATCATGAGGTTGGAGAAATTTTGACACTGAGATGAGCGATATACCGGTTTCGGCCTTGTTTGGCCTCATCAGTATCGCATACATCTCAGAGACAAAATCTTCACAAAAAACCTCGATATTTAAAGCAATCGGGTGCGACGTACTGAGCAGAAATTACACAGCAGTGACATCCAATTGCGTCAAACTGAAGTTTCATATCTCCAATGACATGCGAAAAAGGAACTCTGTACATCCTCTTTCACTCAAGAGATTTTAGCAGTGGCTATTTTGAATTCATCTATGTTTCAGAAACGTTTTCGGTATTGGCCTCTGTGAAGGCAGAGGATTTTTTGTTTGCCGTTTTATTCTTTTTCTTAAAAAACACTTGAATGTGTTTTCAACCATCGATTGCTCTCTGGTCCGTAAAAACAAGAGGAAATAGTGAATTGGTTGAGGCTTTCGCGGCCATCGTTCAATGTGACATGTTCTTTCGAGCATTTAGGCCGATGGAAACCGATGGAATATCAATGGGTAATCCACTGGCCCCAGTGGTAGCGAACTACTTCATGGAGAAATTAGAAGAGAAAACTCTGAATACCGCACCTCTCAAACCGAAAGTATGGTTTCGATATGTAGATGACACATTCGTCATATAGAGTCATGGAAGAGAAAAGCTCAATGAATTTCTGACACACATAAATAACATGCACCCAAGTATACAGTTCACAATGGAATTAGAAGACCAAAACAGAAATTTGGCTTTCCTTGATGTACTTGTCACACGGAAGGAAACTACTCTAGGACACACTGTATACCGAAAACCTACACACACGGACAGATATCTACACAACACATCAAATCATCATCCATGCCAACGTAAAGGGATAATCAAAACGCTAGTCGACAGAGCGAGAAGAATTTGTGAGCCAGAACAACTAGCAACCGAGTTAGAACACTTGAAGCGCGCTCTCATGGCTAACGGCTACACAAAAAACGACATCGATAGATACATCAAACAAAGGCCTGAACACAACAACGACAATGTATCACGTCGCCAAGAATCGGAAACAAAAGCATTCTTGCCGTTTATCCCACGGGTGACAGATAGAATCGGACGAATTCTGGGGAAACATAACATTAAGACAATATTCAAACCGTCGAAGAAGATCAAGGACCATCTCAACTCCCCCAAGGACAGAAGGGATACACTCAGTACACCAGGTGTATACCGAATTCCGTGCAGCTGTGGAAGTGTATACATCGGTACAACGAAGCGATCCATCAATACGAGGATCAAGGAACACAAGGCCAATTGTAGACTGGGTCATTCAGAGAAATCCGCCGTCGCAGAGCACACACTGAACAACACGAATCATGCAATAGAATTCGACAAAACCCAAGTGTTGTGCACCACTACCGCATACTACCCCAGGCTCTACAGGGAAGCAATCGAAATTCATAAACACCCAACGAATTTCAATAAATCGGAGGAACCTTTGAAAATCAATAGAACATGGGTGCCAGTACTCAAAAACACAAAACCACTACCCTATAATAATAACCGGGTTCATGAAGTGAATAAAGATCGGGAACCGGTTGTGAACCGGTCGGACACCGGCGCGCGTTCGTTATCGGGACGGGACCGGTCAAGCGCAGCCACGCCCCCCGACCGAGGTTATATAAGGAAGTACAATCTGCGTCCCCGTCACACTCAGGCAGTTCAGTCCAGTGAGAACATCTCCTGAAATATAACTCCTGAAGATGCCAGACACTCGAACTCGAAAGAACATGTCACATTAAGAGGAAATAGATTTAAGTGTTCAGTTATTCAATGATTCTTTGGTGATATCGGAGCTACTCAGATTCGGCTCTATCGGTAGAAAGCAATAAAAGCCCAGATTTCCCAGCAACAAACGCGAAATACGCTATACCATCCCCCGCAACGAACCAGCCCATTGTTGCATTATAGATGGCGCTATCGTTCGCTCCACGCATCGCGATTTTTATTCCAGCTATCGTCATTTTTTCCACAGAAGACTCGATCTGTTATTTCCAGCGTTCCATTACGAATTTCATTTCGCTTTCCTTCCTTTGAATGGGAGATTAACGAGGTGCCTTTATTAGTTCGCCGTTATTTCGTTATGAACTGCATTGCAATGGAGCCGGTAATGGTTAACTGTCGGGCGTGCATTCGGGGCGTAATAGATAACTGTGTCTGTTTTTCCCGCCCCCGTTAATCCCAGGGCGTGTTGTTGTTGGGTCTACTGGCAATTTTTTGCATTTTCGTGAACTTACACCGGTCATGCTATCATAAGGAGATGATCTTGGGATACACCTGCTAAGCTATAAATACGAGTGCTTGACACGCACTGGCAGCCTTTTCTATTGCTAGATCCTCTTGTCCTTCGTGAGAAGTATGTAATGCGAAATGAGGTTTTCTTTAGATGAGTATTTGTCATGATTATAAATGTTATAGTTATAGAAATAAATTAAATTTAAGGTTTGAAATATTTAATATTTTACATTGAAAAATTTAAAACATCAACAAATACAGAGGTAACAACATTTTCAATCAACGCACAATAATGTAAGGTGTGATGGCAACAATTCTTTAGATTATTTCGATAATGGGGCAAACATTTCTTTCTTTTATGATTTTCAGCAATGTTGTCGTTATCTTCCATACACACTGATGAACATTATTCAGTTCTACGTTCAACTCATGTCCCTCAATATCATCCTATTGTCCTACTGTCAAAGATCAAATCATCATGTACAGTGAGTTTTGCAACTGGGAAGGGGTAGAATAAATAAGCAAAAATTAGTTGATCCAACATTTTGCAATCAGTGATTGATAATTCTTCAGGGCTGAATATTCAGAACATGATTGTCAATTACGGTATGTAAAATAAATGAAAAAGAACGCGTCAATATGAAAAAAAAACATATATCATAAAATGGCTTGCTAACAGAGCTACGATCCGCAACTCACTCACTTAAGCTCAATTATGCGTTGAAATGTATTTCTAGCCCTGAAAAAAGAACAATTTATGGTTGCGAAATGTCGGCTTCAGTTAAGATTTGCTGATTTATTTTACACTTTCATAGCTTCATTAACTCACTTTACACAGTCAAAGATTATTTCAAGTCAAGGTTCACTGTACTCTGTACTCCCTTCAAACTTTTTTTATTATAAATGAAATCAAATATGCTATCATGATCTTTATGTGCAACAAACATTTAGAACCGCGTGTTTCATCTTTCTGTTCATGTTGTTGGGATTTTTCATATCTCATTCGCTCAGCGTTTTCTTATCTTTTTGTTGTATAAGGCAGCGACTGATAGTCAGTTTGATTGAGGACGTGAAGTTCCAATTGCATCAAGCTCTGACGCTCTGGTCTTCAAATGATGTGAACCTCCATTTTCAAATACTTAGAAATTTCAAATTATCTGTTGAATTAACGCATAAATATGATGAATTTTAAAATTTGCTTCGATTGTTGAGCCCGGCCTTGGGCGAGTGCCCCGTTCGCCAACCCCTAGGACCGCCACTGTTGACACGAACAGTGGTTAAACGTAGAGAAGACATCGTTCACGCTTGTATTCATTTTGCTTCATATCTTATAAATGATTCAAAAGTCAAAACGACGTATTCCTATTAGTAGATGATCCGAACCTACATCGAGTTTCACCGAGCTCAGAATACAATGAAACTTTTTTTCGTAATAAATTTCACATGTTAGAAAATATATTAAAAATAGGTTGATTGAAAAAATTCTGGAGAGGGTATTTTCGATTATTTTAGGGCAAATGATTTTTCATGACATTTTAAAACATCATTAAAATAAGAAAATGTTCTGCTGGACTTATAGTATGAAACATATAGAATATGGAGACATAGGGTTGCGTATAATTCACCTGGACGAAGTACTGGGTAGCCAGGTTAAAACAGATGTGTCGAAATCAGTTATTTCCACTTGTGTGATAATAAAAACAACTTTATATCAGTATGAGCGCTGTTTTATTTAGAACACATATATGGTTGCCTGCAAACAAATTTTTTCTAATAGTTTTCAAGATAAAATTTCAACACGTCAGCGAATGAGCGACAGAGAACTTCCGAGGTAAGTATACCGTGTGATAATAAAAATAAAGAACTTAAGTGGAATGGACACTAGAATCAAGGCATTCTTTGCCTTTGTCAGCTATTGAAGCATTGGCATGTTCCTAGAAACAAGTTTTTATATTTAATGTCACTTGAGATTTAATTGTGTAATGAAAGGTTCACCTACATCTACACCAACAAAGAATTTTAACCTTATTATCTTCAGGAAAAAAATAATAAGAACTGTTTGCTATAAACAGAAAACCAAAAAAACCAGCGAGAGTTTCTTCAGAAAAATTACTTCTCAAATTAGTTGTTGAATTCAACGAACGTTCAAATTGTGCTATCAGATAATAACTGAAGAAATAATATATTATTTACTTACTGAATACTCTGGGAGGAAAATTTTGAATTATTCATTACATTGATCCCACAACCGTTACTTTTTTGTAGCAACGAAATCAATTATTGCTACTTGAGTTAGTTCAGTTTCATGATATTTAAGTTTCCTGTTTTTTGAACGCAACCCTATATCAACGTGTTCACAATAAAATGGCGCTCATACTGATATAAACCGTTTTCTATTATCACAAAAGTGAAACTAACTGATTTCGACATACCTGTTTAAACCTGGCAACAAGTACTTCGTCCAGGTAAATGATACGTAACCCTATGTCCACATATCCTATATGTTTCATAATATAAGTCCAGTATGAAATTTTCCTATTTTCAGGATGTTGCAAAAGGTCATGAATAATCATTTTTCAGAAATAGAAAATAAATAAGAATATCTTGTCCAGGATTTTTTTAGACAACACATTTGTAATATGTTTCCTAACATGTTAAATTCATTATAAAATAGGTTTTATTCTATTATCAGATCGGTGAAGGTCGATGTAGGTGCGGATCTTACACTATTAGTAGGTACATAGTATCAGTAGTATCAGGATTTCAGTCGTATAAGAATTCATTTGTTTTCTTATTCGATTAAAAGTTGCAACATGAATATACGACGATCAGAAGGATGAAGCAACTTGCAGGAAAAATAGCAGCCAAAACATACTACTCAATTATGCCTCATCAATCATGGAATTCTATTCTAGCGAGGAAGACATGGGAGCTTCACAGTTTTCACTAGAAAGGAGCATGCTTTACGCATCATCTGTAACTTGAGAGGGACGGAAAGCTGTAGAGATGAATTTGCAGCAGGAAACATCTCGACACTTTTAACTCACTTTGATAAGTTTCCTGTGTAATGTTTGTTCATGGGCGAGTTGATGAGATGGCAAAAATTGGAAAGTATCACACATACCGAACTGGAAACTCAATCCGATGACGCACCATCACAGGGTATTGGCATCTCAAAAAAAATGTCAACCACGAGGCATTTTTGGTTCACAAACTGCATATCAGTGAAGTTGGAAAAAATGGAAAAAAAGAAAATGAAGACAAAACTCAAAAGCTGCATTATTCAAATGTTTATAAGAGTATGAAAAAATTCTTGAGGTGAAAATTCGTCAACTAATAGTACTCCTCTTAATTGTTTAAGTTCAATTGTCCATTTCATTCATATTTAAATATTTAATTGAATATTCATACAATTATGGACATTCCATGTGGAACTTGATGGGTTGAAAGAATTCGATGCTTTCCCATAAAACCCCTAGCAGGTTCTGAAATTTGTTAATCATCAGCGGCCCCTTTTTACAGAAGGTTCAGATAAAGTATGGAACTAAATGAATATCTTCTGAACGAGAAGGAAACTATTTATGAAATATTGCCGGTAATTGTTATGCGAAAAATTCAACTGATGTAAATTTTTTCTTGATAATATAATAATTCGGTTGAAGATTATTACGATGAAAGTAAAAAGAGTTCAATTTCTCTCTATTTTTCTTCTGAATCCCTGTATTTCTTTCGCAGATGTTGAAAGAGCCTGATTTCGAATTCGTACATACTGGGTTTGGTGAAAAAACTTTGCATACACGAGTTTAGAGCTTTCCACTTCAACCTTCAGAAAATGTTGAACTAAACATATTGACACTTGGATAACAGTTACCACTAGATCGTACCCGTTTATTAATTACTCTGCATACACGAAACATGAATTTTTTTATTTGAATATTTTTTACTGTAAAAAGTCAGGAAAAGTTGATTAACGTGCGATATTTTTTGACTCCTAACAGATTTATTTCAATTTAATTTTCGGTGTTTTGACTTGAAACCTTGAAATTTTTCTTTTTGAAAAATAAGCTGAATGAATCAAGTCCCCTCAAACTCAACTCCAGCCACATTGACATCCCAGTGACGTCGACTCACCTAATGGACCCAAAACTCTGAATCTCAGAACAGAAGAAGGCGAGAGCGAAACCGTTGGACACGAAATAAATCATTTTGAATTCCAAAAATGACTTCGACCTAGCGGAATATAATAAAATATTCATACCAAATCAAGTCAAAATTTACCACGCTCTCGAAAAAATTATCAAGAAATTAGAAATTAAACAATCATTTCTCGCTAGTAATTCCTGATTCAGATATCAAGAATAGTATATTCCGTGCCAAGGTCCCAAGGTGAGAATGAAAATCTGATGGATACTAATTTGGATTTTTGATATTAATTCATGAATTATATATAACAATCTTGAATTTTTTGGTTTTGAGTACAATGTTTCTAATTCGGTGTCGTACAGGGTGATTCACTTATCTTGGTAACCCCAATTTTCTAGAAAACGTCTGAATATTCTGTCATTCTGTGAATGGCGTTTTGAACAAGTCAATGTCGACTTGAGATTCGCATAAAAATCTGCGGAATAGATAGAAATGCCAGGCGTCGAGGCGCTATTTTTTCTCCAAGCACATACCATTTTTCTCATTTCATTCGAAAGCTAATTTCATTTTAAACTTTTTTTTCGAATAAAACTTTTATCGATTTCCGACCGAAAGCGATCTGCAGGGTGTTTTATGTCAATTCTATTCCATTTATTTTTTTCTGTATTAAGGTAGTATGCCTCTATTTGCAGACATAGATATGATTTTGTGCCTTGAATTTAAGAAGACATATTTTCTTAACAATCTGCCTCTTCAAATATGATTAAATATAAGGATACAGCAAGATGGGGCTCCATGTCACAACGCTGCCATTGTGAAGAGATATTGAGATCAAGAATTCGAAAATAAATAGACCCTTATTTTTTGAACATAGAAACTTATAATGAAATAGGAAAAATATATAACTTATGCATGGATCATAATGGCTAGATGACCTAGATATGATTTTGTTTCGTGAAATGACGGAGGCTTTGTAACAAACTATTTTTGTATTATTATATTCATTAAATATTATATCTTGTTACAATGAAGATTTTTTTGATAACAAATGAAACATTTCGAATCATATGTCCTATATACCGGTCATCCTGATCAAAACACAAGTTATATCATGAATTGGGAGAAATTACGGCCCACAGAAACGGTCTAGCAATATGAAATATTCCTTTATTCATAATATTTTGCGTTACATATATCAAAATTATCGTTTCGAATTTAACAAAAGTGCTGAATCTGGCCATTTCGCAACAATGTTTCTATGTATGTATGTATATGTATATTCTGGGCTTAACAATATGCAATCTACAAAGATCTACGGCATCATGAAACAGCTTGATGCCGTATACCCAGTTCTCTTCATCAAGCCTTTCAATCCTTTTTATGTCTCCGAACTGTCCTGCTACTTCATTTTCAATCTCCAATCCAACTCTTACGTTACAAACAACTCACGTCGTTGAATACTACCAGTCCTATTCCGAGGCTTGTTGAATGAGAAATTCAGCACCATTGTGAACTTTTTTTGTGTTGGGTCGCTGGCCCAACGATCAAACCTCCATCCTTGGAGGAGCTAGAAATTTTGTCCTTTGATTTCGAAAGTTTTCAAAATGACACAATGTTTCTAACCTGTCATTTTTTTTATTGGAATTTGAAGCGTCTGGGAGGAATTTCGGCCCACGGAAACTGTCTGGCAATATGAAATATTTATTTTTCATAATATTCTGCTTGACATATAAAAATCAGTTCTTCGAATTTAAGAAAAGTTCGGTATGTTTTTGTCCACTTTTTCTACCTGCTACCTGCGAACGGGCCGCCTAGCCAAGCTAGCGAGTATGCACACACTATTTAACACATATAAGACTGTCTATACTATAAAATTCGTTACTTCAAAAATAAGTAACGTCTGGCGGCCCTGGGATCTTAGACTATAAGGAATTTCGACCTTATAGAACCTATCGCAATTAGCGACCGAGCAAGCTTGGAACAAGAGTAGTAGGTGCAAATCGTAAGCAGGCGAAAAACGCCGTCACACTGTGAAGAACACTGACTTCGCGAGCCAATCATAGTTCGAGGCCGCTTATAATTACATTCCAGCATACGTTAAAAATACCCCGGATGCGAAATTATTTCGACCAATCCGAGATGAGCGCATGCCAATGTCAACGGTAGAGAGAGAGAGAGATATATTGTCTCTGTCGTATTCCCTAAGAATTCGTATCAACTAATCAACTGTTTTTCGTTGTATATATTCAATTTCTATCTACTGAATAGTTTGAGATTGATATTGAAATTCTTCAAAACCCAGCAATTTTCATTGCCCTGCCTACTCTAAAGCAATTATAACTACACATTTGTATTTGCGAACTTTCAAGAAATAGATTGATGAACATGGAAGGAGAAAAGTGAGTATTCATTGATGAAATATATCAGCTTTGTGTATAAAATATACATTTCCAGCGATAAACTGATTTGTCAAATTTGTGGAAAGAAATACTCCTCTGTTTCGGCGAAATATCGTCATTTGAGAGATGTCCACAAAGAAGAACCTGGTGCTTCTAAACACACAGTTCATCTAAAATGCCCCATTTGCCCTGAAGAGGGAAAAATTCCTCTTGAGTCTCATGATATGCTGACTAATCATTTACAGCAAATTCATTCTCGGAGTATAAAGACAACACTTATTACTTTCAAAAATGGGGAGGAATTTGAGACTTGGCGAGCAATTGATAACAGAAATGTAGATTATGTTAAACGAAGGTATAGAAAAACCTCAGATGGACTGGTAGTTTATTATGAATGCAATCGTAGTAATTATACAGGTTTGTACCTATTCGTTATTCACCATTATACAATCATTTCATCAAAAATGATGTATCAGCTACCTGTCTTATTTTTAGGATTTATTAGCAAGTCTACCAAACGCAGTATGAAAGCTGGGGGTAGTATCAAAATAGCTGGTTATTGCCCTTCAAGAATTCGAGTAAAGATTTCTAGTAAAGGTATATATTGTGATTAATCAGTTATAAACCCCATCGAGTGATATAATACATATATTATATATAAATATTCCAGCTGTGGAGGTTAAATTTGTGGAGACTCATGTTGGACATGAAAATCTACGTCGATCTAAACAATTGACGAAGGACCAGCAAGAGATGATTGCTAGTAAATTGGCTGCTGGAGTCACAAAAGAGAGGATCTTGGAAGATTCCAGAACAATAACAAACAATAAGCAAGAGAGAATTAATGTGCTTAAAAGAGCAGATCTTGCTTATATAATAAGAAAATTTAATATAAAGAAAAGAAGACATGATGATGACATGGTTGCTACCACTGTAAGAACTTCAGATGATGATGAAAGCAATAACCTTCATATACGTCTACCATCAACAAGTAGGGCTGATTATGAAATGGATGTTCAGAGTATGATAAGTGAATCCAGTCACATTTCAAATGATCCAATTGAATCTACTACAGAACTTGGTGTAAGCCTTATTGATGATTTATGTGTACAATACCTATATTAATAGTTGATTATAGATTATATTAGAACAAGCAAGATTTCAACTTGGATTATTGGAAGAGAGTAACATTCGTAATATTGCAAAAATAATCAGCGAAGCTTATAACTCGCAATGCAATAATACTTCTGATAGCAGCAGAATAAGGTTGTCTATGGAATGAATGTATGTTTGTTTTTGTATTAGTGCTTGGTGTAATATTCAAATGTTTCTTATTTTGATAGTTCCAGATATTAAGCCCCGATCCTGAGGAAGAGTTTGATTTTGGTCCTTCAGTTTTATTAAAAACTCTGCATGTTTGAAATCTACTCAAAGGTAAACCGAGGTTTCGAGCATGTGTTTTAACAGCAAAGAGAAGATATTGAACGTAACAAAGAATATTAATCATAAAGGTTATGTACTAATTTTAGTTTTTTGCTTAGTATTATCCGGATTATAGCTTTTCATTTCAAAAGTGATTGATCAATATTTCAATCGATTTTATTTGCTATTAATAATTTAGTTTTGTTTTTAATTCTTAAATTTGAATTCCAGGGGTCTTGGAGAAGATTTTACGTTCTTCTGTCGACAGGAATCAAGACACTCTTCAGTGATATACATTTTCCTAAAATTTTTTGTGAAGGGGAGAGACAGGGTTTTTTCTGCTGAGGTTTTTTCCTAATCTCAGATATCATACCCCCCTTGCACCAACCTCAGCGTTTTTGTTGATTTTTGCATTGTATAATGTAGTTCTCACAATTAAAAAAATATATGTAAATCTGCATTATTTTTTTTCATAACTGCAAAATTAATTAATTACTGAAATTACTAACCCTAGAGCACTAATAAAATGAAAGCTCAATAGAAAAATTGAATTGATAATAAGTAAAGTACTTATCAGTTTGGAGAAAAGGAAAGTATGCTATATTATTTTCAATTACTGCTATACTTGCAATATATCATGCAAATTTTATTTCAATCAATTAATCTGTAACTATCCTACAAAACTTCACTTATTTATTAAAAAAAAAACGAAACTGATTTGAATTATTTGTAAACTATTTCTGCTTATTCGTATAATTCGATGATTAATTAAAGTATGGTGGAATTTCTGTAGAAATTGCACAGTTAATTAGTATATCCTGTTTGCAATTTCTCCATTGATTCAAGCAACTATCATGTTTCAATAGAATCCATATTTCTAGTAATGTTAGACGTTACATAAATCATTCTTTAGGAATAGATACACAAGATATAATAAACGTATCTATATTTTAACACTCAATTCATATAAACCTTTCAGCATCCCACAGTTCTCTAAATTGGCTATAAAATATCAAAACCTACCAACGAATCAAATTTAAAAAATCAAAGCAAAACATTTTTGCTTTGATTACCGCCGCTGTCACTTCACTGTATCGAATACAGGTTATGTTTATGTTTCCATTTTCAACACGTCAACGGCCGATCGGTTGACGTGGAGTGGAATTACGTGGGACACAGTGCTGTTTCATGATTGGTCGAGATTTTCGCATCCGGGGTATTTTTAACGTATGCTTTACATTCCGGTGCCCGGTAATGCCAATCTTGGCTATGCCCTCGAGGTAATTGGGCCTGGCGACAATCGGGCACTTGTGTCCCTTGTGCATCTCGCAGCATCTTGAATTCGAGACGATCACGTTCCCGCCGAGATGATATTGCGCCCCTAGAAAACTTCCTAAACGGCCCCGAGATTCTATTTTCAAGGAAATAACGTCACGGAGAGGGGGAGATTGTCTTGACAAATCTGTTGGAAAAACTAATTAGATCCAGGGCGTTAGTTCCAGACGGTTTGGAGGGTAAACAGAAAACAAGGGCTCGAAGAAAATCGCTTAAGACTCTACGCACGCTTGCGACCCTCATGAAAAACGCCTTCTCTGTCCTCATCTACCTGTAACTCATGATATTTAATTTTCTTTTCAGCTGCACTATTCGCATTTTTGTGATTTAAATTAAACTCTATGATCTTCATGAATGTCAAAATTTGAAAATACCTTATTTTAATCGCTGTTTACTGTAGTAATAGCGGTTTTTTTTTTTTTTCGTTTGCGACTTACCCCTGCCACTCTCCTTTCAAGCTCACTTAGGTGCCAATTAGGATGGGTTTTAGAGGTCTCAATTACTTACATCTCTCACAGCCTGGGTAGCCTTTCTACTGTTGTAGACAGGGTTTAACTCAATTTGAGTTGACGGCGAGGTGATCAAAAGGTTCAGTCTCTCGACTGAATAGTAAGGCCTTCTTTGACACAAATAAAATTCACATCGACGAAACACAGATATCTTTATATCTTATACAATCTCTCACACTATATGCTGCAATCTATCGAACATTTATGAACCGGCAAATGAATAAGGTAGAGAATAGCAAAGTTACAAAACCGAAAGAAAGTGACGGAAGAATAAGAATGAAACGAGGTGAACATGCGGCCTATTTATGTGGAGCACCTAAAATACGTCTGCTCGAAATAGGTGAGCGATGGTCAATTAGAGTGGAAAGCACACGCATAAAGTGAAGGGTGAAAATCGGTCTATAATGTCTACAAGTCGGCAAACTACCCTGCGCTACACATGGGGGAGAAACCTCTCCTCTGGTTAGAAGGATCTTGCCGTATAGAAAGTACGTCGGAGTGTCCGCCAAAATGGGATTCGATCAGATGTGGAATAAACTGGCCAAATAACCTTAAAGAACTGAGGAAGAGCGTGAGGAAACCCGCGTACATTCGATTTTATGGTGCGCGATCGTTTAGTGGCGAAAATGAAACTCATACATTTATCGCGGTATTCTGCTTTCATCTGTAAGCGAATCTGTAACTTTTCATAAATTTACAGGACAATTACGATTCTCGACGCTTTCTATAAATCTGTAGCTTACAGGTGATCGGAAACATATCGAAAGGTATATTGTGAGGTTATGTTGAATGATTTGTTTTAGTCACAGAATATAAAATACTTTATTAAACTACACTTCTTTTGTAATTCATCTTTGTACTTCGGTTGTTAATTTCTCTTTCTCGTTGTAACGAACACGAATTGAACATAAACATATCCAATAATCAATACTTACGAGCCAAAATGATAGGAAAATAAATTCTATTCTATGATCTTATTACGGAGTAGTTACGATCTAATAGGGAGTAGTTCAAAATTGACACTTCTTATACGAGTACAGAAAAACTTCCAGAATGTCATAATTTACGAATCTGGAAGTCAGTCACATACAGATCCATAGATAAATTACAGATCAATCGTACGCTACAGATTGGTAGCTTACAGAAAAAAAGCAGTATACCGCCATTAAATGGGAATGCACGCACAAGCGACTCAATAATCGCCTCGACTAAACAGTAGCATTTTTGAAGCCATGCGATTATCCCAAATCAGAATGAGTCAAACTTTCAACATTTGAATCGCCATTCAGTTTCCACCGAAGTCAGTATTATGTGAGTGTGAATTTTTTTCGATTTTTTGGGGACTTATGACGTCCTATTGTTAATATTATTTGGCTCGTATCATAGAGCTACAAGCGGTTTTCAAAAAAATCCATGTTAATACTGAATGTAGTTAAGATTTATCAGTTGCAAGTGTGCATTTGAAACATTTTCGAATTTTTTTTTGGTGATTGCGATCATTTAGTCGCGTGACAAGAAATTTCAAGTGAGCGCCAAGGTTAAACACCTCTTTCCCCAAAATCAAGGAGTCTGACCGATGGTCAACAAGCTCGACCAACCGAACAATTCGGACTTCAGGGACAATGGAGTATAAACTCAATGATACCTCACCACCATGGTCTAGAAAGCAGAGGATGTGCTGAGTTATGATGAGAAACACCCAAGATTGAATAGTCGTTCCTTCTCAGAAATGAAGAATAAGAATTCGGGATTTCGCTTCACGAAGGTGAATAAAATGAATATTACCACCCTTATGGACTATTAGGTCAACCACACTAATCTAAGACCATATCTACTACACTATTTCTAATTGTACCTAATTCAGAAATTGTCAATTGACATTCAGGAAACATCACTTGTACCGCAGATGAATCAATTTTATTTCAAAAACCATCAAATGTAATTAAGATCAGTCATTTGAATTTCAGAATATGTCATATGAAATTTAGATTAGTCTATTGAATTTCAGAAAACATCAGTCACTCCAACAACACACTCAATTGAATTTGAGATGTGGTCAATTATATTCAAGAAATGGCAATTTGAAATTCATTTCATTCGGGAATTGTTACCAGATTGCATTTCGGATAATTTAATTGAAATAAAACAATGATAACGAATGAATCTTAAATTTCACGTGAAACATTCAATTTTCAACATGCCTCAAATCGCAATTGCATCTTAGCCCGGTCAATAATATTTTTCAGGTATGTTAGTGGCATACTGCTCGGAATTATGAGATTTGTTTTTGCGTAAGTTCTTATTTTCGACAATAAAATTTCAATTGGATTGGGCATGAGAGAAAGAGGGGCAGGGCTCATCCCATAGAGATCTTGTCTCTGGCTCATCCGCAGCGGTACTGCAACCCTTTACGTGATTACGGTCTAAAATTGAATGGCATGAATTACAAATAAAGATTTCTGAAATACAATTGACTAAACTCAGTTTCATATTACATATTCTGAAATTCAATTGACTAATCTGAGTTACATTTGATGTATTCTGATAATCAATTGACTAATCTGAAATTCATTTGACGCTTTCTGAAATTGAAGTGACTAATCTGAAATACAATTGACGGTTTCTGAATTACATCATTTGAAAATGGTGTAGTAAAGAGCACGAAAATGCCTCTCAACGAACAACTGTCTTTGAAAAAAAAAATGAGGACATTTACGTGAAAATGAAAAACCGAAAATCCGACTGTTTCAGAAGTTGAAACAAACTCTGACCATCGATAAACTAACTCTTCGTGCAAACAAACGCCTGCCTACGAAAAAGGATATGTGCAACAGATGATAACGTTTTCCACTGAAGCCAGCATAAGTTTTAATACATAGGGAGGAATCTCAAATTGGCTCTTTAGATTTTCTAGGTGTTTCATGTAACGAAAATTACTTCGGTACACTTTCTTGGTGCTTAAAGGAATATTTATTCATAATTTGAGTGCAGAATGCATTTATATTTTTTTCCTTATTTCAGAATCGTAATGAGTTCATTACAGTACTGGAAGTAGTGCTGTAATGAAACTCATTACAGCATTGTTTTCAGTTATATTTTTCGTTTCGAAATTGTTAGTACTGACCTCCGATCGAATCAAGTTTCGAATCAAATCAATTCAAATTCCGTGATCTGTCAAATTTCGTATGTCACACCAAGTGCCAAGATACAAAACGAAAGTCACTCATCTGAATTTTCATTTGAAATTCGCGAGTATTTCACTAAAATTGACTGAAATAGAGAAAATACCGTCTAATACTCGTTGTAGAAGGCAATTCCAACACTCATGCTTTCGAATTTCACATTCGTGTTGGAATAGGAGCTCATTCTGCAACTTCTTTTAGAATATACTATTACGAGTTCACTATTCAATGACACGTTACGAAGTGGTGAGTTTCCTTCACTGGTCCAATAAAAATATCGCACAGAAGCAAGTTCGATTCAGTGAACTTTCCTCCGCTCGGTAACCGATTAATTCTGCAATAAATCCGGTATTCCCTGAATAAGCCGGTTAGGCACCGTTTCCACCCCCATATCTCATTATAGACATCGATTCCGTGTTCGCCGAAGAAGAAACTTGCTCCCTTCTGAGCCGTCACACTTATCAATTACCGCCACATTCTGTCCCCGAACCTGCTACAGTCAATTTTCAATTATCGGTTTATTGAGAGAGGAACCCGAAACACAGAGGGGTAGGCCGTAGAAATGGGTGAATTCAAATCGGGAAGGGATTTACTAGAGGTCGAGGTTTTCGCCGATTGAGTTAGTCTGCGGTCGGGCGTACCAACTTTTAATTGGATGGGCAAAAATATCGGAGGCGGATTAATCCTTCATACAGTTCCGTTGCTTTGATGACGCCAACGCCCTCTTATTCTCTTGTGAAGAGTTACACATACGTAACCCTAGGGATGTCCTCCGATTTTATTTTTTGTTTGCATAATGTACTAGAATATCACTAGTTACTGCATACTGTAAATGTTCATGTATATATCCCATAGCGATTGTGCTCACATGAAGGTCGAGCTCTATCTACAAGTATTCAGATTACTACTAGTTTCTGTGGTGGGCCATGATTGGACTCTTCATATAAAAATCTGTCCATGTGCGTAAGTTTTATTTGAGTTCATTGGGTTTTCTAGGTACTGAGACATAGAAAGAAGGTAAAACACCATCTTTTCCAATTTTCATACTGAATTGAATGATTGGTTGTTTCATACTGAATTGAATGATTGGTTGTTTCATACCAAAAAAGGCACCAAAAAACAAAAGTATCATCCATACAATGTGAAAATGTACATGGTTTCTTCGGTGGCGTTTCGATAGACGCATGAAGAAATTTGCAATTGTCTGACCCAACATATTTCCCATGGCGACCCAGTCCATTTGATCATAAAATTCGCCCTTTCAATGAGAACAAGATGTTAGACAATATTCAAGGAGCTTTGCTATGTCATCAGGGAATATTCCTGATACGTACCTCAGAGATTTCCTGATAGGAAGTAATATTAACAGAGAACACAAAATCAAAACCTACGAGTCGATCGTTGGGTTGTAATTGGATGTTCTGCAGCTTTTCTCCAAAGTGAAGACAGCTTGACGGAAGTTTTCATTCATAAGGTCTGACCATAGTCACTAATGCATCACTATCTTGTTGCATTGTCGGAAATCGGAGCTCTTGCTCAACGCTTACAGACAGATACTTTCTTCAAGTTCTTCAATGAGGAAAAAAAGTTGTATATGAGCTTCTGTTTGTTTTATTCTGGATGATGTAGGATCTTTACTGAGATTCCTGCATGTATGTATGTATTCCCATGCATTCTGGGTTTCTGTGAAACCCCTCATGCGCTACTTGAAGCTTGTGCGAGCTATTATGATGGGTGTGTTCTATGTAGGCTTTGTTACTGTGTCCCGCCACCTTATGCACAGTACTGCTTATTGTTTACTGAACAGTGAATGGTTCGGCGAGTTCTCTATAAAAGAAAGTTTTTCCCTGGCGGAGACTCAAACCTCGAATTCTGGGAGGGTCACTAACCGAAGATCAGATGGAACCTTCGGCCTTCCCGATAGCACAGTTAGTTAGTGCATTGGACTAGTAATTTGAGGGTCGCAGGTTCAAATCCTGCTCGGGCTGGTCATTTTTCCAGAATTCAATTTCGTCTGTAAAATCCATTAATTTCAATTTTTCTATATAATTTCAAACGTTAACATTCATTCATAATTTATTCATCTTGGCTAATTAACAGTGTTCGGTGGTCGGTAGATTCAACTACCCGACTCCTGTTGATAAATTTTAAAAATCGCGAAAGACGCATCGGATGAAACGTAAAAATCGAATCATCGATGACCACCGATTGGGAATGACTTCCCCTTACAACCCTAACTCCCCACAGAATTCTTCACGAGCGTGAAAGAATTAAACTAACAAAACTAACATCGAATTCTGGGAGGGTCACCAACCGAAGATCAGACGGAACCTTCGACCTTCCCGATAGCACAGTTGGTTAGTGCATTGGACTAGTAATTCGAGGGTCGCAGGTTCAAATCCTGCTCGGGCTGGTCATTTTTCCAGAATTAAATTTCGTCTGTAAAATCCATTAATTTCAATTTTTCTATATAATTTCAAACGTTAACATTCATTCATAATTTATTCATCTTGGCTAATTAACAGTGTTCGGTGGTCGGTAGATTCAACTACCCGACTCCTGTTGATAAATTTTAAAAATCGCGAAAGACGCATCGGATGAAACGTAAAAATCGAATCATCGATGACCACCGATTGGGAATGACTTCCCCTTACAACCCTAACTTCCCACAGAATTCTTCACGAGCGTGAAAGAATTAAACTAACATCGAATTCTGGGAGGGTCACCAACCGAAGATCAGACGGAACCTTCGACCTTCCCGATAGCACAGTTGGTTAGTGCATTGGACTAGTAATTCGAGGGTCGCAGGTTCAAATCCTGCTCGGGCTGGTCATTTTTCCAGAATTCAATTCCGTCTGTAAAAGCCATTAATTTCAATTTTACTAGTTATTGTAGTTTGGAGGTCTAACCTTCTTGAAAATTAATGAGGTTTCGGTCCACACCTTAACCGCATGTAAAGGCCGAATTTCCGCCTTAATCCTGCTACAGTCGTACGCGGACTCTCACTCCGCGCCTCAAACCATTTAATGATTTTTCAAGAACAAAAACGCGGCAGATTGCGTTGCTGCAGCCGTTAGTATCTACATATTTCGACGACATCTGTAGTTTTGTAGTATAGAATGAATTTCAAATTGCCATTTCTGAAATATAATTGACCATAATCTCAAATTCAATTTTTTGCTATCTGAATGACATGATTGATGTTTCCTGAAATACAATTGATTATTCCAGAAATTCGAATGACTTATCTGAAATACATTTGATATTTTCTGAAATTCATTTGACTAATCTTAATTTCAAATGACATATTCTGAAATTTAAATGACGTATCTGAATTACATTTGATGTTTTCCGAAATAGAGTTAACTTATTCGAAATAGAAACAAGTAATGATTTCTGAATGTCAATTGACGATTTCTGAATTCTGATTATCCACCTAAGCGCGAAATAAATTCACCGCTTATAGACTTTTGAAGCACCCTCTATATAATTGTACTGCAGGGTTAACAGTGTCTCACCGAAATCTTGTTACTTGTGTTAATGTTCCCTTGGATTAGTAAACCACAGTTTATTCCAGTTTGTAACCTCAGAAACAGGTGATTCCTGAAAGCGCGAAAATCTACATTCAAGTCTTCACAATCTCAGACCAACAAGATGTCTACATCGGCGAAACTTCAGGAGCGATGATTTCATAGACCACGCCTAGAAGGCGTGATTTAATTTTTTACGGTTTTTGGCTACTCAAGGGTTCTATGTCCTTTTAGTTTCTTGTAAATTAATGCCGATCCTACTATGCTTCCCTACTATAATTTGATTGATTTATACAACGCTCAATTTTTGATATCTCATTTTTTCAAATTATTGGATCATCATTAATTTTACAACTGACCATTTTTGCATCACGATTTCCTTACAATAAAAAACTATGAATGTGATCTGATGAAATTTCTTTTGTATTGGAAGGACAGGAAAATGACGAATGATTTTGCAAATTCTGAGGAATTGTAATTTTTTCCTTTCTCCCACTTCAAAAAGATCTAATCAGATCAAATTCATAATAATAAGGACACTACGTAATTTATTTTAATAAATAATAATAATAGTAATAACCATCTTTATTAGGCGAAAGTTTAGCTATAGCTATTCTTACACTTTTACCTATCTACAAAATGAACACATACTCAGATTTGCAAAAAATAAGGCTTACCACTATTAAAATAGAGACAATACTATACAATAATAATATTTCATTTACGACTTTATCCTCTGGGATGTGGAAACCTGGCCGAATAAAATTAAGTTTTTGATATGAAGTCTAAAGCCACTCATTGATCTGATCTTTATGTTACTATCGATGGAATTATAAATGTGGGGTGGCTGGTATGAAAATGAACTATTAAACTTTGCGGTATAATGACGAGGAATATCAACATTTGACTGGTCTCTGATATTCACCGAGTGTATGTTATGTCTGAAATTTATTTTTCGGTATAAGTATGAAGGTTGTTTTAATTTAATTATTTTATGAACAAAGCACATGAAGTGCAATTTTCTGCGATTATTCATGTTGAGCCATTTTAAATTATTTATGTAGCTCGAAGTTGGGACAGACCTCCTTAAATCCAGAACCAGACGGCAACACCGATTCTGCACCAACAATTGAAAATTGTTTTCCACCTTTTAGTTATAGTTTTGATGTATGCTTTTTTTTCATTTTGAAATTGATTTTTAGGTTTTATGAATTTGTTTTCATTTCATTTGGTTTTATCGAAAAATTTATAATTTTGGTATGACAGGTTTTTCCGAAACAACTTTTGGATGGTTGGAACCATCGTGGTATTTCTTCGATGTCATACTTCATTTTTGCTGCTCTGTTTCATCTTCTTTTGATAGCGCTTTATATTGGTACGGAAAATATTTGAATGAATTTTGATTGTTGTGGATGTCTCGTTAGAAAATACAAAAGATCATATTCGACGTCTCCGTGAATGAATTTTCAGAGGTATCTTCGTTAGTATTATGTTTGAGATTCGACTTTTGAGGTTATGTGATCTTAATTATTTGATTCTTTATGTCAATAGGCATATAAATAATGAAATAATATAATGATAATTCTGTAGGCTTGATGGTAGGCAATATGACTACCGAAATAAAGAATTCGTATAAGAGAGAATATATTGTTCGATTCTCGATAACTCGTTTTATTAACGATAGAATTTTTCGTGGAGATTCTGTCGGACAACTTATGGAAGCCCGGAAAAAAGCGAAAGCTTGTTCAATTTTAGCGAGTTATCACGGAACCAATTGATAATTTCCAATAACAGAAGAAATAACTTCGATTGAATTTTCAGTTCAAAATTGAAAGCCTCCCTGTAATAAAAGCATTCTCTTTTGATATTCTGGAGATATTTATATTCAGAATGGCTATTCTGATCATTGTCAACAGGATTCGTTGGAATTTCAAATAAAGTTATTCGATTCGTTCGATTTACTCGACATTTTTCATCACGTCATCAAAGTTTTGTGCAATCCACCTTTACTCTACAAGAATCATCGAAGAAACTCACATTTTCCAGTACCTCTTCAGAAGGAGTGCTCGTCCAGACTAGCCCCAGCAGCGTGAACGCTGAGGAGCATTTTTTCGAAAATATAATGAAACATTCTTAAATGAAACTCATTTGTTTTAAATGCGCCCTAATGATAAATAAAAGGCTTCTATGAATTCGAAGATCATGACCAATAAAAATTTCATTACTTCCGTATACTTGTGTGGATTGGAGTAGAAAAACATCGAATGAAACGTTTAAAGATTCATTCCGTGTCCCTTACTTTAATAGAGTTATGAAAGTTTAATGACAGAATTAGTTCCCCCTTTTCCTTCATCATCTCAAATTCGTCATCCATCACTGACTCGTGAAAACAGCGATAAAAACGCATGCGGACGGGGATGTTTCTTTATTTAATTGTTTCCGCGTTAAGTGCCTTATTCACCTTTAGTTAACCCGGTCAAACATTCGGACGTGACTCGGGTCACTGGTGTTCCTAGTCATCCTCCGATGACGTATTGCTTTGAGCTGAAATGCCCTGTTTTGTCGGAGACCAACCCAAAACGAACATTTATGTCAGTTTGCTTCAGCGCCCTCAGCAGGCTCGAGGTTGAATACCAGGGCTTTGGGGTCGTATTCTGATATGAAATACACAAAACTCCTTGTTCGGTTGGGGTGGGGAATGTAAGAGCCCCCAGGACATTTCAAGAAGGTTCTGCTGGATATTATAAATCCAGTGAAGTTCTGCCTTTGTATTGTCTCCAATATTTTCAACTCTTTATGAAAGACATTTTGTGTGTTCCGGGAAATAGAGCTATACCATGAACATCCAGTTCGTGAATAATTTGGTGATTTTATATTTTGCGAGCAAACTTATCCTCTCAATTATTGAGGCCTCTAAACTAGTGTAAATTCTTATTGGATTCACGAACTTTTTGTCAATTTTCACGCGTATCCACCTTTACGCTATCTGGATTTCGAATTTCCAACAACAGTTGGTTTTCATTGATTAGAATAGATAAAATGTTTTTTCTTTAACGAATACACGTAAGTTTTCAAAAAACTTGAAATGAATTCAAGTTATGTGATGACCTTCTTGAGTTTCTGTGAACTGTCTTCTCTTGGGAGAGTCGATTTCGTAAAATGCCTTATCAACAACAGAGACGCAGTCCTTAGGTTCAGTGTTCCCTGTCAATGAGCCATCAATGAGAAGGCCGTGGAGTAAGCATTCAAATTAATATTTTTGGGCTCGCAGATCGAGAAGTATTGGGATACACTAGAAAAGAATTGATAATTGTCATGATGACTTTTCTGACTAATCATATTATGTCAATTTAGAAAATACACAATCCAAATTCTCACCCTAAAATAAAAGTTATCGATCGCATAGCGGAAAAAGGATCAGATAACCCAAGGTTGAAAATCATCCAAGCCAAAGTTCGCGAAGAGAGTAATGTCTAGATCTACCGTGATTTACTAGTAGACATAATCAATTTTGAGATAGAGAAACAGAAATACAAACGAAAATTGTTTTGGTTGGTACTGAAAAATTATTTGGTGATTTTCAACAACCTATATCTCGGTAATAAATGGATGCATTCAAAATAAAAAAACTTGCTTCCGAAGCATGAGAACTCAAGTTTCATATTTTTTTTCTGGTTGTAAATTTTAAGCTATGCAATCCTCAGATAAATCAGGAAAAAAATTCAAAAAATGTCTCAAAATATTATTTTGGCTTCACGCAAAGCGTGTTTATTCAGCTGTAATTTGCTTTAAACCACCCTCGAATATGACCATTTGTCTTCAAGATATCCAAAAGATCCTTTATCACTCAACTGCCGGAATCTCCGGATCTAAAAATCGCCTAGCAAGACGACAGGCGGTTCCTTTTCCTGCAGAATATTAAAAAAAAAATCTGTTATGCTTGATGAAAAAAAATTTTTTTTGGTACCCTATTTTGCTCATTTTGAGTAAGCCTCATCGTTTTTAAACGCCACTTTAAAACAAGCGTGTTTTAAAGTTGTCATGTTTACTATCATCACAAACACAAACAACGTTGAATCTGAACGTCAACCTTTAATAATTATTTCTCTATTTCAGTATCGTAATGAGTTCATTACAGTACTGAAAGTAGTGCTGTAATGAAACTCATTACAGCATTGTTTTCAGTTATATTTTTCGTTTTATGGTTGTCAGTGCTGACCTCCGATCGAATCAAGTTTCGAATCAAATCAATTCAAATTCCGTGATCTGTCAAATTTCGTATGTCACACCAACTGCCAAGATACAAAACAAAAGTCACTTATCTAAATTTTCATTTGAATTTCGAGAGTATTTCACTAAAATTGACTGAAATAGAGAAAATACCGTCTAATACTCGTTGCAGAAGGCAATTCCAACTCTCATGCTATCGAAAACTCGCTCCTTCGTCGCTCGTTTTCGAACTTCGCATTCGTGTTGAAATAGGAGCTCATTCTGCAACTTGATTTAGAATACCTATACTATTATCTGTCAAAAGTACCTTCGAATGTTGAATGAAGTACAAATACCTCAAAAACTTGACAACTGAAGACATAGAATTATAACGTCATGATATCAACCACTCAATCATTAGGTTTTATCAGGGGCGGCCTTACCTATTGCGAGGCCCTGGGCGGGTGGTTTCCGCGAGGCCCTTTTTATTTCGTGAATCAAGTTTCACAATGCGGTGTTAGGGATAAGGCTTTCACATGATTCTTTAAAATCACCCACTTTTGAGTTGAACCGGCAAACCTTTGTAACAAACCAAAAAAAGATTTTGCTTCAACAGAAGACGGTGCTGCATCTTCGAGGACGTGATTCCAGTTATGACTCCTACAAGGTAAGAGGTAAGCAGGTGGATTATTTTCGAGAATAACAGTTTTGAACACCACTTTCTTCACCACGCATATTGACCTCGGCATTTTTACAATGATATAACCAACTGCTCTAATTATTTTATTATATTATCAGTCAAACACTCAGCTGTGGTTTTTGTCGACGGCTTGAAAAAAAAATGTTCTTCAATCTTAACTGTATTGAATTTTATGTTTCGAAGAGAAAATCATAAAAATGATTATTTATTTTTATCATCCGGATGAACAGAATAGAAAATTTCATGGAAAATATCACCATATTGGAAACATATTTCTATTGAAAAGAGTAGTTTCTTATAATATTTGTATCGAAAATTTCTTTGCAAAATCGACCTTATATGACTTTTTCAGGATTGCCCGAACGATAGATGAGCCTCTTATGGTCAGTTTGATTGAGGACACCAAGTCCTAGTTGTATCAAACCCTGAAACTCGAAACAGTTCCCGTTAGTGTTTTCCTCTTGGATAATTCTGAGTGTTCAATACTGAAATATTATGTATTTGATGAATTCATTGGATTGTTAGTATCCGAATTCAAACTTACCACGAGTTTCAGAAATTGAATTAATTTCTAAATTCAATAACAAGATAAAAGTTCAATATATTCAGAAAATGTTAATATGACCTCTAAATGTTACTGAAGAACCCAAAATAATGGAAGTTTTTCATCAGAAAAAAATATAATATAACAAAACTGAACCCAGTATTGGCATAGCTAATCACTATATTCGAAAAAAAAACAGATTTTACGCTCCCCATTCCGTAATTCTCCACAATGAAATTAATTCGTTCATAAGACGATAATTGAACGAATATTTTAAAGGGACCGCCAAAGAACGGTCAACAGAGGTAGACATAGACATTAAGAGAGTCTTTCGAGCTTATTGGCCGTGGTCTATTAGGAATTATTTCACCTAACGTTTCGCCCACAACTGCGGTAGGCATCTTCAGAGGATTCTTGGTCTTAGATTGTAACTCGACCGCTGAATTTCCGAAAGTGATGCTGGACTCGATCCGTTGGCCCCACTTATACCCTGATCATTGGCGGGAGAAGGTAGTGGGTTTACGCGCGCGATGTTGATTGGTCCATCGCTTCCACTTCGTATTGGCTTGATTTTAGTCTTTTCCAACACTGGCAACCATGCGCTATGTACCAAAGGAGTTTCTTCCCTTCTGTTCATATTGTTCTTATGTTTATATATCTCAATGGCTTCCATGTTCATCCTAGGATAGAAACTTTTGATGTTTGAAATAGCTTCTGCCTTTGGGAAAACAATATTGTGTCCATCTGTCAGAGCATGTTCCGCTAGTGCGGATTTTTCTGTCTGATTGAGTCGACAGCATCGTTCATGCTCCTTAATTCTCGTATTGATACTTCGCTTCGTTGTACCAATGTAGACTTTGCCGCAGTCACAAGGTATCCTGTAAATACCGGGTTGAGAGAGTGGGTCGACTTTGTCTTTGGTAGTTCTGATCATTTGGCCAAGTTTTTGAGTTGGCTTATAGACAGTCTCTATATTGTGGCCCTTTAGTATTCTACCAATTCTATCGGTGACCTTGGGGATATATGGTAAAATAGCTCTTCCATTGGGGGTGAGTTGTGATGTGTTATCATCACGTGTGGAAAGTCTTGGTCTTATTGCCCTCTGAATTTCCTTAGCATTATATCCGTTAGCGACGAATGCATGCTGTAGATGTTCAAGTTCATCCTCCAGAAATTCCGGCTCGCACAATCGTCGGGCTCTATCTACGAGTGTTTTTATAACTCCTCGTTTCTGTTGAGGGTGATGATTGGACTGCTCGTGTAGATATCTGTCAGTGTGGGTTGGTTTTCTATAAACCCTGTGTCCTAGCTTTCCATTAGGCTTTCTAGTAACCAAGACGTCTAGAAAAGGTAGAGCACCATCCTTTTCAATTTCCATAGTGAATTGAATATTTGGGTGCCTACTGTTAAGATGGGATAGGAAAGCATCCAATTCTTCAAGTCCATGACTCCAGACGACAAAAGTATCATCCACATAACGTAGCCATGTGGACGGTCTCTTAGTTGCCGCTTCAATTGCACTTTGTTCGAATTTCTCCATGAAGAAATTTGCAATTGCTGGACTTAGAGGGTTTCCATGGCGCAGCCATCTATTTGCTCATAGAATTCGCCTTTCCACTGAAAATAGCTGGATGACAGGCAAAGTTCGAAGAGCTTTGTTATGTCATTCGGGAATAACTCAGACATGTAGTTAAGCGATTCCCTGATGGGAACTAGTGTGAACAAGGACACAACATCAAAACTAACGAGTCGGTCATTCGGTCCCAACTGAATGTTCTGCAGTTTTTCTACAAACTGGGTAGAGTCCTTGACGAAAGTGTCCGTGTTTCCCACATGAGGTCTCAACATAGTTGTTAAAACTTTGGCTAAGTCGTATGTTGGTGAATCGATGGTACTAACGATAGGTCTCAATGGGACATTATCCTTGTGAATTTTCGGAAGTCCGTATATACGCGGAGCCCTTGCTTCACTCTTACAAATCCTCTTTTTAAGTTAATCATCGAGAGAAGAAACTTTTATGAGAGCCTTTGCTTGTCTGAGCCTGGACGAGGTAGGATCTCTTTTAAGTTTCCTGTAGTTTGAGGGGTCTAACAACGCCCTCATTTTGGAATCATAGTCGGAGGTGTCCATCACTACCGTCGCGTTTCCTTTGTCAGCTGGAAGGATCACAATGGATGTATCTTCATTGAGACTCTTTATGGCTTGGTGTTCCCTGAAATTTATATTATTTTTTGGAGGTTTAGCCTTCCTGATGATTCTTGAGGCAGACATATTTTATTAGGTTCCAACATCTGGGATAAGTAAACATTAAACCTGAATACTTGGATAATTTTCAACCTAATTGTGTTGTGTAATTCTACATTCTATTCCTTCTGACAGACTGTCGGACATAATAAAGTGCCTCAATTGCATATTTGGACGTTCCGACAGGGCGCAATATTCAAAAACTACATCATAATTTTTTCAATTTTATTTTGAATAAATGTATTCGTTCACGAAGTTTTTGCAACTTAACCTTGTGTCCAAACCTTCATGAATAATTAGAGATCTAAATCAATATCGAAATTTGCTCGAGTCTTTGCGTGCGAGGCCCCACCAAGAACGAAGCCCGGGTGATTGCCGCGTACGCCACCCCCTAAGGCAATTACTCGAATTGGTTTTTTTTTAAATGAATTATTGAAAAAGTTATGAAAAAAGTTTCAGAAATTTCAGTAATTTGAAAAAAATCTAGAGACTATTTTTACTCCACCTCCACTGAAGCTATAGGTACATTTAAACCTTCATTCTTCTCCGAAAAAAAATTCATTGAATGAA
Source organism: Hippodamia convergens (assembly GCA_038502775.1). Classification (NCBI taxonomy): domain Eukaryota; kingdom Metazoa; phylum Arthropoda; class Insecta; order Coleoptera; family Coccinellidae; genus Hippodamia; species Hippodamia convergens. The sequence goes on along the minus strand of CM076611.1, from coordinate 11,695,580 downwards.
TTTGAAGCTGCCACGGAACTCGTTGAGCGAGAGCTCAGCTTTTCCCCCAATATTGACGAAGATTCAGTTCATTAACCATAAGATTGCCAAATGACATTTCTTTGCTCTCTTTTCAAGTAAACGTAGCAGAGGAGTTTTTTTTAATTAACCATGACTCATTTGCGTGAAAAAGGATCTTGTTACATTCAAAATTAGACATCCGGGTAGTGGGTGTGCTGACGGGACACTGTCGATATAAATATCATTTGTATCGCATGGGAAAGTCAGCAGATGAAACCTGCAGGCTATGTGGATCAGAGAAAGAAACGGCTGAACACAAGGTATGCAAGTGTCCAGAGCTGGCGGAACTAAGAATCATTCACATGGGGAAGTCGGTTCTAGATTCACATGAAATAACCGCCAAGGCTCCTAGAATGTCATTGGATTCATCAATACCATTGATGGCCTCCTTGGGATTTAAATGAACTAGGGTTGAGAACAAAAGATTCTTGCGGTTCCTGGAAGGCTGAACGAAGCCACAACGACCCCTGTTCATGTTAATAATAATAATAATAATAGTCATCCCGAAGATAAATGGTTATATCCAAGGGTAATAAAAAGCAGATCAAAACTCAATAAACAGGCTATGCGACTTCTGTATTAGTCTAGCTCGAAAACATTTTTCTATGTGAGTAAAGCAAAAATTAAAATAGAAAAAATTTAAAAATTTTCTCTTCGCCATTTATCTGAAGATTGCATGGCTACTGGTACTCAGAGCAATTGCTAACTTAGAAATTATTAATAAGTGTCTTCGAACTTCAAAAGTTAGTTTTTTATTTTTTCTACGATTATTTCTCACTGAGGTAGAGTTTGTTGAAAAATCACCAGGAAATTTTGAAAATTACAATTGTTACGCGAATCAGCAGATTTTGAACTGTGCTCAAGCTTGTGGAACACTTTATATTCTCGGCCTAAAACAGCAAGGGTCCTGCACCAACCAAGAAAAGATATCGTTCTTCGCAATAACTTCCGATATCGAGCAGCTGAGGGAAATCGAAACGATCCATCCGCTCAGGAACGTAACACAAACAGCCCTGGCAGAAGGAAAACGGTCGTCAGTCGTTCAAATAAATCAATTCGGCATATTAATTTATTGTCGAGCGGGGGGCGCATTTGCTACTCGTGAAAGTAGACGTCTATTCGCCATTAAAAGGCACTCAGACCGGGATGGAGTTCTGCCATGGGGCTGAGGGTGTTGGGAAAGGGTCGATGCTAGAGACTCTGAGGAACATTAAGTGGTAAATACGTCTGTTCCGCTTTGTTTATTTCGAAGGCGAATATTCGATTCTATGGAGGATCGGAATTTTACATCATTGATCTTGGCTTATAATGAAATTACATTTTTATTTGAGATGTTCAAACAATTGATATTATGCAGGAATTATGAAAAGAAAATTGATTGAAACTCTATTGAAATTCTTTCTAGGAGGGCTCGGAATTTTCTGTTTTTTTGTGTTTTCACTGTGAAACTTCGAACCATACTGAATGAAAAAATCCTCCTGATTTAATTCTTGCACTTTTTTATGAAAAGAAATCAGTTGAAACAATTTTCACCAAATAAAAAAGGCACAAAGAGACGATATTTTGGTTGAACCATTTTTGTGATAACGAAAGAAAATTATAAGAAAATGTTTTGTTTTCAATTTGTGTCGAATATGATACATACGTACGTTGAAAGTTTATATTGTTAATCCCTCAAATGTTCAAGAAGTTCCTGTCATTTCACTTTAAATCAAAAACACCTTTTTTCTCACTCTGTCGAAAAGTTATCAGATCTCAAGAGCCATGCTGCTAACTCTACACTCTTCAACTTCACAAACTTTTTGCCTTGGTCGGAATAAGTGACATGGCCGTTTTTCTTCCGCCACGTGAGCTGCTCTTAACTTTTCTGTTATGAAATGGTTCTTATGGTTATGAAACGACCAAGGCATAGAGTGTGTGAAATAAGGATTTGTGAAGTTGAAGAGTGTATAGTTAGAAGCTTAGATCTACATGCGACCTGATAACTTTGTCACAATGAGGGAAATACGTCCTCGTCTTGTTCATATGAAAATGTTTCCGATATTAATATTCTTACAGTAGCTCATAATTCCACAGCGAGCAATGAGGTGGCTAGTTTTTGAATGAACGAGTGTTTAATGAGCTTTCTGTAAGAGTATCACATTATTTCACTAACAATTTGATTTCTTAATCCCATAAATTCGTCAAATAATAAATGAATCCGTGGCGAGGGGCCAACTGGTCATCAAAATATTACCATAAAAACTGTCCAAGAATTAAATAGCTTTGTGTTCTATAAAATGTGGCAGAATGAACGGATTTGAAACATAATAAGAGTTACCGGACTAAAACCAATTCTGATGATGAAGTTACAAACATCACTGGAACCGTGAGATGAAACCTATAAATTCACCCCATCTTTTGATTCTGAATTTGGTGCTTCAGTTTTTATTATTATTGAGCACCAGGAGATCATTATTGCTGGAGTTGTTTGTTAACGTAAGAGTTGGATTGGAGATTGATAATGAAATAGCAGGGCAGTTCGGAGAAATACAAAGGATTGAAAGGATTGATGAAAAGAACTGGGTATACGGCATCAAGCTGTTTCTGGATGATATGTATTGAAGAGTGCATATTGTTAAGCCCAGAATATACATATACATATGTATAATAATAATAAAATAATTATAATTCATTCATTTCATTGAGACACTACACAGTGTATAGGACATGTCAGACTTAAAACTAAGCAACTAGGAACTGAGCAACTAAGGTGTCACAGTAATATTCTTCTACACAGTAAAAGCCTTTTTTTAAAAGAAATTTCTTGATTTCTTTCTTGAATGTTTTGATATTCAACTGTTTCATAGCAGATGGTAGACGGTTATATAATTTCATAGTTTTGTATGAGGGGTTACATTCGAATCTGTGAGTTCTATGTTTCGGAAAAGAAAATGTCTCAGAGTTTCTTGTTTCATACTTGTGATGATCTGATAATTTTGACCATCTACACTCATTCTCCTTAGCATAGAGCAAACATTTAAAAATATATATACAAAGTAATGTTAATATTTCCCTTTCAATGAATACCGGCTTACAAGAATTCAGTGGATGTAGGTTGAATATTGCACAGATGACAAGCTTTTGTGCTATGAATACTCTGGAGGATTCAGAGCAACTTCCCCACAGCAAAATGTTGTAGGATAAGTGAATATAAACAAGGCTATAGTAGACATTCATCAAACGATTCAAGGGCAAAACATTTTTAATTCTACTGATGGCAAAAAAGAAACTGTTCAATTTCTTACATAAGGCATCGATGTGAGTCGTCCATCTTAAATTTTTATCTACATAGAGACCGAGAAACTTGGTTGTGTCAGATGTTATGATTGAGTTATCCCCGTAATTAACTCTGAAGGTCTGCATTTCATTATTCTTCAAACAAAAGTTGATACACATCGTCTTATCTACGTTCACCATCAGGCGGTTTGAATGACACCAGTTAACAAATTCACGGACAATTCGCTCACAAGCTCTCAGAAGTTCCTGGAGACTGTTGGCAGAAACAACTACGGAAGTATCATCGGCGAATAAAGAAGCCAGTAAGCAGGATAAATACCCAGGCAGATATACATACATACATAGATACTTTTGATTATGAAAAAAATCGGCATTCAATCCTATAAACTCTCCAACAATATAACAAATCATAAAACGGAAATATATATGTGAATAAAAAAACACAAATACTCAAAACGAGAATGAAAGGTCACCATAATTAAAGTTATTTTCAACTCGAATATCATTTTTTCTGTTATCTCTCAAATATCTGCAGCAATTCTTGAAAGTATTTAACGATGGTGCACTAACTCTGCTTGAGTAAAAGAGATTATTCCATATTTGTATTGTATTGTATTTTCCATGCATTCTGGGTTCTGTGAAACCCCTCATAAGCTACTTAAAGCTTGTACGAGTTAGAATCATGGGTGTATTCTGTGTAGGCTTTGTTACTGTGTCCCGACGCCACCTTAGGCACAGCACTGTTAATTTTTTACCCAACAGTGAATGGTTCGGCGCGTTCTCCATACCAGAAAATTTCTTCCCTGGTGGAGACTCGAACCCCGACTTGCCGGGTCGGAGTCCAGAGCCATATCCACTAGGCTACACGCCTAAACATGGTTGGACCAAAAAATTTTGACTTCAACTAGAACGAAACATGTTACTCTTCATACCACTAATGATCACGAAGGTTAATCGTGTCAAAAAAAACTTCATTCAGAATAATTCCATGAAGAGGTGAGACCAAAACTGCTCAGTGTATCGTTGTACAAAAGACGGTAGACATGAGCACAAAAGTTGACAGGCTCTAACCAAGAAAGGAGATCGCATAGGTCTATGGTACTCCAGATGAGATTAGATCAACGATAAGTACGTCTCTCTGCAGGTCCCTTTCGAACAACGAGAAGATTAATAAAGAAAGCTGCGAAAAAGTATTGTAATGTTTTCATGATGTAACCAATATAATACTAATGAACAATCAAAAAAAGATATATAAATGTAATAAAACGAAGGTTATATCAAACCTCATAAGATATGTTCAAGGATCAACATGGTAGCCATTGAGATGTATAATTATAAAAAGAACATGAACATGTATCCTTGGTTGCCAGTCTTTGATAGGATTCGAGTACGAACTCAGGGTTGAACTCTGAAACAGAGGTGTAAGTTCTCAGCAGTCGAGTTACAATCTTAAAAGAAGAATTTTCTAAAGATGCCCACCGCAGATGCACGCAAACAGTGGATTAAATATTTCTTCTCTTAGTCTACTGCGAATAAGTCCGGAATACTGTTTTAGGCTTATTTCAAATAGAGATAATGAAATAGCAGGGCAGTTCGGAGAAATACAAAGGATTGAAAGGATTGATGAAAAGAACTGGGTATACGGCATCAAGCTGTTTCTGGATGATATGTATTGAAGAGTGCATATTGTTAAGCCCAGAATATACATATACATATGTATAATAATAATAAAATAATTATAATTCATTCATTTCATTGAGACACTACACAGTGTATAGGACATGTCAGACTTAAAACTAAGCAACTAGGAAACTGAGCAACTAAGGTGTCACAGTAATATTCTTCTACACAGTAAAAGCCTTTTTTTAAAAGAAATTTCTTGATTTCTTTCTTGAATGTTTTGATATTCAACTGTTTCATAGCAGATGGTAGACGGTTATATAATTTCATAGTTTTGTATGAGGGGTTACATTCGAATCTGTGAGTTCTATGTTTCGGAAAAGAAAATGTCTCAGAGTTTCTTGTTTCATACTTGTGATGATCTGATAATTTTGACCATCTACACTCATTCTCCTTAGCATAGAGCAAACATTTAAAAATATATATACAAAGTAATGTTAATATTTCCCTTTCAATGAATACCGGCTTACAAGAATTCAGTGGATGTAGGTTGAATATTGCACAGATGACAAGCTTTTGTGCTATGAATACTCTGGAGGATTCAGAGCAACTTCCCCACAGCAAAATGTTGTAGGATAAGTGAATATAAACAAGGCTATAGTAGACATTCATCAAACGATTCAAGGGCAAAACATTTTTAATTCTACTGATGGCAAAAAAGAAAACTGTTCAATTTCTTACATAAGGCATCGATGTGAGTCGTCCATCTTAAATTTTTATCTACATAGAGACCGAGAAACTTGGTTGTGTCAGATGTTATGATTGAGTTATCCCCGTAATTAACTCTGAAGGTCTGCATTTCATTATTCTTCAAACAAAAGTTGATACACATCGTCTTATCTACGTTCACCATCAGGCGGTTTGAATGACACCAGTTAACAAATTCACGGACAATTCGCTCACAAGCTCTCAGAAGTTCCTGGAGACTGTTGGCAGAAACAACTACGGAAGTATCATCGGCGAATAAAGAAGCCAGTAAGCAGGATAAATACCCAGGCAGATATACATACATACATAGATACTTTTGATTATGAAAAAAATCGGCATTCAATCCTATAAACTCTCCAACAATATAACAAATCATAAAACGGAAATATATATGTGAATAAAAAACACAAATACTCAAAACGAGAATGAAAGGTCACCATAATTAAAGTTATTTTCAACTCGAATATCATTTTTTCTGTTATCTCTCAAATATCTGCAGCAATTCTTGAAAGTATTTAACGATGGTGCACTAACTCTGCTTGAGTAAAAGAGATTATTCCATATTTGTATTGTATTGTATTTTCCATGCATTCTGGGTTTCTGTGAAACCCCTCATAAGCTACTTAAAGCTTGTACGAGTTAGAATCATGGGTGTATTCTGTGTAGGCTTTGTTACTGTGTCCCGACGCCACCTTAGGCACAGCACTGTTAATTTTTTACCCAACAGTGAATGGTTCGGCGCGTTCTCCATACCAGAAAATTTCTTCCCTGGTGGAGACTCGAACCCCGACTTGCCGGGTCGGAGTCCAGAGCCATATCCACTAGGCTACACGCCTAAACATGGTTGGACCAAAAAATTTTGACTTCAACTAGAACGAAACATGTTACTCTTCATACCACTAATGATCACGAAGGTTAATCGTGTCAAAAAAAACTTCATTCAGAATAATTCCATGAAGAGGTGAGACCAAAACTGCTCAGTGTATCGTTGTACAAAAGACGGTAGACATGAGCACAAAAGTTGACAGGCTCTAACCAAGAAAGGAGATCGCATAGGTCTATGGTACTCCAGATGAGATTAGATCAACGATAAGTACGTCTCTCTGCAGGTCCCTTTCGAACAACGAGAAGATTAATAAAGAAAGCTGCGAAAAAGTATTGTAATGTTTTCATGATGTAACCAATATAATACTAATGAACAATCAAAAAAAGATATATAAATGTAATAAAACGAAGGTTATATCAAACCTCATAAGATATGTTCAAGGATCAACATGGTAGCCATTGAGATGTATAATTATAAAAAGAACATGAACATGTATCCTTGGTTGCCAGTCTTTGATAGGATTCGAGTACGAACTCAGGGTTGAACTCTGAAACAGAGGTGTAAGTTCTCAGCAGTCGAGTTACAATCTTAAAAGAAGAATTTTCTAAAGATGCCCACCGCAGATGCACGCAAACAGTGGATTAAATATTTCTTCTCTTAGTCTACTGCGAATAAGTCCGGAATACTGTTTTAGGCTTATTTCAAATAGAGATACTGAGTTGTCACCTAGAAATGTTCATGTGGTCACGCGTCATCGCGCGAATAGGTACCTTTACATTAGGTACGTTTACATTAACGATTTTTCCTTCGCATCCCGTAACAATCGCACGCGATGAATCGCGCGTGAAAGATCTTCAATGTGAAGGTACCTTATCGCGCGCGAATGCATGATAGTTTAAGCGAAACCTTTCGCTCGGGATTAGACTCGTTAAAATTCGCACACTCTTTCGCTAGCGATTACCCGGGCGATTATTTCATCTCGATAAGCGCGATTGGCGCGTAACGTTTGACGTTTCAGTCGCGAAAGCGCGAGTGATTTTCACGCGCGATGAATCGCGCGTGAAAGATCGTTAATGTAAATGTAAAGGTACCTCATATTGGCGATCATGCACGATCGTCTTCGCTCTGTCGTTGGAATCTTGTTTCGCGCGACCTCGCGTATTGAAGTACAACTGTCAGGCATAGACGTGGTGAAAAAATGATTCGCGCGATAAGACGTACAGGGTGATTCACTTATCTTGGTAATCCCAATTTTCTTGAAGACGTCCGAATATATTTGGATTCCGTGAATGGCGTTTTGGAGAAGTCAATGTCGACTTGAGATGTGCAAATAAGATGTCGTTGTTAAGAGATATTTAGATCAAGAATTCAAAAATAAATGAATAGGAACCAATGCACCCAACAGGTATCGCCAGACCTATAGCTCATGGATTACTTTCTGAGGGGTACCCTGAAAAAATATGGTATACCAAACTTTTCTAATAACTTGAATCATTTGAAAATAAAGATATGAAACGCATGTGTCCAAGTATAATACCCTTATATTTTGACTAAAGTATCTTATGATCAAATAAGGGAACGTATGGATCACAGTGGCCGGAATATAGAATATATAATTTGAAATGTTTCGTCTGTTATTAAAAAAATGTTTATTGTTATGAGTTATAAGATATAATATTTAATGAATTGAATGAAAGAGAAATAGTTTGTTACAAAACCTCCGTCATTATTCGAACTAAAATCACATCTAGGTCATCTAGCCATTTTGATCCATACATTTATTTTCGAATTCTTGATCTCAATATCTCACTTTGCTGTAGACACATATAATCATATCTTTGTCTCCAAATAAAGGCATACCACCACAATACAGAAAAAATAAATGGAATAGAATTAACTTAAAACACGCTGCAGTTCGCTGACGGTTAGGAATGGATAAAAATTGTATTCGAAAAAGAAGTTCAGAATGAAATTATCTTTCGAATGATATGATAAATAAAGTATGCCCCTGGAGAAAATTTTTTTGACAGCGTCGCGACGCCTGGCGTCTTTATTTATTCCGCAGATTTTTATGCGAAACGCCATTCACAGAATGAAAAAATATTTGCTTGTTTTCGAGAAAATTAGGCTTACCAAGATAAGTGAATGACCCTGTAAGAAGCTGAAATATTGACAGAGAAGTGAATGACTTTTTTTGTGCTATCAACGGCGACCATCTGAATACATCAACGCGCGTTAACGAGCTACTAACGTGCTTTGTCGCGCTACCATGGCTTGATGTGAACGCGTGGATTATCTCCGTGTAAAATGTAAAATTCGATCTACTCACCGACAAAAATGAAGGTTATTCCTGGCAAGGTTTAGATCTCTACACTTTTAGACGTTCGAAGGTAGCAAACAACTCAAGTGACTTTCCACGTCTTCATGATCTCTAAGAAACTGATTGACGTTCTACGTACCCGAATGAACTTTAATGTCATCAGCATACCCGATTATACACATCATACATCATAATTGAAGGGAAGGTCAGTGACAAATATGGGGAACAGTGGTAGTTCCCGAACAGGATCCGATGGGACACCACTTCTCGAGCCTGAAAAAACTCTTGGGATTCAAAGCGAAAGTGCTAGCAATATCTAACCCAAATAAACTAACCGGTATTCCAACATCAATTCATTCTGCCCATGCACTAACACATCGCAGGAGACAAGTGATGATATAGACCGGCCCTTCAAGCAGGCGTCTTTCTCGTCTGGTAGGGCTCAATTACTGCAAAGGGTCGGGAAATTACTAGAAAATATGTTTGAGCAAAAAAGTTGAATAAAATATTGAACTTCATTTTCCAAATGAATGACTGCTGCCAGAATCACTCAAACTTTTACATCGGAGATGTGAATTATCTGGATTATCTTCGCCGAGAACCACAGGAACCCTGGGATTCAAATCCAAATTCCAGCTGATTTTCGTTCAAAGACTTGAAATTTCATCCGATATCGCCGTGTCAAAAGTATGGTCTTGCAAGATTTTCTGCATACCTGATGAAATTCCAAAAGTTCCCAAAGCGCTAAAACACGCTTCGTTGCTAAACATGAGGAATCCCGGCATCAGTTTCATCTTTAACAGACAAATCTCTTAGGTAGCAGACTCCATCGGGGACTCCCTCCCGTCGTTTTTAGGCGTCAATCTCTCCCTAGGCCCAGGATTACGAGAGGGTGGATGGAAACTTCTGAAAATTCCTGGTCCCCGTAATGAGCGAAGACGTTGTTCGCCCGTCAAGCCGGCTGTCTAGCTTGGGGCAAAACCCCAACGTGAAATATGTCATCCCTTAGTCTACTGTTCGTCCGTTAGAAGCGAGGAGGGAATCTATGTGTTAGAGAATAGCGAATGGATTGAATATCGATAATTTGTTGCATAACGTATAGCTGCTGAAGGTTGAAGGATGGGTTCCAAGGAGACGGGACAGGAAGATCGATAAGGAATGCGAGAGAGCGCTGTTGAAAACAAAAAAGAGTCTCCTTATGTACAACAAAAAATAGAATTGCAGATCGAATATACTTCGATCTGGGGCAGAAGGAAATAATTCTCATTGCAGATTGAGCTTCTCCACTCACAATTTCTTCGTAAACTAATAATTTATATTCAGAATATAATTTCCGAATATATGGTCGCTGCAAATAAAGCGTATTTCTCTTGGTAGGTTGTGGAGAAGGAATACTCTTCAGTGATAACGTCTGATTCATCTTCATAGTGCTTGAGGTTTTGCTAGCCTAATATTTGAAGATGATATTCAATTCAAGGAAGACCACTTCATCGTGTCTCAAAATTTATTCGGTTTCCTTTTTTCTTTGTCTTGAAATTCATACAATGAAAATATGTCATTTTTATTAACAGAGATGCAAAGCGCTCGAAATGGTCTGGAAACCTTATATTATGTACTTGAAAAGGCTATCAAAAAACTTCAAAGAAGTTCTGTTGGTGACATTCCAGGCAGGTTTCTTTTATGACATCCCAGAGAAGTTTTTCGTGACACCCCAGGCACATCTTTATAATAGTCGACTGTGGAGGACATTGGATGTTCTAGGAATGAAAGTTCTATTCATGTCTGAACAGAACATCACAGTGGATGTCCAATGTCTCGAAATCTCTGACTTTTGAAATCTCAGAAATCTTTTTGTGTCTGCTGGGTATGATGTTAAGACACGTTCTTCTCTGTAGTTTTTCTAGGAATAATTGCCACTACTTGCTTTTGGTCTCCGATTGATAGTTGCGTATCTAATGAATGGCCAGTAAATGGATTTTAGATCGAGATCATCAATTTCAGTTCTATCCACCACCTGATTTCATATATCGTATGACACGTGAAGAGAGCTCTCTATGCCTTACTGACCACAGCTTTCGAGATGTACAGGATAGGCAAAATTGTTGATACTTGAACTACAACTTTTTAACCGTGAGACATAGTCTGAAATACGTTAAGGTGTTCGTTTTCAGAGAAACTAATAATGCCATCAACTGCATGCCTCCATCTTCTTTTGTTTTCGAGTTTAGGCCAAAATTAATATTGTATTCTGTTTGTGCTAGGATGTTGAAATAAAAACATTATACAGGCACTTTTTCATGGTAATCAATCGCCATTTTTTCCTGTTTCAGAAATATATCATACATCATACATCCATCACCTTCATTTTCATTCAGATATCATGAAAAATATCGTTCGTGTGTGAAATTTGAATTATTGATTATTAAGTAGGCTGAATCACAGAATAACTTATCTCTATGGATGGTGTCATTATTATTTTGCGATTGAATACTTGATTGAATTCTCCGTGGTTTGATCTCTGTTCAGATCAACTGTCAATTCGAAGTTATTATCTCAGCTGAAATAAAATTTTATCATATTTTTCGTAGTTGACAGTTGTTCTGAACAGGGATCAAACCACGGAGAATTGAATCAAGTATTCAATGGCAAAATAATGATGACACTATGCGTAGAGATATATTATTTTGTGATTCAGCCTACTTACTTTGTACATATATATAAAAATGAATTGCTGTGCGTTAGGTAGGCTAAAACTTGAAGACGGCTGGACGAATTTGGCTAAGTTTGGACTTGATTTATTCGTTGAATTTCAGGAAAGGTTTGAAAGGTGAGAAAAAAAAATTGGGGAGGACGCAAAGTTTGCACAAATTATAAATATTTCAATTAATATAAATTATTAGTTAATAATTCGATAGACATCGAGTATTATTTTCGGTTATCCATATCATTATCGGCTTCGGTGATCATTTGCGGAAGTGACATTTCAAAAGTCTCTTTTTGTAGTTGATCTTTTGTGATAGATACAACTTACCCCAAAGTGTACAAGAACATTTTTGCCAACTTGGTTCATTTCAATTTGTGATGCCGAGAAGAAGAAGACCTAACATAAGGAACTGCGTCACGGAGGGAACCATGCATTGATAGGGTAGACTGATTATTTGATTATAGGAATATAATTTAAGTAATTTAAGTATGGGGTATGGGCCGTACAGTACGAAAAGTTAGGGAAATACAATTGGATCTGGTAGGCAGTGTGGCTTCTTCGAAATTTTTCGTGTTCGACGATGATATTGGACTTACAATAACAACAATAATTTTAATAGCCGATTCAAGCAGACTAAGTTGCGCTGGCTTGCTAGTACTCCATAAATCAAATTTCAAATACAAACTTCATTTCCCATGATATCTGAGGGCGATGTATGATATATGATATATTTCTGTAACAGCGAAGAAATGACGATTCTTGCTTCTTGTTTTTTAGGAGGTTTCGTCACTGAGCTATGACATAATTGTGTTTTTTTTTCTTATGGAAACGATTGTTCGAAATGGATTGAAAAGAATTGCCAATTTGTTTTTCGTTTCAGAAATATATCATACATCATACATCGCCCTCAGATTCTGTCAGATATCATGCAAAATAATATAGTTTGTATTTGAATCATTGTATTAAGTTTTAAGTAGGCTGAATCACAGAATGGTGAATGTGTGTGTCAATATTGTTTTGCCATCGAATATTTGATTCTATTCAATGGGCTTCGATCTCTGTTCTAAACAATTGTCAATTATTAGAATTCGAAGTCATTATTTTCGGCAATAAGGAAATGTTCGAAAACTTCGAGAAATATGATATGTTAAATGTTTTATTTTAGCGGCAATCTTCACTTTGAATTGACAGTTGTTCTTAAACAGAGATCAAACCATGGAGAATTGAATAAGTATTTAATCGCAGAGTGATTATGACACTCAATAATTCAAATTTCAAATACCAACTATATTTTTCATGATATCTGAATGAATCTGAGGGCGATGTATGATGTATGATATATTTCTACAACGGGATAAAATAGCAATTTTTTCTAAGCTATTTCAAATACTTTTCCATGGGAGATAACACAAGTTCATAATATAGCTGATAAAGGAAACCTCTCGGGAAAGAACAAAGTCCGTTACTAGATTCCTATGAAAAAGTGCCTGAATAATGTCTTCATTTCAACATCCTAGCACAAATAGAAACGGGCATAATGGTCGAAGTTAAAATCGTCCTAATTTTAATTTTGGCCTATAAATCCAAAACAAAAGAAGATAGAGGAATGCAGTTTATTGCATTATCATTTTCTCTAAAAAAAGACCACCGTAACGAGTCATTCATTTTCCTCTAACTCTCACGGTTTAAAAGTTGTAGTTCAAGTATCACCAATTTTGCCCACCTGTACAGGGTGATTCATTTATCTTGGTAACCCCAATTTTCTCGAAAACGTCCGAATATTTTTTCATTCTGTGAATGGCGTTTTGAACACGTCAATGTCGACGTGAGATGCACATAAAAATCTGCGGAATAAATAAAGACGCCAGGCGTCGCGGCGCTATCAAAAATTTTTTCTCCAGGGACATACCTTTTTTATCATGTCATTCGAAAGATAATTTCATTCCGAATTTGTTTTTCGAATACAATTTTTATCGATTTCTTACCGTTAGCGATCTGCAGAGTGTTTTATATTGATTCTATTCCATTTATTTTTTTCTATATTGTGGTAGTATGCCTTTATTTAGAGACCTAGATGTGATTTTAAATTCAAGAAGGCTAGTTTTCTGGTCAATGTGCTTCTTCAAATAAGATGAAATATGTGGCTACAGCAAGATGGGGATTCATGCCACCACGCTGCCATTCTCAAGAGATATTTAGATCAAGAATTCGGAAAAAAATGGATTGAAACCAATGGACCCATCAGATATCGCCAGACCTAACGCTCATGGATTACTTTCTGAGGGGTCCCCTTGAATATATGGTATACCAAACTGATTCTAATAGCATGGACTATTTGAAATTGAAGATGAGAAAAGCATGTGCCCAAGAGGACTCTTATATTTTGACCAAAGTGATGAAATAACTTATGTATGGATCATAATGTCCGGTGTATAGAACATATGATTCGAAATTTTTCGTTTGTTATTAAAAAAAAATGTTTATTATTATAAGATATAATATTTAATGAATAAAATGAAAGAAAAATAGTTACACAGCCTCCGTCATTTTACGGAACATAATCAAATTTAGGTCATCTAGCCATTATGATCAATACACAAGTTAAATCATCTCCCTTTTTCATCATAAGTCACTTTGGACAAAATATAAGGTTTCATTCATTTTCGAATTCTTAATCTCAATATCTCTTCACAATGGCAGCGTTGTGACATGGAGACCTATCTTGCTGTATCCACATATTTGATCTTATTTAAAGAGGCAGATTGTTTAGAAAACTTGCCTAAAATCATATCTATGTCTCCAAATCAAGCCATACTACCACAATACAGAAAGAAATAAATGGAATACAATCAACATAAAACACGCTGCAGATCGCTGACGGTAAGAAATGGACAAAAATTGTATTCGAATAAAAAGTTCAGAATGAAATTATCTTTCGAATGACATGATAAAAATGGTATGTCCCTGGAGAAAAAATTTTTGATAGCGCCGCGACGCCTGGCGTCTTTATTTATTCCGCAGATTTTTATGCGCATCTCAAGTCGACATTGACTTGTTCAAAACACCATTCACAGAATGAAAACATATTCGGGCGTTTTCGAGAAAATTGGGGTTACCAAGATAAATGAATCACCCTGTACGTCTTGGAGAGTTCAAAGAGATATTTGGAATTGAAATTTTTATTGATTTACCGAAGGTACTTGTCTTCTGATACTGAATAATGAAAATCTGACCATAAGACCTCGATCAGCCCATGGAATTGGTGAAGGCTATTATAAACTCACAACGTCATGATAGATTTTGGAAAATTAGACTGAAAACCTTCTTCTATGAAATCCATGCGAAATCCTTCAAGTGGACTCGTCTCTGCTTACCCAAAAGATTATAAAATTACGAGATAATTCGAAATATAAATCATTCATGTGTTTCGAACTGGTACTGCGATACTGATGGAAGTAAATTTCGAACAAATATTTTCTCGCATGACTTTTTATGCTCCCCTCATCTGTCATCGACTTGTCATGAGCGATATTGCCGAGGGGCCCATAAATAACAAAAAACGTCGAGCTTACCACAGCAAAAAGAGCCAGACTGACAAAACCCGACGTTGCAACCGTTTCATACACCGAAATAATATCGAATCCCCCGACAGTGCGTGGAATCGATTGTTTGGAAATCCGCCTCGACGCACTTGTTTCGCCGACGCCTAGCCCCCAGGTGGAAGAGAATATTGTTCTTCGACGGTGCAACGACGCCGCATAATTAAAACCATCGACCAAGCCATGAAAAACGCGACAGCGGTTATGACGTAGTTACGGAACGCAATCAAATAGACTATTCAGTGGTCGCAGGCACGGTGTAATTATTAAACGTCAAGGGTGACACGAGGAACATGCTAGGAGTGGGAAACGGGTTGGAGAAATTGGCAGGTGGCAATGAAAGCCTTAGCTGTTTTCGAAGTAGATATCCGGAATCTTTTTTTCTCACGTCATTTCCTATTTGAACCGCTGGCAGCGCGTAAATTGAAATCATGATGCAATTTTTTAGATTTTCGTTATATTCAATCGTAGAAG